>CM076572.1:767918986-768518986 GCA_034641835.2 Pinus albicaulis
AGAAATATAGAAACCTTACGTGGAATAATCTACAAAGAATGGGTTGGAATGGACTGGGGATCTCCACTCTATGCTGGGAGGAAATCGAAGAAAATCAACACCTTTTCTACAGGTGCTATTTTGCAAGGGAGACTTTAAAAAGGATATGAAAACATTTTCATTTATTGATTCTTGATTATGTGTCGATTGAGGATTGTATTAGATGGTGGTTTAGTAAGGGAAAGACTTTTAGAAATATTCCCATCCTTTTTCATTGGTACCCATGGTGTGGAAGAAACAGAAAGATTTTTGAGGGGCTGTTATGCACTCTGGAAAGAACATATTTACAGATTATAAAATCACGGGGAAATATGAAAATAAAGCAGAAACCTCCTCCTGATTTATCAAAGAGACTGCATCCTTTCAAAATACATTACCCAACAGGTTTCTTTGATGGAGCTTCATAGAATCAACGATGTGGATGCAGAGCATGGCTCATGATATCCCCAATCTTTCATTACAAAATACATTGGAATGGGGGGATGGGGTCTAATATGCAGGCGAAGATGCTAGGTATGTGAGGATTACTCTGGTTTTCCAAGTAGTGATACGCAAAGAAGCTATGGGTCTTTGGAGACTCAAAATTCGTCATCGAGCATATGAATAAAGGCACCCATCTAAATCCAGGACACCTATCACACTGGCTTGGGTGAATCAAATATCTAAAAAGAACATTTTCATCTATTTCTTTTAATCATATTTATAGGGAAAATAATACTGAAGCTAATCACATTTCCAAAAAAGGCTTGACGGGATTCTCTGGATAAATGCACTATGAGTTATTTGACACAAATGAACCGGGAGAGAGGGGTAAGGTAAATTTTTTATAAGTATGGGGTAAGTAAATGGGACATAGAAAGCGCTGTGGTTAAAGATGGAAAAGGTATCATGCCATGCTAATGTAAAGAGTCAAAGGAATGACGAAGATAGAGAACAAAGAAGGCAGTGGGAATATACTTGGTTTTTATTAGTATTCTTGATAAGAATGGGCAGTTGCAGGAAAAAAATTCTTGAAAGAATCTCTAGTTTTTGGAAATTTTGATACATGTAGGAAATATTTCCTGAACACGTTCGGAAATTATGTATTTTGAAAATTTCTTCTTCCAAGTTTTATTTTGAACAATTTTAAGATTTGACCTGGTACAATACATAAACCAGAAGTATTTTTCATCTGAAAAAAAATATTGAGATCCTCTCCTCCAATCCAACGGGTGCTTGGATTTGGATGAAATTTCAAAATTGACTTTAGAATTTCAAAGTCACAGTTGCATCAAAAACACAAGTGGTGCCGCTAGGGTCTCCCCTTCAACATGAAGCAGTTGTATAATAAAGAGGATGACGTGTGAGAGGAATAAGTTTGGAGAGGGGCGTGGAAAGGCAAGTCTAGTTGGGAATCGTTAATGGCGAATTCCTGCACATGGGGCATGTATGTGGAGCCATAACCAAGCATCTATACAATGCACATGGAATACATGATGGCACTCGGGAAACATCTGGAGGATTTCGAGTTCCTTGTAATCGTTGAGGAAGATGGAGCACGATACATCCACTGGGTACTCTACACAATCCTTAAGTTGTTGGATTCTGCCTTCTTCCCTCAAAATACATTGTTTTCTTCATATACTTTATCTCCTTCACTTATAGATACTTCGAATTGAATCTTGCACACATTTTTCATGTTCTCAAGGTGTCTGCCTTTTGTTTAGCTCAACACTCTACCTAAATTTTTTTCTGACCACATAAAATAAAAGAATCCACTTTTCATAAATATTTTATTTTCACATTGTTTTTATTTTCTTCTGTTATCTGCATTTTTGGGGGGTTTAGCCCTTTCCTTTGATTATAAAAATAGTGGCCTCGTGATCTATGCTTCACTTGGGTAAACATCTTCAATGCTTGCTGATTCTTCTGGAAAATAAATCTATTGTTCAACATTGAAAAAGGCTTGACCACTTTACCTTCACAATATAAGAGTTTTTATTCTGTTTGCGCTATGGTAGTTGAGGAGGTATTCTTCACTAGCTTGGTGCCTTAGCTTGTGAAGAATATTAATCAACCTTGTAAATTCTTACTTAAGTGGAGTAAGTAATTAATAAACTCCTTCCTAAGTTTTAACTTAGTAAAAGTACATTTGATGTGTTGTATTTTTTTGTTGACTTAATGAATCATATTCTAAAGTTATGAAGATAAATAATTTTACAAGATTTGAGCGATTGATCTCAAGAGGTTTAGATAAGGTTTTGATTAGGAGGCTCAAGGGAATGTTACCTTCACTGCACATGATTTTCTTCATTCACAAATTTTGTCTCCTTTGCCTACAACTACTTCCAAGTGAACCTTTCCACACATTGGACTCCAACTTCTCAAGGTGTCCAACTTTTGTCTATCCCGTGACTCCATTCCATCTTCATTTTAATCAAAGAAAAATAAGAGCCCCCTTTGCACAGGAGATTATCTTTTTGCATTGTTTTAAATTTTCTTCTTGCTATGTGTTTTTTTGGTGACTGGGTTGGGGTGGGAGGGGGTTTCTCACTCTGCTTGGATTTATAAAATAATGGAATCTAATATAAAGTCACTCTATTGTTTGACACTGAAAAATACATGACCACTATACCTTCACAAATTAATATTGACTCTTTACATATATTTTTTCTTTTCACCATTGAGCCTAAGTGATTTGGCTCCCTTAATATGAAGACTATATCGTTGGGATGATTTTCTCTTAAATTTTTTATAAGATATTTTCGATAAATTTGAGAAGTTTGAATTAGAAGATTTTATAGATCCTCTAGATATTCTTTTGGAATCTTTACTTCCATACCATTTATTTTTCCACTTCACTAACATTTGCATCTTTTCTAGCCGACTCTACAACAATTATTTTTTCACATGGCTCTGCTCTTCTTGATACTTTATCATCCTCTCATTGATATTTCTCACAGTCTCTTCTAGGTTTATATGTACTACTCATTTTTGTTACATTTGAATTCTCTTCCACATATGCGCTATTGATCTCTCTCACATTGTAGCTATGGTCTAGTTTTTATTATTTGGATTAAAATTTTGTATGTTTTATTGTAATTCATATAACATAGTTTATATATGGTTGATGCTAGAATGATTAATCATTAATGTACTATGGATGCCTTTTCTATCTTCATTGATGTACAAATATGTACTAGTTTTTCACATATTCCACAACTAATTTGGCATTCTTGATACTTTTTATGAATAAAAATGAAATATAATCTCTCTCTCTCTCTCTCTCTCTCTCTATATATATATATATATATATATATAGACACACACACACAGGGTCCTCGGGATTTCGGAAAATGATGCTCTTCACAATCTCACTCTGAAACACTCTCTGACTCCATGCAACCTTGGATGTACCCTTTATTATGTGGTTGTGATATTAGGGTTTTAATCTTTCATAATAGAAATATTAATTATTTAATGTATTATAATAGTTATAATATTGTATGTGTATTTTTATAACAAGTCTCTCTTTTCTGTGTTCATTCACCCTCAAAATAAGATTAGATCCTTACTTGAGAAAGCAAGATGTTGTATCCTTGATCCAAAATATGTAGGGTTCCTTCAAACATTATTCTTTAACACTTTGATTAAACAATCAATTTATATTGTGCTTAAAAAGGCATTATATTGACAAAGGTTCTTAGGAGGATAAACTCTTGAAATTTTTCATAGTTGATTGTGATATATTTACGTTCAAATCTTATGTAATATTCCAAAACAAGAAAAACAACAATATTGAAAATAAAACTGGAAATTGCACTAAATATCAATACATCAAAACATGAGACAATCATTGAGCCATTTCATTATGTATAATATCATAAATTAGTACAATATCTTGAGGAAAAAGACACTCAAGCTAGGTAAAGCAAGCCTCTAATGATCCAGTACACCCAAACATGAAATACTGCTACTACACAAAATGCTGGAAAGCCATGACTGCGCAATCCTAGTGAGAATAACTAGAACTGGAAAACAAAAATGCAAGGATCTACATAGTCCTCATAAAATGTCAGGATCAGAGATCTATTCTCTCTAGCACAATTCTAAGACAACTCAGAAAGGGTTTCCAGAAATACACAATATGAAAAATGAAGCCCTATGGCTGAATTACGCTCTGCAACTGAATAGCTGCTGGGAGGTGGTTGATATGACAAGAAAATGGTTGATACTCCTGCCCACTAGCTTTCCGGATGAAGGGTTGATCCCCTCACTGGAAAACAAGCTCACAAACTGGGTTTATCAAACCTCCACTGCAATTGCACTGCAAAATAATGCAGTTCCTGAAGGAGGTTGCACTGCTAAAGATGGATGAAGCTTGGCCTGATGTCGAATGGTGGAATGAAATTCAAGGAACCTCTCCTGAGTGAGCACTCGAAGTCCCCCGAGGATGATGGTGGGATTTTTGCTTGGAAAAACCATTATGTTAAACAACACAACAGACTCCGCTAAACAATTGAAGCGTGCAGAAAGTCATAAAATACCAAACATAAAAAATATTTAGAATGCCTTCTACAGCTTCCATCCCCTTCCTTATATTCTTTTTGAGCCTCCTCACCTTTTTTCCCACTCATTAAATATGCTACTCTCATGGAGACTCTCGCCCACTAAGACTGCGCTGTCCTCCAATAACTCTCCACTACCTCCATAAAAACATTGTTGATTTGGTCAAACTTGATCCCATCCACGTGCTTTAACCTCTATTCACAACTAAGAGTGCTTTATTCAGCTGATAAGATGATCCACATTCACATTAGAAGTGGTTTTATTCCTACTAAAGAGATTTATGGGTCTCTCTACCCTCTTATAATCTATCTAAATGGAAAAAGAAAAAATTAATATTCCAACTAGCTGAAAGCTAATTAGGAATATTACAATCTTCCCCTCCCAAATGTTGCTTGTTCTCAAGAAAATGCAAGAATGGATGTTGCAAAATCTCCTCTCCTTCCCCCGTGGAATCCTCATTCGATAAATTCCTCCACTAAATCAAATTTTCTTCAATCAACCTGCCCCTTAGTTTCTCCTCCCAAGTGTCCAAGTTAGCCTTTGGTGATAAAACCAAATGGCTCACATCATTAAGAAGTGGGAGATCTCTGATGGAAAGTACATGATTTCTAATTCTGTCATTGAGGCATGGGACATGAAAAATGTAGGAGATCTTACTCCCAATGAGAAACTCCAACCCATATGCTACTCCTCCAACAAGATGGATCACCCTGTGTGGCCCATTGAAAATATTCTCAATCTCCTTCTTCTGCAATATAAATGGTTTGTGTGGCTGAAAATGGAGATAGACCAAAGTGTCCACCACACGTTGTCTCTCTTCCCATCCATGATCTATGTAGAGCTCCTGTTGACCTTGGGTTGTAGCAATGTTGTCCTCAGGAGACTGGAATACATCCTGACTCTCTAGGATCCAATCTTTGATTCTAAGAACCTTGTTTACCCCAACCATTCCAACAATAGTGATTAAAAAATCATCAACATATGGAATAAAAAATAGAGATGTATTGATGGCCAAATAAAATATCGGATGGTGACAATAGTTCCTCAAGTGGAACCAGCATAGTTCAGCTCCTTATTGCTCCGGAACACATTGTGGTAAGTAGCTTCCCAGCCACTTGCTTCTTGCCTCTATCTGCTCATATGAATGAGGGTAGTAACTGATGTTTGGTGTCAATTGAGTGCAACCCAAACAAGATAGCACCTTTCCAAAGCCCTCTAGGATGTGGCTATTCCCATTATCGACTGTGGTCCCATGAGGACCATGAAGTCCAAAGAGAGGCTTGCCCTCTTGTGGAGCAATGCACTAAAAATAAATGGAAAAGGAATGCAAACACTTTTTTAGTTGATCAATAAGTACAAAGACACAACCCTTACCATGTATTGTCAGCAAGATGGTGTTGAGGTCCATAGATGAGCTCTCCCATCTCTTTCCCAGAAAATTAAGTGGTTGTAACAACCTTGCAGGATGGTTGTTTCCCTCCTTATTATTCAAGAAAACTACACATATCCTGATATGTCGGAGCACATCCTCCTTGAGACCCTCCCATGAGAATCTCTCCCAAATAGCCTAATATGTCCTGATGAAATCCTAGTGACCAAAAAGGAGTGAATCATGTGCTACATGTAGAACCTTCTCCTTGAGCTTAGAGCCTCTAGTCAAGAAGATATTATTTTGGCAATAGATGACTCCACCCATCACTCTATACCTCTCATCAGTCACCTGCCCATCAAGCACTTCACATGTGAAGTGGTTCTTGGAATACTCCACCAATAGTTTGGAATCCCAATCTGGATCCCTACTCAATAATGACAGCGCTGCTAGCCTTTTTGATAAGGAACCTTTCACCTCATTTCTCAACTCTTTGACATGCTCAATGCCAAAGCCACATGCCGGAATACCACCACCACACTTTTTCTGCCCTCCTTTCAACTATTTTTTCTCAAGAGAAGATTGAAGCTTATGGTGGTCAATCTTCAGTTGGAAGTAATTTCTCCTCCAAAACTTCTTGAGTTTGGAAAATGCATGTATTAGTGCCAACAAACCCTTACCATATATGGAAGGCTCCTTCCTATATGGAAGTATATTCTAACTCTCAAAGGCTATGGAGTAGTCCCTTTGCACCATGGTTGTGCCATCATCCACTCCTGAAACATCACCTCTCAATGTAAGAGGCTTGGTGAGAGTTGGTAATACGAATACCGAACCAATGTCCATATTCTCCTTGAGCCAATCAAAGGCCCTCTGTGGTGTGCTAGACTCACCCAAGGCTCCTTCCTTAGCCAGATCTATGAATCGTGCATCTTGTTGTGATAACTCTTTAACCAACTCCCGGTTCGGGGGCCTTCCTGGTGGAATGCCTACAAATAATAAAACATCATGGTTCAGAGTGAATTGTATATCTGAGTGGACTGGTGTGTCCTTGCTCCCACTGCACAAATTAGGCTTAATCTTATGTGCAGAGGCTTCCTAAGGTGGATAAGTGTGCATACCCCTAATCATCTAATGCTTACCACTCTTCTTATCTACCCATTCCATCTGCAAAGTCTCCTAGTTTGCGGTGACCTTCCCCAATGTAATCAACCACTGCACACCCAATATCACATTGGTGTCAGGAATGTCAATCACAAAGAAGTGATCAGTCAAAGTGTATGTCCCCAAGGTTACAGACAATTCCGGAACATAATTCATACACTGCATAGTTCTAGCTCCTAGAACCAAAACTGAGAATCCCTCAAAATCATCAGTGGGTATTGTTCCCCTCTACACTAACTGAGCATCAATAAATTTGTGGGTAGCCCCACTGTAAATGAAAACTAATACTCGCTACCCCTGAATGGTTCCTTGGACTCTCAAAGTCAGATACTTTAGTACTCCCTGCAAGGATGCAAGGGCCCCTCCAGTTGGATCAAATGCCCTGTTCCCACCTCCTGGTGGTGGTGGATCCTTCCTTGCTATCACGACATTGTTGTCTTATTTTGGATCCTCTTCTTCCTCCTCCTCACTATCAAATAACACCTCAATATAGTGTGGCTTCCCTGTAGCACACCAATGACCTGGTGCCCATGGTTCTTGGCATGTGAAGCAAAGCTTCCTCCTCCTCAAGTCTCTTTGGACATCATCAGTAAGAGGCCCTTTGTTCTGGTTCTCCTTTGGAGGAAGAACCTTCACATCTTTCCCCTTTGACTGAAAAGTGGGCTTTTGTTGAAATGGAGCTCTTGCCCTTCGTAAAGAATCTTGTAGATCTCTAGCCCTCTCAATAGCATCTTGGAGTGTAGTTGGTTTAGTGGATTTCACCAACCCATGATGAGGCTCTGCTAGCCCATCAATGAACATATAAACTCTCCTAGCTACAGATAAATTTGGCACCATGACAAAAAAATTTAGAAATTCAAAGATATAGGTCTCTAGATTACCTAAATACTTGAGCTTGGATAGCTCAATAAAAGGTGCCTTTGGGTCTCTTTGATCAATCCTTTCTACTAAGCTCCGGGTGAACTCTGAATATGCAGTCACATTGGCATGCCCCAACATAGAAACACCATGAAACCACCAATCATGTGCCTCACCTCCAAGGTGCAGCGCTGCTATTTTAATGGCTTCAACCTCTCGTACTTGGTTCAACTAAAAATAGATATCTAATTTCTCCACTCAATACTTGGATGTGCACTTGGATGAGCCATCAAAAGCAAGAAGAAAAAACCTACCCATAATACATTGCATATCATTATTCTGCATGTACCCTCCACTCCTATTGTTATTTCGGGGTCTCCTATTGTCCTTGATCTGAAAAAACTCCTGGAAGCTCAGATTATCTTTGAATCTCTAACATTGAGACTCATACTCTAGAAAATAATCTTCAAGAGTCTCTTGTTCTTGAGGTCCTCCACCTCCATTTCCTACTACTAGGAATGTAGGCATAGTGGAGCGTTGGGAAACTTGTTGCATTAATGGTTTCTCACCCAAGTGATGTGAAGTGTCGAAGCTTTCTCCAAGTATAAACCTTCTTGGGGTCTCTTTATGTCTCTCCATTCTCATCTCCTTAATTTCTTTGGAAATATCCTGCATAGTTTGGAGAAGAAGCTTTGGAAACTCCTTTTCATCCATTTCATCTGATATTGGAGTCTTTCCATTGTCTTCTCCATTGCTTCTATAATCAAACCTTATTCTTCTATTAATGTACTGCTTCTCCCTTTTTGTGAGAGTCTCTTCTTCTTCTGATGACATAGATGTGATGTCTCACAGGCTGAGCCAAGATTATGCTTTGATACCACTATAATATTCGAAAATAGGAAAAACAGGAATATTGAACATAAAACTGGAAATTGCAGTAAATATAAATACATCAAAACATGAGAAAATCATTGAGCCATTTCATTGTGTATAAAATCATAAATGAGTACAATATCTTGAGGAAAAAGACACTCAAGCTAGGCAAAGAAAACCTCTAATGACCCAATACACCCAAAGATGAAGTATTGTTGCTACACAAAATGCTGGAAAGACATGACTGCGCATTCCTAGTGAGAATAAATATAGCTGGAAAATAAGAATACAAGGATCCGCTGATATAGTGCTCATAAAATTTTGGGATCAGAGATCTAGACTCTCTAGCACAATTCTGAGACAACCTAGAAAGGGTTTCTGGAAATACACAATATGAAAAATGCAGCCCTAGGGCTGAATTATGCTCTGCAACTGAATAACTGTAGGGAGGTGGCTGATATGACAAGAAAATGTCTAATACTCCTCCCCACTATCTTTCCAGATGAAGGGTTTCTCCCGTCACTGGAAAACAAGCTCACAAACTGGGTTTATCAACCCTCCACTGCAACTACCTTGCAAAATAACGCAATTCTTGAAGGAGACTGTGTTGTTGAAGATGGCTAAAGCTTGGCCTGATGCCGGATGGTGGAATGAAGCTCAAGGAACCTCTCCTAAGTGGGCACTTGAAGTACCCCGAGGATGAGGGTGAGATTTCCACTCGGAAACATATAAGCCTTAGTTTGATTTTTGTGGATTTTTTATACCCCTGGGAAATGACAGTTCAAGCTCCCCATTGGGATTTAGTATGATCTCCCCACACCTTCCACCCCTAATTTACTTGAAGTACATTATTGTTACATGATTTTCACTTTGAAATGCAATTTGACCTAGAATGTTAGCTTCATTTGAAACTTGAGCTTGATTAGTCGGAGTGATACACTTTACATAAAAGATGTTATAAATAGAAAAATATTACGCCATGACCATTTTTTTCACATTATCCTTTTTATCTCATATTTACCTTGCGGTGTGATTTCCTTTTAAACAATTTTGATAAAAACAAGTTTTATTATTATGTGAATTTGATATTACTTGTGAAATGGTAAACCTGGGTTAATTATTAAATTCATAAATATCTTTCCAAAAAGACAATTTCCCATTTGAAAAGCAGGACCACTATTTAAAAATACATATTTCCTTTTATATCTGATTTATACTCTGAGACAGACCTGGTTCAGATGTGGCTAGACGCCAAACCTTTCAGAGGATAAAAACCAGTCAGAATGAACTTCTAAAATTTTATGGGAAAGTGCAAAGAAGATTTTTTAAGAATAAACATAAAAGTAAAAAATGTATATCTCAGATATTTGCAGGTATTCCATACCATTCCTCATTATATAAGCATATTTTGATGTTTTTGTTGTTAAATTTTCATTTTTTCATTGAGATTGGTATCTATACAATGGATATTGTTGTTATGTATTATGGGTTTTTTTTTTGTAGTTTATTTATTTTAGTTATTTTTTTGTTAAATTTCTATAAGTTTATCCTTTTGTTTTATCTTCTTATATTTGTTATTCATTTTTCCTCATTTTATAAGCATGTTTTGATGTTGTTGTTGTTAAATTCTCATTTTTACTTTGAGATTGGTATCTATACAATGGATAATGTTATTAAGTATTAGGGTTTTTTTGTGTAATTTTTTTTATTTTTTGTTAGATTGCTGAAAATTTATCCTTTTGTTTTATCTTCTTCTATTTGTTATTCATCTTTGTTTATGCTTTATTCCCTCTATATATATATATGTGTGTGTGTGTGTGTGTGTGTGTGTGTGTGTGTGTGTGTGTTGGTATGTATTAGGGGTTTTTTTGTGTAATTTATTTATTTTAGTTATTTTTTGTTAAATTGCTATAAGTTTATCTTTTTGTTTTACCTTCTTTTATTTGTTATTTGTTTTTGTTTATGCTTTATATATATATATATAAACGAGATTTTTTCTCTTTATGGATGTCAAATGTGGAAATAAGCTTGACCAACCCTAGCATATTTAAGTGGAGAATAAGGTTTCTTGGCGCCTTGCCTAGGACCATACAATAATCCACATGAAAGCTACCTCAAAAATATCATTATAATTAATAGCCACATTTTTCAAACTCCATTTAGGGGAGTAGCATTGCTTGATAGGATCTGAATTTGGGTCAATGTCATATCCATTTTCTAGAGAGAGAGAGAGAGAGCATATGTTTAGGCAGAGAGAGGGAGAGAGCATATGTTTAGGCCTCTCTCTCTCTCTCCTTACACACACATAGGTTGGGCTCTTTTTGTCTCTCTCTTTAGATAATTTTATTAATGTCCAATAAGTGACCACGAAAATAGGTCAATGAGATCAAAGAATACAATAGTAAGAGTACAATGTGGGAGTGCAAATGCATTTATAGAAAATGGGAAAAATAAAATAAAGAAGGAAGCCTACATTAGTGTGTGTGTTTTCCTTATTGAAATATCTTTATATTCTTTTGGGGGAATATATGTTGTTTGGACTAATCAAGCAAGGCTTGAAGTGGTTACAACAATGTACTCAACAAGAGCTCAACATGTCATTTATGAGAATTGAACCTTGATGGAGAGGATACCATATATGTTTGGATCTCTCTCTCTCTCTCTCTCTCTCTCTCTCTCTACACCTCACCCTCCAAATTGTAGGCAAAGGTAATATTTCCTTAAGACACAAGGTGTTAATTTTAGTTAACCATGGTATGTTCTATGCTTAGAGCAATTTACTTCAATCTTTCTTATTAGCCCAATTCAATTTCCAGTTATGAAATCACATTAACATTGACATTAAATGTTGATAGAACATAAATAAATAGACATAAGACAAGCCAAGACAAGAGATAATAATTTATTCGATGTCGGGGAAAAAACCCAATGCGGGAAAAACCCTTTGATCAAATCTTCTTATTATTCTTCAAATTCAGTAGAGAGAGAAAGTACAATTTACAACAGTCAACACGATGCCCTAGCCAAAAAAATTCAACGTTGGTCAACCCAACAAAATACCTCCCAATGGAGCTCAGTCAAAGATGGTCAAACTCGACCTCTTCTCATAGTCAAAGTCAACCCAAAACAGTGCAAAATAATCCAGTCAAACTCAGTCAATGCAACAGTCAAACTTCAAAATTTGTGGAAGCATTCCTGGAAGCACCCCATTTTGCCAAATGTTGCACCTTTGGAATAGAAACATCATACATGTTCCGCCACTGGAGTGAATTCGCCATCTTCCATTATATATAAATGGATAGGTATAACCAAATAATCCTTGGCAATTGATGTCGGTACTCAATTGATGTTGTATGATATCACAATCATCGGTGATAAGCTTGTTTAATGCTTTCATTTGACCACTCTGAATCTATGGATCCATTTGCAGTTTTCGCTTCACCCTACAAATAGGCAATGATTATTTCAACCATGATGTAGAATAGTATTTTGGTGTAACAATGTATGTTAAAGCATGGACTGGAGTATTTCTCTTTGTTGATTGTTTTTCGACTTCTACTCAAATACAGTCATAGAAGTTCACATCTCTATGCTCAACAATGTCCTTAATTTTTCCTAGTATGGTGTCTTTTTTCTCATGCAATTCCCCAATCACTCATTGATCTCAATCAACAAACTGAGTCATGCTAGATTTGATGAATTGCAAAAAATATTAATCTGTGACCAAAAACAAGGATAAAAAATGATATTTTACACTACAAAAGCATTATCTCTAGTTGTTGTATTATGTATCCTCAAGTTCTCCCATATATCACTCACCATTATATTAGCCAATCCCCATATTATCTTCAACATGCACTTAAAGGTGAGCTAATGGCTACCAAATCTAGTCCTTGCGAGCTTAAGTAATTGTAACTTAGAGTGAATCCTCGTGATGAACTTCTACAAGGCATTGATCCGGTCATGCTCTATGTCCTTAACAATATTATGTATTAAAAAATTCAACATGTGCAACAAAAAATCAGAGTGAAAATGTGAGGATGTACATGCTCAATGGTTTTCTTGATACTTTACAATTAGCTACATTATCTTTAATAACTTGTGTCATATTGGATGGCCCTATATCATTATTACTTTACGGTAAGAGGTATGCAATGCTCCCAGAAGATGGTACAAATGATGAGGAGTCTTGCTGCAAGGAAGATTGCCTCACTAGCCAACACACCAAGAACATTTATCAAATGTTGGTTTTTAACATTTATTGAGACGTCAAAGACAATGGAAACCCCAATTTTTGGCCACTCATCCGTAAACTATCCTAGAGAACTCTAGACATCAAATTTTTTCATGTCTAGTAATACAGTTCTCGCTTTGTCATATCCAAGGATTTTGTATCCATTAGGGGCAATTATTGATGGACTGAACCATAACATACCAGCAAGGGGAGTGAAAAACATTGAATGGTATATGCAATAAGAACTGTTCTTCTATACTTCCTAGGTATAATGTTTTCACATCTTATTGTGTTTATACAAAATGACTTGAATATGTTATCATATGTGGTTTTATTAAACTTTACTAGGGTTTATGAGAGTACACTGGTTTCAGGGAAACAACTTTTAATTCAGAATTGGTTTTACTTTCCTTCATATATTAGATTTTATTTCTTGAATAACTTGCAGAGCATTATGATTTGGTTAACAGTATAATAATCAGATGAGTAGGTTGGGACCAAGATTTGGTTACCATATTTTCACCTCCATCTTTGTTTGTTGCCATTTTTGACATTAATATATTTTAAAATGTCACGCATGATGTAAGATTTTAATTCTCCCATATGGCCACAAAGTCTCATGGAATGTTAAATAAAATATATCTATGTAATGACTTGCTGCTTAAATGCTTTTAAGAGTGTAAACGTGAAAATGGTGCTTCTTAGCTTTTTAATGCGTCCATTACTCTAGTTAGAATGATTTTTCTTTTCAGTGAATTTTGTTTGGATTCTAGAATTGCATATTGAGATGCAATTGAGATAGAGAAGAATGTTAAATTAACTCATCATATCAAACTGTAACACCTTAGAAAAATAATTAATGTAAAAATGTCTATGGAAAATACTGTCATTTGGAATATTTAATGTGCTTTATACTGCAAAGTTTAAATTCATGATATCATATTACTTTACATGGTTACTATTAGAATGTCGAGAGGTTTATAAAGGAATATCTAATTCACAATTTTTTTGTTCATGTCACATGAATTAGGGGAAAGGATATGCCTTAATTTATATCTTTGGCATGCCTATGCCGAATCACTTGTGTCCTTACCTGTTGTTGGGAGCAAGGTTGTGTATTTTCCAAAGGGTCACAGTGAGCAGGTGAGGTGGTTTACCACTAATTTTTAATTTTCAATCTTCTTTGGATACAAATGACTGAAAATAATGAATGCCTATCTTCTTTTCATCATAAAATGCGACCCCATTATTTTGAAATTTTAATGTTACATAATGAAACTGATCATAATCAATGTGATTTCACGTAGATGCTTCAACAAACAAGGAGGTTGATGCTCATATACCCAATTATCTGAATCTTCCAACTCAATTAATATGCCAACTTCACACTATTACAATGCATGTCGGTTCTTTGCATTTCATCCTTGCTTTGGTTGTGAACACTTTTATTCATATCGTTATATATAAGATTTAAAATTTAATAAAAACCTTATTGAATCCCAGAAAGATGTGGAAACGGATGACTTATATGCTCAAATGATATTGCAACCTCTTAATGTTGTAAGACATTTTCAGTTTCATTATTTTTTATTTTCCATAATTTCCAATTATAGTGAGAAATGCTTTGGTATTAGTTCCATTTACACAGGGAACTAAAAATTGATGATATTGTGCAACAACAGAAAAAATATTGTTATCGTGGTTTTGACCGTGACACGCCAAGGAAGCAACCGAATAAGTACTTTTGTAAAACGTTCACTCCAAGTAACACTAGCACCGATGACAGGTTTTATTTGCCTCTTTGTGTTACGGAAAAATTTTGTCCTCCACTTGTGAAGTTCTTATTTTCCCATAGTTGTTGTTCTATTTTTAATTTAATAGATAATTCTTAGACTTTTAGACCTTTTTTAAGAGAAGACTATATTATTTAAAGGAGCAAAAGGTAAGGGTATTTTTCATATCTGTCTCCTATTAAGTTTTGTTTGTTTTGGGCAGGATTTCACTTAGAAACCACCTTCCGAGGAACTGACAGCCAGGGATATTCATGACAATGAATGGAAATTTCGACATATTTTTCGGGGTAAGTTATAACAGTTATTTGAATGTTTTTTTGGAATAAAATTGGATAGTGAATATTTATATATGTGCAATTTATTTTGATACTCTTATATCAATGCAATGCATTTTGAAATGTATACATGTTGTGCATATATCAAACTTGTTGCCACATTTGAGGTCACACGTGGTAGATCTATTTTAAAATTCTTATTAATGGTGTTAGTAGCCACCCATACACTCTTAAAAAGTATCTGATATAGCTAGTCCCTAGTTATTTTACCTTTGAATGTGGAGCGAACATGTTTAGTTTTTCTCTGGATATAATTTCTTGGCTTTTGGGAATTATATTCTTTTTCCCCTAGAATAGTATGATGACAATTGAATATTGTTATATTGAAGATATATTCCCAGTTAGTATCGCAATTTATAAAGTCTTGTGTTATTCTTCTCTAGTTTCTTGTTGTAATATTGTGTCATCAATACTTTACTCCGCCCATTAGATTTCTACTTATAAGTTTTATTGTTTAAGTGTCACTACTTCTTAAATATAACTAGAGGAAATGATACAACTACAAAAGTGGAGCATGAGACATTCTTAGTAGAAATTGTTAGCTCTGTTATGTTTGATTATGTTAGAAAAAATCAAAATTGCAATGTACCATAAGCATGGGAATTCAAAATATTAGGATAGAAATGTGTGCTTCTATTTGCATTTATTACCTGAGTTAAAGATGATGTTTCTTCATCAAATGTTGTACATTGAGAAAACAGTAGGTGCACAATTTATTCTATGGTGACGTTTTATTTGCTCTATTTATACATGTCATCTAGCAAATAGTGGCCACTATTGCCCAATTGAAGAAAACTTGTTTGAGTTTCTTGCTTTTATGGGGAAAAACGACATTAACAATATTTCTTACGTTGAGGTATATCATATATAAATAATTTATAGTCTACTTTAGTTTATATTCCAGTGTTCATCAACTTTCATTTTTTATACTCTGCATTGTATTATTTATTTATTTTATTTTTTTGCAGAAAATGAACTCGGTATTGATGGTAAGAAGCAGTAATTGAAGAAATAGGAGAACAACAACACTAGAGCGACAAAATGCAAATTAAAGAGAGAGAGAGAAGAGAATTGGTATAGTGGTACTTGTAGAGCCAAGATCTCACATAAGGCACACACATAGATACTGATGATCAAGTCTTTAGAGTTGGTGAATTCACTTGCAATGTATTAGCAACAAAATGATAATGTTTTGAAGTGATGACACAAATTTCATGTGTAATTGTATTCCAACCAATATTAATTTGGAAACTCATACTCTAATACTTGACATTTTATATAATATAATTTATATGGTTGGAATTATTTATAGTTTCACTTGATATTACTTAGTATTTTAATTAACATATGTAACTTTTTTTCATATTAGATGAACATTTACATTGTATGAATTTTTTTATTTTTTTTATTTTTTTTATTAGTTGCAAGCTCATTCTAATTAGTTAATGTTGATTAATAATAAACATATAAAATTAATCTAAAACTATTAGATAAGTGGTTCATGTTTATTAATTATGAACACAAATAAAATGAATATACGACTAAATTAGTTGCTTATGACGATTGTTGATGAAAGTGAATAAAATGAATATAAGCTACTAGAGTATTCATTTATATAATGAATGTAAAATTACCAAAAAAAGATAAATGACTACTGCAAATGATAAATTCGTGATTAAAAATGATGACTAAATTTTGCATATATACAACTATTAGTAGCTAATTTACAATATCTTATAATACGACTAGAATTTAGTCATATTTCTTTGGTCATTAATTGGTTTCAAACGATGACTAAAATTTGCATATATATGACTATTAGTAGCTAATTTACAGTATCTTATAACAAGACCAACATTTTGGTCATATTTCTTTAGTCATTAAATTGTTTTCTCGGGTGATCATTTAGCAATATATTTTGTTATATATTTGGTCATTAATTGTGACCATTAATGAACAAATCAATGATTAAATTAATGACTAAATCAATGACCAAATTAATGACCAAATATACTACTAGACAACTAATTAATGATTAAGCTAAAAATGACTAAAATTTGGTCGTGTTATAAGATACTGTAAATTAGCTACTATTGGTCACTGACCAAAAAATAGTCGTTTATATGCAAATTTTAGTCATTTTTTTAGTAACTAATTAGCAATTTTGTACTAGTGACCCTTGTGCTAAACAACACAGCAGACTCTGCTAAACAACTGAAGCGTGGAGAAAGTCATAAAAGACTAAGCATAAACAATATTCATAATGTCTTATATGGCTGCCATCCCCTTCCTTATATTCTTTGTGAGCCTCCTCACCCTTGGTCCCACTCATTAAAGATGATACTCTCATGGAGACTCCCTCCCACTAAGACTACATTGTCCTCCAATAACTCTCCACTACCTCCATAACAACACTATTGATTTGATCAAACTTGACCCCATCCACATGCTTTAACCTATATTCACACCTAAGAGTGCTTTATTCAACTGATAATATGATCCACATTAACATTAGAAGTGGTTTTATTCCTACTAAAGATATTTATGGGTTTCTCTACCCTCTTATTCATCTATCTAAATGGAAAAAGAAAGAATTAATATTCCAACTAGCTGAAAGCTAATTAGGAATATTACATCTTATTAAAAAAAATTTATAATATCTTCTCAATATTTTTATTATATAGGAAAATGCTTCTTGAAGCATATTGCATGAGTGTCTAAGAGACATGATTATCGCCAAATCACCATGACCTTGCATAAGTAGTGATTTAAATATGATTAAAATCCATTATGTGCATTAAATGGAGAGCAGACAAGAGGAAGGGTTAGAGGAGACTCAAGTGGGAATATGGATAGGAGTATTGGGAGGAAGGAGGCATGTGGCCACCAAGCGTAGGGTTCAATTTCGGTTGATAGTAATTTATTTTGAGGGAGGTGTGTGTGCCAAAAGGGCTTGGGAGATCTATGAAGGACGGGAAGGAACTCTCTCCTCTTGAAAATTCAAGAAACTATGTTTCTTCCATGTAAGGTTGATTATAATCCTCATGGGTGGTTATGGCTATATTGGGATGAAGGTATAGACACTACAAGGAAAATACCCTCTAGTGGAGGTTATAAAGAAGGTTTTTAGTGTTATAAAATTGGCCAAAATTGTCAAAAAAACATATGCTACCACATCCGTTTTTGGGAACGGAGGTTTTGGCGGAGCTTTTAACAAAAATTCAACACAAATAAAAAAAAATGGGCTATTGGAGGTTATTACGGATTCTTTTTCATTGGCACGCTACTTTGGCTTTAACACACCGGTGCGTACACACGACGCCCCGAGGCGGTCTAAGGAGAATGCACTGGGCGTAGTGTTGGTGATACAATGCATGGGGCCGTTCTAATTGGTCTTGGGATTTGAGCTGTGCCCATAGGTCGTATCAACGCACCGGTGCGTATACCTTTATGATGCACCGGTGCGCCATATCACAGAGAGGCACCGAGATTTATAATTAGTATCAGTATTCATGCGGTGCACATGGATCGTACAAATGAATCGATGCTTATAGATACATAAACGCCCCGGTACGCAGTATCACACAAACACACCGATATTTATAATGGGTATCGGTATTTGTGCGGTGCCCATAGATCATAAACGCACCGGTGTGTATAGACACATAAACACACCAATTTATAGTTACTGACACGCACCGGTTTTCATTTTGTTTTTTTTTAGAAACATCGACGTGTGACAGTCCAATTATTGTGATTGTTTTAAATTAATTATTCATCAAAAGTCGACACATTTTATAACAATATTCATATTAATTACATTTTTATTAATGCATTTGAATGTGTTCTTTGGATTAATTTGTTATATCATATCAGAATTATTTTGGTTTTTTAAAATTCATTATTCATCAAAAGTCGACACATATATATCTTATAACAATATTCATATGAATTAAATTTTTATTAGTGCATTTGAAAACGAAAATGTAGAACACAATAGAATAAATTATAACATATTTTATGATTATATATATAATATATATGAATAAGACAAGCTTTATCATACAAAATGGGACAGTTAATATTCGTATCCCTTTGTATTTCAATTGGGACACTATGTCCATTACATTAAACAAAATGTCTGATTTCACAGACATATTTCAAAAAATAAAACGCCTTGCTTTGATATCCAAACATAGTGATCATCATTCTTCGCTTGAACTACTGTCACTGCTAGAGCTACTTCCATGACGGGTTCTTTTCAGGAATGTTGTGTTCACGGCGTTGATTGTTTTCTTCTTCTTCACCTTCCATCTACAAACATAAAAATAAATTGAAACGAGTGTATATACATTGGTGAGAATAATGAAAATTTCAATATTAGATAATATACATCAATGTAAATCGAAAAGAAAAATGACGTACCATAGCAACAATTGACTCATAAACTATACACATTCTTTCAAAACCATGTACCATGCCATCTTTCAAAATTTCATCTGTTGGCGCAGTTCCATACTTTGTTTCATGCAAGTTTTATACCCCATAACAAATCATATATTTAATATAAAAGATGTTTTGGTTCTATTAATTATAGATGGAGCTAAGTAAAACAAGATCGATAGATGCTTACAAATTCCACAATTAAATTCTGATATGCCAACATATACTCACAACCCATATTTAACCCAATTTCAATCAATTCGTCTAATGGTTCTTCTTTGTATGTAGGCTTTGTTTGAAGACATCTGATGATGATTTTTGTAAAACAACTTAAAAAATACAAAAATGGAATCTAGTTACGTTGTTGGTTGTTATAAGAGTAACAATTACTCACAAACTTAAGTGTATTTCTTCCTTCTCGTCTGTTTTATGTGGCAGATGGGTTTCCATTCACTTTTCTTTTTACGCAAGAAAATTCTTGAAAATTAATATTTAATGCTAAATTGTTTATTTATTGTACCTAATGATTGAAAAATTCAATGATTACATATTACATTTGAAACACATTATTGTTGTTGGAAAGAATGTCTATACATTCCTTCCACTAGATCCCTCGAACTTTTGTAAAAGTTTTCCCCCTTTCGTTAACTACAGCACCACTCCCGGAGATGAAGCTAAGGAGAAATTGGTTTTCATTTGCATGTTCTATTTTTTTCTTTTCTTAGAACAACATTCCTTTTTACGAGTTGTTGGTCCCTGCACAACATTAAACAGATGTGAATTAGTAGATTGTTTGACACATGTTATCTAATAATTTTAAGTATATTATTAATGATAATTAAAAAAAGAAACTCATATTAGATTGATAGTATTTTTTCACTCACCTGATTCATCCTTTTACAATTTTTCTATTAAACTTTTACGCTCTTTTAGTCCTAGATCAGAAATAATCATATCAAGTTTCGTCATTTTGTGGCTCTGCATGATACACAGTAAACAATACATATTAGTTAAACTTACACATAGTTCAAAAATAATATTTTTTATAAAGAATTTACAAAGAACTTGTCTTTTTTTTTTCTTGATGTGTTAACAATATTTTTGTTACTTGATCTCTTGTCAGAAATTTCTTTAACAATCTGGAACTATACCATATCATTCATTAATATATTTATAAATAAATTCTCAACTTTTCAGGTAGAAAATAAATCTCAAGGTACCGGTGCGCCTTTCACAAGGTCCACACCGCCGCCAGTGCGTTTGGATATTAACAACGCACCGCAAAACAGTATAATACACCGTACAGTGCATTGGGTATTGTAAACGCACTGCAAAAAATAGTGTAATAGACCTAACGGTGCGTGGGGTATTATAAACGCACCGCAAAAACGGTGTAATACATTGTACGGTGCTTTCCTAGTTAAATGGAGCACCGGTGCCCTATTTCAGACTTGGCGCACGGATTTAGAAAAAATGTTTTCATTTTTTTTACTATAGTACTTTCGCGATGCGCTGTATAATACAGAGCACCAGTGCGGTATAGTACGCAGGGTGCACCAATAAATAAAAATCCATTTTTTTAAAAATTCATGCAATGGTTGAATGGATTGGGATCCGACTATGCAAGTCGCCCCGTGGGTTGGACGTCAATCTAAAATGAAAAACCCTAATGCTGAAATCACAAAAACAAGGAGAAGAAAGGGAAAAAACAAAAAAATTAAGGGTTTAGGGTAAAAATGGATAAACTGCAAAATAAAAAGTAAAAAACTGCAGAAAAAAAAAAGTAAAAAAAAAATAATCAAATTTAATCACGAGATGGTTTCAAATTCTATGATACAGGGTTTGAATCACCAGAGGTTTGGTTTCTGATTGTCTGAATACTTCTGTTCGACGGTATTTCACTACTCCATAGTGTCATCCTGCTCTCTTGATTCAAGTTGTCTCCTGCAAATATCTCGCTGAAAATTTTAGCAAAAATACTGAAATAATGAAAAGTGTTTAGTATTTAAAGAATTATTTTATGAAATTAGATTTTCAAAAATATTTTTCCACCCTTTTTTCAAATTGCCGTTTTTTTTTCACTTAAAGAAAATAGAGTTGCGTTTTTTTTATTTGCGTTTATTCATTACCGGTGCAGAAGAGTTGTGACGCACCGGTGTGTATCATTTATACGACACCTTGGTGCTTGTTGTTAGGATGATAAGCACACCGGACTTTTTAAAGTTTTTTTTTTTTTCGGTTGTATGTAAGATCATAATAAAATAATGATAATTATAAAGTACATGAATTTATTTTCATTATTTTCTAAACTTTATGTTACAAAAATTCGTATTATTCTAAATTTGTTATTTTACAATTATTTGCAAATTTACAAATTTGAATATTTTAATAAAATCATTTCACATTAATACAATTAAAATTTTCACATTAATAGAATTAAAATTTTACAAATTAAAATTTTACATACAATTACATTAATTAAAATTACAATTACAATTTTACATTAATTTCACATACATGAATTACAATTAGAATTAGAATTAGAATTTTAATTTTACATACAATTACATTTACAATTTTACATATAATAAAATTACAATTACAATTACAATTTTACATTAATTTCACATACATGAATTACGATTAGAATTACAGTTACAATTTTAATTTTACATACAATTACATTTACAATTTTGCATAGAATTACAATTACAATTTTATAAATATTTTACATACGATTCAATTAAAATTAAAATTACAAATACAATTACAATTTTAGAATTTTACATACAATTACATTTACAATTTTACATTGAATTACATTTACAATTACAATTACAATTTTATAAATATTTTACATACGATTCAATTAAAATTACAATTACAATTTTAGAATTTTACATACAATTACATTTACAATTACAATTTCACAATTTTTCATATATACAATTACAATCATTTCAGAATAAATTAAATATTACAATTATAATTATAATTTTACATTAATAAATATTTTACATACAATTACAGTTTAAATTACAATAAGTACAAATACAAATACAATTTACAATTTTACATACAATTAAAATTTAAATTACAATTACAATCATGACATAATATTTAATAAATATCATGGTCATTTAATATTAAATTAATTAATAAACATCATCACGATCATGATAATTATAGTACAAACATCACATTCGACTAATAAACACATTCAAACATCAAATTAACATTATATATTAAGATCATCACAACACAAACATCAAATATACATCTCAATATGTCAAATAACTCATGTTGTGACATATACACATCTATCTGCAAGTTAAACATTAAATGAACATATCTAACACGACCTAACAATATGCGCCACATCATGATGATCACCAACATGAAAATTAAGTACAACTGCAATATGAACATAAAATACATGGACCATATATATAAAGCTACAGGAATAATGTTAAAAACATACAACTATAATATAAATGTCATGAATCGAGACATCGGTGGTAGTATAACAACATCAATAGAAGTACTACAAGTGGATATTTGCTAAGTAAAGCTGGGTGCAGCCTCGACAGTCGATGGTCGAGCATGCTCATGATCATTATCACTAGTACTAATAGATGCATCCGCTGGTGGTAGTACAACATCAATATGAGCTGTAGTAGTGGAGGCCTGCTCAGTCAATAGTGTAGCCTCGGCGGTCGATGGTCCAACCTACTCATGATCATGACTAGTACTGATGGATGCAGCTGCAGCCTGCCGACTAGACATGGCCGATGGTCTAGCCTCATCTCCATGATGACTGTCAAATGCTGCCAGTGGAGTCTCATGCTCATCAGGCGCGCCGCGAGGTGAAAGATCATGAGATGCATGTGAGTCACTGTTCACGGACTGTCCATCACGTACCATGGCTTGACTACGCCGCCTATCGCTATGGACGGTCATCCTCGGTCACGCAACAAATGTCGTAACTCTACAACATACGCATCGAGGCCATACATGTCACGCGGCATGCCTCTCCACATCAGTAACATTATATCATCGGCTTTGTATGTCTCACCCCTTAATGGCGGGCCTTATGCTTGCATCAACAATAAATGCACGGTTGGTTGTGCTCCATCCTATATACGGTCTCGGGTTCGACCACGCTGTAAGCGCACGATGCACCATGAGCAGGAGCATGTCTCTCTGCTGCACCAGCATCATCCTGATCATGATCATCCTTAGCATCAACCATGTCCTGATTGTCATCATCAGGATCCACACCAAGATCATGTGGTGGATCTGGCATCTCCTCGCCATCAAAAGATCTAATGTCTACAAAATATATATAAGTACACAACAATAATTAGACAATTTCATTACACAATTTAGTAAAAACAAGTTAAAGAACATTTTAGAATAAATATAAATAAAACAATAATATTAGCTCTATCATATGGCAGCTCATCATCTGTGAAGAGGGTGTTGGGACACCCTCGCCAATCTAATCTAGCATAAGGACATGGGACCATAATGAAGGGATGTAGCTCGTCAACACTGGCTAGTAAGTCCAGTGCATCATGTGATATCCTGGCTGGAAACATAGTATCTCCCCTCTTGGGCATCATCTTCTTCCACATGTGCATCTGGGCCTTGAACATCGGCCTACGAGGTTGTCGAACAAAACTAGGTCTCATCTCTGGAAACCTCTCAAAAAATAAACAAAACAGCTCTGAAGAAAAATGGAAGTTAACCCTCCCTTGTGCATGAGCACGACATCTATCTAAGGCCATACAAAACTACCGCAAAAAAATGGCAGACCACCTGACAAGTTGTGGCTCCTATACTAAAGAATCGACATAATATAAAATCAAGAAACTAATTCGTTGCCTATCATTGGTGTTGTGCGAAATGGTTGAAATGATAAGGGAGAGGCACTGCACGTCCTGTCTACCAAAAGCACCTATATGTAACTGACCTCTAGGTACCTGAAACTCTGAAGGAGACAATACATGTGCTCCAATGTATCTCTGGGAGTAAACTAGCCGACTCCCTGCTACACAACCGGTTGGCACGTATGGCAATGAGGAAAATCCACCTCTCCTCGATAGTCCTATAATAAAATAAATATCCTCCTTAGTGGGTGTGTACCTTGTCGGGACCAACACAGAAAGCCTATTGGTGGGCATTCCACATGCCGGATAAGATATCTCAAAAACACCTTTATGGGCCTTTAGGGAAGTAGCCTCCTCATAGAACTTGAGGGAGGCCTACACCTAACCTAAGGATCCCACGAATTATCTGCGGTAATAGGGCGAGGAGTGTATCTCTCTCCCTCTCTCGGGCTTTGACCACTGGCAATTTGGGCACCATTCCCAATGACCTAGTTAGCTGGGCATCATCTCCCGGACCGATGATCAGGTTCCACATCATTCCCTATTATTCTAGTTGCTACATGCCCTAAGACAAGAAATAAGACAAATCAAGAAAGACTTTCATCAAGAAAAGGTTTCCATGGTTTGAAGCTTATGAGAGCTCACCAACACAAGCTCTAAGGGGCCTAAGTGCGTTGCATATGTAGGTAGCCCCATGCAAGGCGACTCTACAAAGCACTTACCGACATTCACAGGTGCGTTGGTCACATTGGGAGCGAAATTCTCATTGTTCCAGAATCTCCACTTGGCCAGTGCCTTCTAGAAGAGTTCACATGTGTCAAGCTTTAGATCCAAGTATCCATTTGACATCTACATGACTGGAAACATGTCTTACCTATTATTGGAAAGTCATTGATTGCAAAACAACCTACAATTCATCTATAAATTGAGCACAGATCTAAGTGCTTCAAAAGGGAAGAATTTGAGTAGAGAAATGCTGAAAAATTTTCAATTGAGAGCTAGATTTGTATAGCTGCTGCTGGAGAGATTTATACTATGATGAGGCCTGGGAACGTTGCTGGAAAGTTCACTTCAAATCAGTCATTTGGTTGTAACCTCTCCTTCTATCATCAATAAAGAATACTGCTAATTTTTCCCTATATGCATCTGTATTGGCTTTGATTTTCCATATTGAAAGATCCTTGTTGATGTATATGGTTTATGCTTTATTGATTTGGCTAACTAGCTTGAATAGATATCTATATTATTGCATCTTCTGCTATTTCAATGTTCTTTCTTGCGGGAAGCATTCAGCACAAAACCACTTGAATTTGAAGCTGTAACAAAAGCGATAGAAGGAGCCATTTGGAAGCGACTCATCAGGTAAGCCTCCAATCCTCTCTGTCTATCAATTCTGAGTTAGGAAAAATATTCGTATAGTCTTTCATCTATTTTTCTAGACTAGCACCTGTCTAGGGAAGCGTGATTTATCTGTAATTCACAATTCTGGCCCAACAAACTAGCGACTCTGCTCGGGAGAATTTCTCTTAGTTCTAGGTGTTTAAGCCTCTGATTTTCTTTATTTATCCACCCAATAGTTGATACTCATCAATATTAAACTTTTTCAAAGCCAAATTAGCAAAGAAAATTAGTTAAACAATAGTATTTTTCTTTGTATACTGCACCGAACACACCCTTAGACAGGACACAGTGCTTTCTAGAGCACTGTCTCCCTTCCTAGCCTACGTTGAAAATAACTGTCTCCCTTTGGAGACTATGTTGACTCTTGAAAACACCCAAATTCCATTGAATTTGCCTTCGCAATTTGCTTTAGTTTTTTTTCTACTGTGTTTTGAAAAGTTTGCTTCTCATATTGACCAGTGACTCTATATACTTATTCCTCCTTTGACTGAAAATTTGTTCAATGTTTGTTTAAAAAGTTTTTCTTTATCATTAACAAGTTGATTTAAAAGTACTTTTTATGGTTTCATTAAGAATCATTTTCTTTCGAAATAGGAAATTGTCGTAAAATATTCATTTCCTTGATAGGATAAATTGTAGTTGAAGTCCTCATTTTTCCTTCAAAAGAGAAATTTTTGTTTGTATTCTTTGTTTATCGAAAGTAAAAAGCATTTGAATTGTTGATTTAGTGAACCTAGTTTCTTTTCTGCATTCATAACATTAAAGAAACTGAAAAGAAAAACTTGCATTTGCATGTAGAATAATGTGTGTTTTGCAAAAGGAACATTAGGAAATCTGCATTTAGTTTGTGCTCATTGATTTGTTTTTTTCATTGATTTGTTTACTCACAAATTATTTACTCTCTTCCCTTAATAGCTAGGTTTTTCAATTAAAAAAATGAAAGTGAAAGATTGTTTATCATTCTTAGCTTGCATTTTAGGAATTTCATACACATTATCATGGTGAACCTTTGAAAGGCAAATTGTAAGCAAGATCAACATAAAATTAATCTCAATTTACCTAACAAAGCATTGGAACCATAACGATAACATTTAGAAGGTCTAGGCTAGAGACGTGTTCCGGCGTCGTAAAACATAGCAGCTGTCGTTAACTTGTCTACGATACATTCCGAGTGTGATACCTCACTCCATGCACGTAAGTATATCGTAGCTCATCCACGTACTTTTGGGTATATCGGGCGATGTTACAGTACGATAAGTATAAAGGGGTGCTCTCACTGTGCGATTTCGCATCAGACAATGCTAATACGGACTTAGGTCTCCACGTACCTTCAGGTATATTTGGGAGGACAAATTTTAGGTGTTATCCATCCATAGTGAACCAAGTCGGCCACCTTGAAATTGTGATACACCGAACACAGCATTTAGGGAGATTTCCTGCCCGTACTTCTTGGTTCGCCAGGAGGTATTCTACAGTTCACATTTTCTTGGTAAACCCTTTTTCCTAGCATTACCCTCCTTTTGTTTTTTTTATTTTTGGTTAAAATAAATTAGTAATCATGGAAGAACAAAATCCTATCCCCCGTTGTTTGCATACATTAGCTTTAAAACCACCTTTACCGCCAGAAGTTACTTCTGGTAGGCGAAGGCGATCACGATCTGTCGAATCATGTACAATTCGTACCTCTAGTGAAACATCATTTTCCAATAATCCAGAGTTAGCTCAATTTTTTTCCACACATCCTGGTTCATTTACTGTTGTCGAAACGAAGTCTTCATAGCTAGCCTTGGTCACGATCCATCTAATCGGTGAGACCATACCTCCTGGACCCGACGTTGTTCAATCACAAATTGATCCAGATCCTGTCTCTTCTTTTCCATCACATCTGAATCTAGAAGTCAAACAACCGGAATTTGTTCCTACCTTGGTCATCCCACAAACTTCTGTAGCCATTAAAACTCCTATATCGCACAGTCAACCGTCTGAAATATATTTTGGGCCTGACGGTGAAGTTCTTCCACCTAGTTTAATTGCGATTGAAGAAATCCCACAAGACGATACACCTTTAACTCCAACCCATTTTGGGGAGGACCTTCACTTGTACCAGTATTTTCCTCAATCGTTTCCATCTGCTTTTGTTGATCATGTTTCCATTCACTCTCCCGTCGATTTTCGAGGGTATATATTTGGTCAAACAACCATGTCTGAACCAACATCTTCGATTGGGCCTGTTGTTCCAATTACGTCAACTCCCGCCCTCGATACTCCATCGATGTTCACAACTTCACCGGAGTCATATTTTCATGGTGGCCTTTCGGTCCCAACAGGTTACAAATCATTATCTGGCACTTTCTCTGGTGCATCTTCAAGACCATGGTCTTTACCAATGTCATCATCTAGGATTTTAACTGGTAGTCCTATCGTTATTATTGAACGACTTGATTCATTACATACATCATCAAGGCAATATAAAGTCAGTCCTTTTGGGTCAATTCCTTTAAATACCATATCAAATGGACTCCAAGCATTCGGGGAACAATATTTTCCGTCTTATTATCCTCCTTATGCTACGGGGAAACATTTGGTCACCCAATATGACAGTAGTCCGTCACTTTTTGGTCAAAATAATGTTGACATGAATGTTTGTTAATGGCAGCCCACTCTGCCTATCCAACCACAAACGATTGTACATTCGTATCAACCGGTTCAACCTGTTACACCCAATTCATTACCACTTGTTAATACATCCCTACCCCTGTTACAGAATCAAAATATTGTACTTCAACCTTATCAAGTGGGTTCTTCGACTCAATATCATCAAATTTTGGGTCCACAGAATCCAGATCCTTTGGTTAATTTATAACCACCTGTATCAGGCATCATTTATTCACAAGCTGGTGTACCATTTTATGGGATTTCACAAATGCAACCTGGTTATACATATCAACTGAATCCAAGTTATACTAATGTGGGTTATAACATTGGTGGACATACCCCTTGGCAGCCACAGGCGCAAATTCCTCAAACTTCATTTCAACAAGTATCATATCCAGGTTTTGGTCAATAGAATCCTCAAGCGTTTGCTACGCAAAACAACCCCTATCGGGGTTACCAGTAGCAGATCCTGTATGTTGGTGCTCAAAGGCCTGTTGCTCAAGTAATTCCATCTTACCCTGGCTATTCTCAACTTGACCTTAATCGACAGTTGCCTTTTGTTGCAACCTTAGAATTACCAAATTTAAACCGATTAACCAATGATCCTATAAATTATGCTCCTTGGTGGACGGTGATACCTCATAAATTACCCTTTGATATTCCTAAATTCAATGGAAACCCTAGAGAATATTTTTCGACTCATGTCATGACTTATCATTTATGGTGTTCATAAAATTCCCTAAATGATGATTCTGTTCGACTACGTCTTTTCCAGCATACGCTTACAGGTCCGGCTGCTAAATGGTACATTAAGTTACCTAGAGCTTCTTTTGAAAATTTCACTACCCTAGCTACTATCTTTTTGACCCATTTCTAGTTACTGATCAAATATGAAACTAGAATGGAACTCTTGACCAACTTCAAACAGACTAATGCTACTCACATTTCTGATCACATTCATGAGTGGCATCGCCGTCGATGAATGATTAAGACATTTGTTCTGGATCAGCTCCTTGTTGAATGGTTCATTAAGTCCCTATTACCATCTATAAATGAGGATGTGGCTAAGGGTGGCATCATCACATAAGAGCAAGTTATCGCTCGTGCCCAATATTCGGACTTGATTTACACTTAGTTCGACACGCTCTATGAAAAAATTCCTAATGCGTCGCAATCTAATTTCAATGTTCCTCCTTAAATAAAGGACTCTCATGTCAAAGAAGGCTTGATAAGAACTGCAAACACACACCACACTACTGCATCTGATCCTACTCCTACTTTCGAAATTAATGTCGTATCATTTGACAAAGGAAAAAGTGACAAGCAACTAGGAAATAAGAAAAAGGGGAAATAAAAGAAAAAACAAACTTCTAACCTGCAGGAAAGATCATCTGATCAACTGTCTGGACCACAGAAACCTCTTTGTCCATGCATAATCTGTAACGAGGAACACTTTTGGTAGGGATTTTCCTCACCAAGACTTCCCATGAATCAACTGTGTTGACAAACCCATTTCCAAATCTAGACACTAATTTGGTTGATATGGATCCATCTCCTAGTTCCTAAGTGTTAATGTTATCCACCACAAAACCTTCACAAGATATTTTGGTGTCAACGCGTAAAAATAATATGGTAGTCCAACCAGTGGTCAAACTACTACCTCGACAACGAATCCATCTACTGAATCAGTACCACATATTGTTATTCTTGAATTGACAATTAAGCCACCGAAGGGAGTAATTCATAAATACATATAATCCTCGAGAAAGAGCTGCAAAAAATTATAATATAGTTGAAGATTTCGCTCAATCCCCTTCAGCTATGTCTTCTCTTTAGGTATTACAAAATTGTCCCTCCCAGAAGCAAGCTTTATTTTCAGCAATTGGTGGAATTGATCCTACTAATTCTAATCTTGTCGTCTTTAATCATATAGGCTATGTACCGTAGCTACCAGCAGAATTGGCATTCTCCATACAAGTAAACGTTCTCAATCACCTTGTTCATCGCATTGTTATTGATGAGGGAGCATCTATGTGCATTATGTCTCTAAACTGCTGGAAGTCACTCGGCTCGCCGCGATTATCACAATCATCAACGACGTTGAAGGCTTTTGATGGAAGAACATATAAACCTTGTGGTATTATCAATAACCTGCATGTTGAGCTAGGGGGAAAAACAATGAATATTGATGTCGAGGTTGTTGACGGACCCCTTGATTATAATATTTTACTTGGAAGACCATGGGTATATGCAATGACTGCAATTGTTTCTACATACTTTAGAATGATTTCCTTTCCACATAAAGGTACAATCACAGTCATTAATCAATTATCCTTTTTTTCCTGCGCTTCGCAGGTAACTGGAAGTGTTCCGTTTGTTCACTTACCCCAACTAGAAATTTAGAACATTGGTGTATGACTCTTAAAGGATTCCACTCTTATGGGAACCTTTGCATTACCACTGCCCACGACGTCGGTAGAAATTGCAAGTATAGAGACCTGCTACATGATCTCTTCCACTCTATCTAGCTTAAGGGAGAGTACGAGTGATTCTGAAATTTCTACGTTGGATGAATTTTGACCACCCAACCCTATTGAGCTGGCATAGCAATCAATCTATTTGGCTTGGGCGGAAAATCTGAAATCAGTGTCGCCAAGTGTTTGGGTTGATCATTCCTTAGATTTTGGTACTCCATCTGATCCATTTTCCTCAAAATTTTTGACAAATGAAAATATTTTGGAAGCTATGACGTCAGAAGGAGAACCATGGGAAGATTATCATCATCATTCCCATCTTCCTGATTATGAAGAAAAAAATCTTAGTGAACAATATCACCCATCCATCAAAACATTCTTTTCGAATTATTTACCGATTAATGCAATTGATTCCGAGAAAAATTTATCAAATATTGAAGAAACCATTTCTATCGATATTTCGACCAAACCGGGCATTGTGTAAAATATTAATGTCGGTGTATCTTGTTCCCCATCATAACTTGATTCATATCGCTCTTTATTTCGTGAATTTCGTGACGTATTCGCTTGGTCTTACGAGGAAATGCCGGGCATATATACTAGTATAGTTGAACACACTATTAATATGTATCCTGATGCCAAACCGGTGCGCCAATGTCTTTGTCCTGTTCACCCGAAGAAATCTGCTACCATCAAAGAAGAAGTTGAAAAACTTTTGCGTGCTGCGTTCATTTACCATGTTCCGCTAACTGAGTGGGTTTCCAATATCGTTCCTATCATGAAAAAACAAGGAACCATTAGAGTGTGCGTCAATTATCGGGATGTTAATCATGCTTGTCCAAAAGAAAACTATCCTACTCCCTTTATCAACCAGATTATTGATGATTGTGCTAGATGTGAAATACTCTCATTCATGGATGGATTTTCCGGCTACAATCAAATCAATATCCACCCAGATGACCAACATAAGATAACATTCATCTATCCTTGGGGCACATTCGCATATAGGAAACTTCCGTTTGGTTTAAAGAACGCTAGGGAAACTTTTCAGAGAGCAATGGATTATGCTTTCAACAACATCAAGCACATTTTTCAACCATATCTAGGCAATTTACCAGTGCATTCACGAAATCAGACTGATCACCCGATACATTTAAGAGCCATTTTCTTACGCTGCCGACACTACAAAATATGCCTCAATCCACATAAATGTGTGTTTTGTGTCGGTTCTGGTCAATTTCTCGGATTCGTAGTCTCAAAAGAAGGAATTCGAATAGATCCACTGAAGGTAAAAGCCATTCTTGATTTCCCTGCACCATCAAATTTATAGAAACTTCAAGGAAAGGCTAACTTCCTGAGAAGGTTCATTCCAAACTACGCCAAAGGCTAAAGGATTTACTCGATTATTGAAAAAGGGGGTTCCCTTCCATTGGGACCAAGTTGCACAAGCTTATTTTGATGTTGTCAAGGACACTCTTTTCCGAGCGTCATTAATGTATCCTCCTAATTATCAAAATGATTATTTCCTATATATCGTCACGGCTGAAACGACCATCGCTATGGTATTGGTCCAAGTAGAAGATGGAATTGAACATTCGATCTATTATTTGAGTCATAATCTCAATGATACGGAAGTTAAGTACTCGTATGTGGAAAAGCTTACCTTGGCAGTTGTTCAACCTGTCCAAAGATTTCGTCATTATATCCTACTCCGAAAAACAACAATAGTTTCAGATTGCAACCCCATGACTTATATCTTATCACGTCAATTGCTGGGGGGAAAATATTCAAAATGGATTGTCATTTTGCATGAATTTGATTTGGAATTCATCAAATCCAAGTCAAATAAGTCTTTAGTTTTGGTTGAGCTTCTCTGTGACCTTCCCTCTGATAGCACTGCAACTACGTCGAAACCATCAATTCCTGACGAGTCTCTATTTCTGATCGGATCATCTGACCCTTGGTATGGGGATTTCATCATTTATCTCCAAACCCAAAATTTTCGACCTAATACCTCTCGCTCTTAATAGCGACGTATTCTATACCAAGCCAAAGATTATCTGATCGTCGGCGATACATTTTATCGTCGTGGTGTTGATACAGTTTTAAGGAGGTGCCTCACTCATGAGGAGGTCGAAAAAGTGTTAAATGATTGTCATGATGGGGCTTGTGGTGGACATTTATCTGGATATGCTACCGTGCAGAGAAAATCTACGCTGGTTACTTTTGGCCTACTATTTTTCGAGATTGCATCCTCGCAGTCAGAAGTTGTCATGCGTGCCATATTTTTTATTGTAAGATCCGCAAACCGCCAGCACCAATGCACCCTGTTGTCTCTGTGGGACCATTTATGAAATGGGGTATTGACTTCATGACCTGTAACGCTCCTTCGTCCGAGGGGCATGGTTATATTATTGTTGCAGTCAACTATTTTACCAAATGGGCCGAAGCGATGCCTACATTCAACAACATAGGACAGATAGCTGCATTGTTTTTATTTAACCACATTATTGCATGGTTTAGGGTCCCACAGGCCATAGTTACAAATCATGGGAAGCATTTTCGCAACCACACGATGTCTAAATTGACTTCTAAGTTAGGATTTTCACATGATAATTCTACTCCTTATTATCCACAATCAAATGGACAAGTTGAGGCTATTAACAAAATTCTTAAATGAATGCTTCAACGAATGATAGGAGTCCGTAAAAGGAACTGGCATTGTATTTTGTACTCCGCCTTGTGGGCGTATCAAACCTCAGTAAGAAATGCAACCATATTTACTCCTTTTCAATTGGTGTATGGTCTGGAAGTTATCTTACCAATCCAATGTGAAATATCATAGTTAAAACTCTTGATAGACTTGTTACCTGACACCTCAGAATAAGAAGCACGTCTCCTTCACCTCATCCATCTTGATGAAACGCGTCGTGAAGCCCAATTGGCCAAAAAAGCAGATAAGAGACATATAAAGGCGCAATACAACAAAAAAATACAGCCTCGCATCTACTCAGAGGGCGACTTGGTCCTTCTTTACGATCAAGAAGTTGATGTAACAAGTACAGGGAAATTCGAGCCATTGTGGCATGGCCCCTTTATTGTCAAAAAATTTCTTGCTAAAGGTGCCTACGAGTTAGTTGATTATGATGGAAATCCATTGGCACAGCCTAGAAATGGGTTGTATTTGAAACGTTACTATGCTTAATCATGACCGTAGTAATTTTTTGTATTATATTGTATATATGTTGTTGATTTTCATTCACTATCTTAATTTGTTTCTAGAGTTTTCTTGACGTTAGTAATCCGCTTTACAATTTCATCGCAGATGTCTAAATCTTCGGAACCATTTGTTGGATATGCTGATGATGCTAGTCGTAGTACGCAGAATCTATCCTCTGCAGCATGGGCCATTTTCACTCCGAACAGTGAGATAGTGAGTTTTCAAGGGATTTGTATTGGTAGATCGACGAACAATATCACTGAGTATAGCGCGTTGATCGAACTTCTCTCTGATGCCATTTCATTTTGTATTAGCCGCATAATCATAAGGTTAGACTCACAACTTTTGGTATTACAACTTACTAGTGTTTATACTGTTAGAAATCCAGCACTTCTTAGATTGTTCCTGAGATTCGACTTTTAGAAATACATTTTGATTTCATTCAATATCAACATATTTCTAGAAATCTGTAATTCCGAATTCCGAAGGTCAAACCCTCTATGTGCTGCTGAAGCTCAGCCAAAGTCTCAGCCATATCGAGGTCCTGAAGGACTGCTCTCCCGATAGCCCTCTCTGATGGCGCATCTGCTTCACGCTCTGGTTCCTCTACTGGTTGAACACGACCAATATCTACATTACATCAAACATTGATTTTAGTCTTGGAAAGAAATCAAAACACAAAAACATTGTATAAACCTTAGAAAAATAAAAAAACATGGTCAAAACATTCTTACCCATTGCACCCCACTGAGCGCCTTATGGTAATACTAAATCTGGATCTCCTAGGAAGTCCATGCCTGCGTATGTGTACTCATCGATGGCGACAATCTGTCGTCAAAACTAGGTGAATAATATAGTGGAGAACACAATGGTCAATTGGCCTACATGCCGACCCATGAGTTCTACCCATCTCTGCATTTGAGGATCTCTAGGACTAGATATATCCAGTGTTACATGATGTGGCTACATCAGTGGAATCCATTCCAAAGAGAAGAAGATAAGGATTGAACCATAACTAAAATTCGTCTTCCTTCCTCCCTTTGCTTTGTTCAGTTGTTCCTTTATTTGAGATAGAACAACTTCAGACCAGTTGAAGACTATTGGCTCTAAACACTCTAGTGCATACTGCATATACGATCTGTTAGCTACATATAGTGTAACAGTGACAGCAGGTTTAGCGATCTTGAATAGGATGGTTCTCAAAGGAAAATCCCTGACATACCAGATGTTTATTTTTCCATCTTTGCTAGGTTCTGCCCCTGGATGGAAACACTGCATAACATAATCCCTCACTGTCTCTCCTCCAACGGTAGACCCTATGAGAGAAATGGGAAAACCTCTCCTCAACAAACCTGTGACAAAATAAACATCCTCAACTATTATGGGAACCACTTTATTTTTAATGTGAAATGCCTCTATCGTCGGATCCCATGCTTGAACTAAGAACTCCAAGAGTTCTATTTGTTGCCTCATCCCCGACAATTTAAAGTACTTAAGTAGTCCACAATCTCTTAGGGCTCTTACAGTACCCGGATCATTAAAGGCAATCATATCTTGTTCTTCATGTTCTCTTTCCCTCCATGTAAACCTGAAATGCAACCATGAGATCCATTAGATTCCATTCATTGCAAAAAAACTAGGAAAATTTTGAAATGCAACCATGAGATCCATTAGATTCCATTCATTGCAAAAAAACTAGGAAAATTTTGGGCACAACATGTAAACCAAAAACTTGAACTGCACCCAACACACTCCCTGGGTTGAGAAAGTGTGTTGCATATGAAGGTACCCTTCACTGTACCTACTATGCAACACAGGTTTCGACATTCAGGGGTGCGTTGCCCTCATTTTAGGCATAATTTACCCTAGGGACCTTAAAACCATAAAAAGCTGCAGAAATTGGAAATGAAATGAATACCAAAGGGAAGAGGAGGTTCATGGTACTAACCTGGATCAAACGGCGATGAAATCCGTCCATAGAAATGACTGCAATCGATGACTGAACTTCGGGGGAAAAATCAGGTTCAGAGTTTCAAAATGAAAATGGTAACTATGGAATGGTAAAAATGAATAGTGAAACTACTTTTTATAGTCATTTAATTTTTTTCAAATTGAATTTATTGCTATGACTATGTTTTTATTATGTTTTTATCATGAAACAGGTATTTTTAATCCATTTGATATTTCTCTGAAACAGGACATACAACTGATGAACAGATTAGTCGTGCAAATTTATTCAAAGAATGACTTGACCACAAAGCATAATTTTCCTCCTTATTTTTTGAGCTTTGAGAAAAACAAAAAAGGATTTGAAGCGCACTTTTATCTCTTTTTCGAGCTTCGATAACAACAAAAAAGGAACCCCTGGAGTCTTCTTTCAGCTCTTTTCAGACTCCGATAATGTGAAAAGATTGTCGAGCACTTGTCTTTTCGAGCTCATTAAAGTAAATGAATTGATATGTACTCAGTATAAGTCTAACCCTTTTCCAGACTGAGATAGATTATTTATGAAAAATGAATACCTTGGTTAAACATGACCAAAGAGGTTCTTTCAGATATTATTTTACACTTTTTCGGGTCTGAGAGACCAGTTTACAAAAATGTACTTATGGAGTTTTCTTTCGTCCTCTTTTTCAAACTCTCTAAATATGAAAAAGGACTGGGCTATCACCGTTGTTTAGCTCGTTAAAACATAAAATAGCGACGGGCGTGTCGATCATGGCAAGAATCGAGTTTAATTCATCACTAGACTCGTTAAATTATTAAATAGCGATACTTTATTCACCCAAAGGGTTGAATTATAGATCAAGAAAATGTTATCCTCCTCAAGCTTATTAAAAAATAAAGAGGTATTGGTCGACAAATGACCGAGGAAAATTTGGGAAAAGTGAGAAAATTTTATTTTTGGTAGCAAGTCGCTCTTGAACATGACACTTCTTTCACTCCATGTCCATGATGGTTTGGGTTGGGTAATCATCTTGAAGGTTCATTCACACCTATGGTTCATCATACCTTCACTTCGGTTTTGGGTCAATGCTACCAACTCATCACAGTGTCACCGATATGTTCAAGAGAATTCATCTAGTGATTTAAAACTCATCCTTCTGCAATACTCGTAAACCTTCATTCTCATGACCGCCATCCCTGAAAATTGCTATATCAAGTCATACCCTTGTCTCTGAAATCAGTAACTCCTATTTCACAATAAGGTTACTTCCTGTCGACAACAAATCAACAACCAGAAAGTTCACTCAGAAACATCAGATTCCAGTACCATGAGGCTTGTTACAGCATCGATAAGATCCTCGCTTCCGGACCTTTGACCAAAATATTTTTTTTGGCGTTCGACATCAAATCATCTATTCACACCTTACGCAATGTGTTGCAGTACCTTGAGGGCCATTTTCATTAATGGTGGTTCTCTCGTGTTTGTTAACAGCTCACATCATTGGCTAGTAATCAAACAATATCTTTCCATGTTCGACTACAGATCATATATTCACATGGATAGACTTGTACCTGAATGATTGAGTGAACGAGATAAGAAGACCCCCGATCTAGTTTCATCCATCCGGGCTGCGATTTCAGGATTTTTGTACACATCATCTGTACGGTGACCTTACATACTGCTTTTCATCCAAACATGGGCCTATATCTGTAGGCATGTCTACATCTGGGCAACATTCCAATAAAGTCGACTTTCTGAATTATGTACATGTTATTAGATTGTTTATGTGTTGAACATGGGAATGCCTACCCTCAGAAATTATGATCAAAGAGGATATATCATGATGTAATGTATTGTAAGATTGATGCAAGTGACCGTTCCGCTTCGTTTCCAAGCTCATCACAGTGTAAAGCATCTCAATCAAATGTTTTTATTATTTGGATCTCATGCTTTAGGGGGAAATTGTTATAGGTCAATATGGGCACCATTCCCAATGACCTGGTTAACTTGGCATCATCTCCAAGACCAATGATCAAGGTTCTATCATTCCCTATCATTTCAGTTGCTACATGCCCTAAGACAAGAACAAGACAAATCAAGCAAGACTTTCATCAAGCAAAGGTTTCCAAGGTTTGAAGCTTATTATATAGCATATGAGAGCTCACCAACGTAGGCTCTAAGGGGCATAAGTGTGTTGCATATGCAGGTAGCCCCATGCAAGGTTTCTCTGCAAAGCACTTCTCAACATTCACAGGTGCATTGGTCACATTGGGAGCGAAATTCTCATTGTTCCAGAATCTTCACTTGGCCAGTGCCTTCTAGAAGAGTTCACATGTGTCAAGCTTCGGATCCAAGTGTCCATTTGACAACTACATGATTGGAAACATGTCTTGCCTATTATTGGAAATTCATTGATTGCAAAACAACCTACAGTTCATCTATAAATTAAGCACATATCTAAGTGCTTGAGAAGGAAGATTTTGAGTTGAGAAATGTTGGAGAATTTTCAATTGGGAGCTATATTTTTATAGCTGTTGCTGGAGAGATTTATACTGTGATGAGGCTTGGGGACATTGCTAGAAGGGTCACTTCAAATCAGTAATTTGGTTGTAACCTCTCCTTTTATCATCAATAAAGAAAACTGCTTATGTTTCCCTATATGCATATGTATTGGCTTTGATTTTCCATATTTCAAGATTTTGGTTGATGTATATGGTTTATGCTTTACTGATTTAGCTAACTAGCTTGAATTGATATCTATGTTATTGCATCTTCTGTTGTTTCAATGTTCTTTCTTGCAGGAAGCATTCAACACAAAACCGCTTGAATTTGAAGCTGCAACGGAAGCGACAGAAGGAGCCATTTGAAAGCAACTGATCAAGTAAGCCTCCAATCCTCTCTGTGTATCTATTCTCAGTTAGGAAAAAATAGTCGTATAGTCTTTCACCTGTTGTTCTAGACTAGCACCTATCTAAGGAAGCATGATTTATCTGTAAGTCACAATTCTGGCCCAACAGGGCCTCCCATTGGCTAATCATGTCATACTATTCAGCCTGTTGTTGTTGATTTTCCTCCTCTTCTCTCTGAATCATTTCCATATTAAATAAAAAAAAATTATTAAAACAGACATGTATTCAAGAATACACATATATATTTTTTTTTGAAAAAAAACAAACAGACAAGTCGGTGCACCATAAACACAGCCACGCACCGGTCGTAGTGCATCTTAATAATGTAGCGCACCGGTCCCAGTGCCCCTAATGAAATACAACACATCGGCCTCGGTGCAGCAGTCTATTTTTCAAGCACCGTTAACTTTATCAAAGTTCAGAATAGCGGTGCGCTAAGTGAAATATATGCCCCAGTGCGTATAGTCGTGTCACCGCACTAACTTCATGACAATTACATAGTCGACGGTGTGGTTTTTTACCCAGCCACACCGTTGACCTTCTTGGAATCCATAATGTGGTGTGCTGACATATACTGGGGCAGATAATTCCGTCAACGCACAGCACTATGATTCCCGTGGTCAACGATGCACCTGGATAAATGAGTGCACCACATTTTATTTTATTTTTTTATTTTAAAATTATTCAAGGCGCCTTTCGGTACCGCTTCGAAAACGGTGCGGATACCATTAGCACTGGTGGCAGTGCGCCCTGTAAATTTTATAGGCAACACCGCTATTCGGTGCGAGCCGAACAGCTCTGGTGCACCGCGCGACAATTTTTTTTCTTTTTCTTTTTTAATGGTTATTTTAAAGTTTATTTCAATTTCTAATCCGCTAGAAGGCTTAATTATGGAAAAACTAGAAAAATACATGTACATTTCGCCATCGAGGAGGCATATTGGTTGTAAACTTTGCAAAATAAAATTTGCCCACCGTTTTTCAAAATGCAAGCTGGAGATTGGTGGCCAATGCAGAGCAGCAGTGCGTGCAATGGGTGCAATGAGAGCACCGATGTCAGGGCGGCTCAAACAAGGGGAAATGGCACCAGTGCTTGAGAGCTCTGGAGCACTAAGGAAAGTGAAAAATGAGCTTTTTTGGCTGTAATTGTTTTTTTATTTAACCCTGTTCCGGTGCACGGGTTTTTATAGGCGCACCGGTACGCTTATCTACAACCGCATTGGGTTGTGTCAAATTTGGCATGTTGTTTATAATGCACTGGGGCGGTTCCCTAACACCGCACCAGGATGTTTCAGTTTTGGCGCGAAACTTTGATGATGCACCGGGGCGAAATATCCGTAAAGCACCTGTGCGGAATAGTTGTAAAGCACTAGTTTTTTTGCCTTAATTTATTTTTTATGTAACACTATTCCGGTGCGTGCGGTTTATAGGCACACCGATGCTCTTGGATAAGAACACACCGGCACGTTTCTATTTTGGCACGGTGTTTTATGATGCACCGACGCGGAAGAGTGGTGAAGCACCGGTGCATTACAGTAATAGGACGCCCCGAAGGTGTGTGTACGTCGCACAAGTTTTTCAGTGTGCCAATGTTTCATGTGCACCGGTGCGTTATATGGTAGAGTGCGCACCATTAATTGAGAGCTTAGGAGCACTGGAAAACTGAAAAATACAGGATTTTTTGCCGTAATTTTTTATTTAATTTAACCCTTTACCGGTGCGCGTGGTTTATAGGCACACCAGTTTTGTTTCTTACAATTAACACACCGGTCATTTTGTGTTCTGGCGTGATTTATTATGATGCACCAGTACAGTTTCTTTCTACCGCACCGGGTGGTTTCGGTTTTGGCGCGGTGTTTTATAATGCACTGGCGCGGAAGAGCTATGACACACTGGTGCTATAGAATAATAAGACGCACCAGGTGGGTGTGTATGGAGTGCACGGTGTCTAGTGTGCCAATTTTTTGGTCCGCACCGGTGCTTTATCTATTCTAGAGCACCGGGGCGACGTGTAATGATAAGCGCACCGAGAGGAAAACATCAGCAAAACCCTCCGCCCGCCAACCTCCTCTAGTAACCTCCGCTAGAAACGGATGTATGGAGTATTTTTCTGTGGGGTTCCTCAAAAACATCCGCTAGAGGGTCTTTTCCTTGTAGTGAGGTCATATTAGAGCCTTTATTTATAGTCATCGCCATGATACCATTTGTTAATAAGTCTGGAGCTCCAAGGGCATGTGAGCCACCGTAAATGAAGGTTACAAAGGAGGAAATATTTGATAGCTTCCAAAATAATATGTGTCCCTGATTATGGGTTTTGAGACCACTCGAAACATAGGACATTAGTAAACCTACACACAAAATTTATCTAGAATCTTACATAAAATATATTTAGAGAAGTTATGGGTGGATTGAAGAAATCAGGAAGCTGTTGATGAAGTCTATTTTCATAGGTGGGGGAAAACAATAGTCAAAATTTAATGTGGTGCATGGTAAGGAGAAGTTTGTGTTGATAGTGCACAACTTGTATGGGAATGACAATGTAAAGGTCAAATAAGCATGAATTTGAGGGAAAGAAAATTATATAGCAAGAAGTTAGAGATGGTTGGTATTTAGATAAAAAGAGGTTACGAGGTAGTCCACCCCATAGGAGTGTCCTTTAATTGGGAAGCAAGTAAATCCACCTGAGCTAGGAAGGTGGGATACCTTGCTTAGAGCAGTGTTTAAAAAAGTGGTTCAACTCAACTTGGACTTGGTCAACACAATTATGCTAACTGGTGGTTGTGTTGACTTGTCCTCTTGTCCTCCCCCCCCACATGAAATTTACCTCACAACTATTTCATTGAGCACTTGGAGTAGGATATATTTATAGTGAGCTTGGAGAGATGGTTTGGAAATTATATTGGGATGTTTATAATGGATTTTCCACCTTAGTGAGTTGGCTACAACCCAGCTTCAAATTTGGAGGATTTATGTGGCAGATTCTTGTGCCCACTATGCATTCTTCTAATTCCTAGGTATGTTTTTCTCTCTTTTAAATTACAAATTGTTGATCTGAAATCTATTAGCATTTTTCTTTCGATAAATTGCAGCTCTGAAATATTTCCTTTTTCTCACAATTTATATATTTTCTTTAAGTTTACAGGTTACAATCCTTCTTACTTATTTTCATATTAATATATGGTTTACAATGTTACATGTTTGAATTTTTATATTACCTTCCATTTAAATACATGCCGATATTAGTGCATTTCCTCCAATTTTGCAAGGAATATAAAATTGTCTTCTGAAAAATGCTAGATATGAAGTGCCTGAGAATTACCAAAAAAATTGAAAAGATTCAACTCCTAAACCTGTTACAAAGACATCCCAAAAATTTCATGTTGTTATATGAGTTGTCTACTATTTAGACAAGTTATTTTAGATTTTCCAATCAAGTGGAAAATGTGGCTTTTGTTAACCTTGGTTGGCATAACTCTCGCTGCATTGTTTAAGGGAGGAAGTTTATACTAGTTTTCCATCTAAAAAGGCTTGCTAGAACTTTTTGATTTGCATATTGGGACTTTTTCTAATTGAAGGTACAATGAATCTATGTAAAAATTTGATATTTATATGCATTACCACTATTTGCGGCCTGTAATGGTTATTGGAAATAACCTCTCTCCCATTCAATGAGACATAGGTGCCAATGGGACTGTCAATCACATATTGATATTGATTCCTTGAACATTCTTGTTTCCTCTTTTTTTGTTAATAAATTACATAATATATTAGTGGGTGCATTTTTTTTGTTTGGTGAGTTACCTTTTTTTATTATCTCTTTATTTCTCGAGTTCACAAATCTCTTGAGTCTTGTTGCTTTTCTTCTCTGTATGTTCCTTGAATATTTTTGGTAGAATTTTGAAAGCTAAAACAAGATTTTTAAATATCAAGATCAATAAATTTCATATTTCCTAAGAGAAAAATATTCAGAAATGGGTTGACTGAGTAACACTAACTAGGTTGTGCCAGTGAATAACACTAACTCTATCCACCAGGTTGTAGAGGATTGCAAGCCTAATTTCATGAAGAGTAAGTTGGGGATGATCACCTTGACTTGATCAATGAAATTTCTATGAATATTAACATCCTTGAACTTTTTTTTGGTTAGGGAAAGAGACGCATTCCCATGTTTGAGCATAAAAAATTTCTTTGATATTACTAATTCCTATTTTGAAAAATGAAAGGACCAAAAACCATGTCATCTTCACTTTTATTTCATAAAGTATGATGGGGCCACCATAAAGAGTAATCATTAAAAATAAACCAACTTCAAAGCCTTGGAATTTCTAGTTCAATCTTCTAGGAAAACTTCTAGGCCCTCCAAATGATCCAAGCAGTAAAAGTCCCTTTCATATTCACAATGGTTGGGCTAAAAGGAAAATTCTGTAAATTTATGTTCTATGGGTGTGACCTTCATTGTTTTTCATCCCTAGAAATTTGTAGGATTGGAATCAGTCAAGCACCAACTTCATGTAAGGGTTATGGTGGTAGATGTACTCTTATTATAGGCTCACCATATGAAGGTTCTTCAAAGCTCAAATAAAGAAGAACAAAACCGAGTCTGCAACAAATATCTCAAATGTTCACACAACTAGGACTCCAAATCTGCACCTGTTTCTTGCTTGAAAAATCTTCTGCAAATATTTATGAGTAATATCTAACATATTTATGGATACATTTGCGAAAACAATTTATGTACCATGTAGTTAGCCTTCTTGACAAATATCCAATTTGTTTTACAAAAATATAAAATCTTTGAATTATTTTTTGGAAATATTTATGAGTATTTGTACCATGCAGTTAGCATGCTTGAAAAATATCCAATTTTTTCTACAAAAATATAAATCTTTCATTTGAATGTTACTAGACTTTGGTGTGGCCAAATTACAAGAAATGAGATTGGAAAAAATATGGGGAGACAATGCAGAGAATATCTTGGATATGATTCATTTTTTGTTGGAGATCCTTCAGGCGCCTGATCCATCGAATTTGGAAATGTTTCTAGGAAGGATTCCTATGTTTTTTAATTTTGTGATTATTTCACCTCGTGGTTATTTTGGGCAAGCAATTTTAGGAATTCCAAACACTGATGGATAGGTTAAAAAAAAAAAAATTATAATTTTAATGTCCATTCCATGATATCCTCTCTTTATTGTTTGATTGTATTTTGAACTTTTACTTTTATTTTGTTTTGTCTTTTAACTATAAAATTGAAAATACTTGATATCATATCCATTTAAACAACATCCAAAACTTGAAGATAATATTATTATTATAGTTCTTTGGTGTTAAACGATTTTCATGACTATTTGGAAATAATATTTTCATCTTCTTAGTTGAGCATAGGTTGTGTATATACTTGACCAAGTTTGTGCATTAGAGAATGAAATAATGTTGACAATAAAATGACATGGATTAGACATCACACCTCAGATTATTGTGGTAAATTTCTACTTTGTTACCCACATTATTTCTATTGTATTTAAATTAACAATGATCTTATTTGAGGAAATCATTTTTCCTTCTATATTGTGTGTTTAGGTTCAATGTTGTCTTTTATTTTTGTTTTCTAAGTTATTATATTTTATATTTTTTGTTTGCTTTTTTTTGTTACAAGGTGACTCGGTTGATTCCAAATGCCTCCAACACAACTTGCAATCAACGAATTGAAAAACTAGTGGAACACAAAATTCTTGGATACTTTGGGTGCACTTCAGAACAAAAAAAAGGAGTTTTGTACCACTAGTTTTCTTGATTTGATGTGGTACCTTACCTAGAAAGATTTTTAGAGGTAAAAGTTGATGAATTATCTAGATTAAAATACATAATATTCTTTTTGTCTGTCTTGAGTTTGTATGCACATATCCTTTTCAACAGTAATACAATTCAACGTGTACAGTGTTGTAACTCGATTGAAAAAATAAAAAAAGGAATAAAAAACATTCTGACATGAAATGTTATCAATGTAGAAAACACATCATCATATAGAAATATATTTGTTGGTTTTATGCCCCTAGAAGAATAGATGGAACTGATTTTGACAGAGGTGATAACTACAAGGTAGGTTAAAGTAGAGATTTATTTTTCATTATAAGAAGTGGCTACCCTATGATTCCTTATTTAGAAGCCACAACCTTAGCCCTCTTCCTCTTGTCTTCTCCAAGCCCCATTGAAGTTGGAAATGCCCCCATGCATTGTAATATTCCAAATGGGGAAGAATAGGCACAGTAGGGAATATCTTGAGATATTCCACTATGTGATCACAGAAGTATGGAGAACACACCAGCAACTTCTAAACCATAGATAGACTGGTAGGGCATTTACTGGTTATATCACCTCTAAGGAGAGGGTGAAAACCAGAGGCTTCCTGGCTCGTTCTAGACTCTGTCTATAAAAGATTGATGAAACACACCAAGTGTGGAAATGACACATTCATCTTAGATTTTTCTGCCCTTGGGAACCTTAGATCTTCATATCTAAAGAGTGGATCCAAAGAGAAGAAAAAACCAAACAAGGAAGAAGAGGGAAATTCCACTTCGGGGAAAAACGGCAAGAGGCTAAAGGGTAACGCTATATAAGAAAAATGGTGCAAGAATAATGCTACCCAGGGTTTGGTTCCCTTATTATAGGCTGTGTGGGACCTCCATGCTGAATTTAAGGAAAAAAAAATGGGATTAAGGGCCTTAAACAGATCTCCCACGAAGTTGACTAGTTAAAAATCAGCTAAGGAGAAGAGCTGATGAAATGAAGAGAACCCCACTTCAGAATTGCGCAGTTTCAGCAGAGAGTCACTGGAAAAAATCCATCAGACATTTATTACAGTATATCAGCAGAAAATTAGACTTTTAATGAAGTTCCTTAAGAAGTACAGTGAATTGCATGAGGAAATAAGCAAGAAATCTTCAGAAATAGGAGCTGCAATGTATGTAGAAAGTGCAGAAATGAATAGACAACGTCCCTCTAAGTGTGCTTCAGAAGTATAATATTAGATTACATATCTACAGCAATTTCATGGCTGCAACATTAGATCCATATCATATCTGGAAACTGCTCAGCCCTCTAATCAAGATCCCCTCAGGGCTTTTACAAAATAATGCACTAGAAAGTGTAGATCTAGCTTTTTGTACACAGAACTGCAAAAAGCTTCAGTAATTTATGAAGATGAATTTATTTATAATATACATCAGATCTGAACATGAGATATCAGCAAGCTACTTCATAAATATTCAAGGTGAGAGGCAAGCCTCAATCACTAGAAACAAGTACAATGAAAGATCTAAGCAATAGTGAGGCTGTACATGAAAATAGCACAGTTATCCAAGGAGACTGCGCAGTATCTTGAGAAGACTAGTACAAAATATGTAATATACAGATCTGAAATCAAAATTAGATTAAGATCCTCTTCCGGGTGGTCACAAAACACCCTCCCTGAGAGAAATCTCCTCTTAAGTAACTAGATCTTGCAGATCTAGTTTTCCCACTTACTACACTTACAGTAGCAGAAAAACCCTCAGTGATCCAGCACTGTCTATGCAATCATAGCTTGGAATCCAACCTGATAGTGGTTCAATCTATCACACTTCCCTCCAAGAGCTACTCAAAGAAGGATAGAGGATTCCTAAATAGGAGATCCTCTCTTTCTCTTGCTAAATAGCAAAGAGAAATGGAGTTGCCTTAGCAAGCTCAGAAAATGAAATATGATCAACAACCTCCTCATGAGCCTTCACCCTCCTTTTATAACATTTGATTTTCTTGGAAAACCCTAATCCAATTTCATCCTTTAGTTCTTTTCACACTTGGAAACCCCTTCTAGAACTGTGCAGTCCATCAAGGAGGTTCAATGAACCTAGACAGCGTTGTTGACTTGGCCAAATACGATCTCCTTTGGTGGTCTTGGCCCTTTCACAACTGCAAGATTTTGATGGCATATTTCCCTTCCTCTCCCACAGTCTCCAGGTATATTGTGCATATAAAAATGCATTTCTAATTAATAACCCAAAAGGTCCACAATTTCAAAATCTAGGAAAACTTAAATAATATAGGCGGAAGCTTCTATATCTCAAATCTGAGATTTGAGATATTAGAATAAAATTATCTTGTGGTTATAAAACCATCCACATGGTTTTATGACAAGCCTTCATATGCAATTAAACCCAAGGTTCAATTTTCATTTAAAACCCACCTCACAAGTTTCATATGCTGAAGCTTTTGTTCAGAACCTATGACTGAAACCATAATCAAAACCCTTCTTATAATATGTCAAATTAATATTCAAACATTACAACTAAAACCATATTAAACTTTGACCCTCACTTCATGGGCTTCGAATCTTTATTCGAACTTCATGTTTAAACCCATTGTATAATGAGTATGGCGTAAACTCCATGGTATAAAACCCACCAACACTTCCATTTTGCATTCATTATCAAAGTATGGTATCACGTTATATATTAAGGCTTTGACTACATGTAACGGTTGGACCCATATCACATAACCTTTAATTCTAGCCACATTTTATTAAAACTTCCAGCTACAAAACAAACCATCGCATCAATTAGTTAACTCTCCGTAGATTGAACGCATACCAATACAAGTTATCGCATCAAATTAATAATGCATCTACCTCAGCGTTCTTACCTTGACTTATCTTCATACCATCCAACGGACGATGCATCATCGCATTCTTAACACCACAAATCAACGGCTATCGCATTACTAAGATGCACGAGCCTTCTCCATCAAAAATTATGCGAAAAAAGTGGTTTTCTAAAATACCACCTCCACCTTACGTGTCAAGTGCCGAAGGCTATCGCATTTTTTTTTTCAGATTCCGCTTACCATTTTTAAGTTGTGCGATACTGTTGGTTTGTATTTCAAACCCGTCTTTACTGTTTCCACGGTTTTGGTTCCAAATTAACTTCTACTTCCGCCAATTCTTCAATGCCTTCACTGGTTATTAATCCCGTCTATACATTTCGACTTCACGTTCCATCAAACCAACCCTTTCTCGACTACTCCTGATTCAATCTCATTGAATCGTTTCTCATTTCATTGCATCTCAGCTAATGCGAATCCGCTCTTCCTCGGCACACAGACTTCCATTCACTATATGTATATACATAACAGGGTGCATAATTCTCCACTGCCTCATTACTTGGATTCTGCTTTAGACTATCCTCCGATTCCAAACTTCCTTTCACCGTGTACCCGCAACAGGTTATGTGAATCCTTATTGAAACATTTCATGTGAATCTTGCATGTTTTTTATATATATTAACATCAGTACGCAGGACTGTGATGTGATATCGATCACTCTGTGATCGATTCACATATGCGAGCTACTCAGAATTCAGTAGCAACCTGAATCTCTACACAGTCACTCAATAATGAATCTTCAATTTTACTGGAATCATTCAACATATGGTTGGTTACACCCATCCATACTACATTTAGACATCACAATTTATAGGAATTCATAAATCGATTTCTTTATTTCCAATCAAAACATTTACACATGTACTCAGTTCTTCAAGGATCTATAAACAAGTCCTTCAACTCATAAATTTGAATTAAACATTAACATTGAGTTTTTCCATGATATACAGAACACCAATTAAAATCCCCATCACAAGGTCTATTCACGCAATTTTCAGTTAATCAAAGCACACAAAATTCTGAATCAATTCTTCTTATATAATAAAATCAAATTACATAACCTTCTCTGGTCCTGGCCTGATCTTCAATTCGATGACCCTTCTACCTTCACTACTCTGTCCCTGAAAAACTCTCTTCCTATTTGCCCGTAGGCTTACATTTATACAAATTAATAATAAATCGGTTCAGCTCCCTTAACAGCTCAACAAAACTCTTAAAATTCCCAAATTCCTAACTCTAGACTAAATCCCTAGATTTGTGGAAACTGGTTCCAACTCAATCCTATTCTGCAGTCTTTTCGAATCTATAGTCTCTTCACATACCCAATTAATCAACTTCTCCTGTCCTCTAATCATTGGAGAGTAGTTACAATTCTCTCCACATTTAATTAAAATTAATTAAAACCTCCTAAATTCATTACATAAAATATAACCCTCTGGAAACTAAAGCCTCTAAGTCTAACAAAAATGCATGGAATTTGTTTTTGGCTTAATGCCCCTGCATCAGACTCCCAAGGTCAGAATGAATCATGATCTCCTAATCATGTGCTTTTAAATCCTTGCCTCCTGGATCCCATACTCTGTTTTGCTGTTGTCCAACAGCTACATTATCCTTCAACTGCACTCCTCCAGGTTTCCATATCTTGTTCTACAACTTGCCTCCAGCTATGCTTTCACATTCTGCTCTTGTTTTTCCTTTGTTGAAATTTCTCTGCTTTCTTGCTGTTGTCTGCTGCTTCTGAGACACCTTCATTATCAATATTCTGATGCTTTCAATTTCTATGTCCAGCCTTTCTGTTGTCTGGAAATTTCTTTGCCTTTTGTTGCTGCCTTCAATTTTTGTTGCTGCCAACACTGCTGTTGTTGTTGTCTCCAAGAATTTTGTTGCTGCCCTTGTGGCTATCTCTTCAATTGTTGTTGTAGATGTTTCCCCCATAGATGTTTCTTCAGCTGTTGCTCTTGCTACTGCTGCCAATGTTACTAACATTGTTTTTACTCCTGCAAATGTCACCCCACATGTTGCTGCCTCCCAAACTTCCTAAATATCTCTTAGGATATCTCCCTATGCAACATTCCTTTGCTCATCACCTGCAAATTTACTTTTAAAAAGTAACTTGTCTTTCAATTCTCTAACTGCAGTAACAAAATCATTCATTTCTCCCTGTGTATTGGTAAGCATGATTAAATTTTGAAAACTAGTATCTGCTCCTATTCTTTTCACAGCTTCAAGAATTTTCACTCTAGTGTCTGCAATTTATTCCTCTTGTTCAAATGTCCTCAACAAACATTTCAGCCACTCATCAGTGTGTTGCAATCTAAATTCGGCATCTTCTTCTTCTTCTTTGACAATCTTCAGCAATTGTCTTGTACCTTCTTGTTTGATTCTGACAATCAAATCAAGTTCTTCAAATTCTTCCTTTTCACCTTCTATCAGAATAGAATTCTGATTCTTCATCACTGTGTCAGTGCCAAAAATATGTTCTCCAGTCTTCTCTTTGTCCATCAGACAAATCAGTTCCTTCTTGTCACCAACAGTAATAATAAGTTCCTTCATATGAGACATGATAGCCTCACCTTCCTTCTTCTGCAATATTTCATCTTCATCCAAGACAGCTTCAAGAGATGGATTGTCTTCTATAACACCTGAAATTATAGTCAAATTGTCAAATTCAACACTACAAGACCCAATGGTCTCAATTGATGATCAAGTCACCAATTCTTCCTTCTGCAGTCCTAAGTCTTTTTCAAGACTCGGAAAATCTTCACTGTCCTCATTCCCTTGCATCTTCACATTCTGCAATCCCCAATTTTGAAATTGAGGTTCTCCTTCCTGCATTGAATCCTGTTTGTTCAGCATAATCTCCAGCAATCCAATTGCTTCATTCCATGGATTAAAGTCTTCCACATAATTTTCCTCCTCCTTTCTTTGACTGTCCAAGGGTGTCAATTTTTCTTCAGCATCAACAAAATCTGCATTCATAAAACAATTGTTAAAACAAAAATCATAAGGCCTCAGTGCCTTTCTTCCCTCTGCCAGCATTTCAGTATGATGTTCTGAAATTCCTTCCTTCTCTATCAGCACATTAGTATGTTGATTCACCTTTCCCAAAGAATTCTCTGAAGAATTCCCAATACTGTCAACAAGTCTTTCATTCACACCATCTGTCTCCATGATGTTTTCCTGTTCACTGTAGTGAACGCTACCTTCTGCAATCTGCCTTTCATACTCTAAATTCTCCAGTAAATATTCCAACAATGCAATTTCTCTGTGGCATTGCTGAATTATTTCATCATCATTTACTATCCCTGCATTCATACACAAACTTTCAGTTTGTAAACCAAAATGTTCAACAGTATCAACTGTTGTTTCATATACCAGCTCTTCAGACTAAACTACTTCTTCCTCATTCACAAGAATTTATTCTTGTGCTATAATAGCTTCAACCATAAATGCATCACTACTTCCTTGAGTCAAGAGACATTATCCACCATTGCATTTTACTTCAGAGTATCCATCTTCTGAGAGATACTTCCTCATACTTGTGACAGCTTCACAAGATTGCTCATCCGCCTCTATAAAACCTGTAATCACCTCACAATTGTCAGATTCAAAAATACAAGGCTTTACATCATCCAGTTGATCTGGACTTGTCCAATAACTCAGGAAATCATCAAAAATTTCCTCTTCAGCAAGAAAAACTTCTTGTTGTCTTAAACCTTCACCATGATTCACAAGATCTTTTACAGATCTCCATTCTTCATTTGTACTATGTTCTGCTTCACAAACAGAAACTTCTCTTCTCAACTCAGTTGCTCTGAGTTCTGCACATCTCAACTGTACATCCATCCATTGTTCAAGCTTTCTCAGCTTTTCTGCAAACTACATGTTCTCTTGTTGTTCTCTTCTCTGTTGTAGCCTTGGCCACTTTACTCTCTTCTTCATGAGCCAACCAACTCTCTGGCTTTCCTCTATCATATTTTCCAGTTTATTAAACTATTCTCTGATCTCAGCTACCTCTTTCCAATATTCTGCATCAGTCAATTTCTTCCTCATGCCATTTGTCCTGGCATCTTCTTCCTCTTTTCTGTTGTGGCCTCTCTCATAACCTCTGTTATCTCTTCTATGACTTTCAGTAGTCATCTTCTACTCCATGAGTTCCTCACTCATAATCTGCACTAAGCCTCTGCAACAGAAAGCTCTCCTACTGCCACTTACCTCACCAATCCTTTCGTCTAGATCTGGGCTCTTGGCAAGTATTGGTTCTCCTTCTGCTGGAACCTTTTGAGCACTCTCTTCTGCTCTCTCTAGGCTTCACTCTGCAAATTTTAGAACTCATTCAACCTCTATTAAATTTCCTCAGGGTTCTACCACACTTTCTTCTTCACTTCAAAATCCTTTGTTGAACTCTTTCATCGCTGCTCTCAAAGCTGTGATTTGTTTTTGCTGAGATTTCTTCAATTGCCTGCAATCTGAATTCTGCAAACAATTCTTCAAACCAGAGTTAAACACTGCTCATCAACTCACCTTATCTTGAGAACACTGCAATTATTCTCCCTATCCAACCTTTAGCTGAATATCAGGTTTACTACCCTCACCATCAAAACTCTGTCTTCACTTTCTACAGCCATAATTCTGCAATCATAAATTTCAAATCAGATTTAAAATTATTTTACCTGCAAGATCCCTACATAATCTTGTTCTTCATTCATCCAGTTCTGAAAATCCCTGTTCTCTGCAACTCTGTGTACCTTTTCATATCAGATTTTGAAATCTGATCTACTCTCTTCTCTCATCACACATTCAGATATTATTACAAAAATTTCGTCATTTTTCAACAGAACTATCATGCTCTTATACCACTTGATGGCATACTTCCCTGCCTCTCCCACAGTCTCCAAGTATATTGTGCATATAAAAATGCATTTCTAATTAATAACCCAAAAGGTCCTCAATTTCAAAATCTGGGCAAACTTAACTAATATAGGCGGAAGCTTCTATATCTCAAATCTAAGATTTGAGATATTAGAATAAAATTCTCTTATGGTTATAAAACCATCCACATGGTTTTATGACAAGCCTTCATATGCAATTAAACCCAAGGTTCAATTTGCATTTAAAACCCACCTCACAAGTTTCATATGCTGAAGCTTTTGTTCAGAACCTATGACTGAAACCATAATCAAAACCCTTCTTATAATATGTCGAATTAATATTCAAACATTATAACTAAAACCATATTAAAATTTGACCCTCACTTCATGGGCTTCGAATCTTTATTCGAACTTCATGTTTAAACCCATTGTATAATGAGTATGGCGTAAACTCCACGGTATAAAACCCACCAACACTTCCATTCTGCATTCATTATCAAAGTATGGCATCACGTTATATATTAAGGCTTTTACTACATGTAATGGTTGGACCCATATCACATAACCTTTAATTCTAGCCACAGTTTATTAAAACTTCCAGCTACAAAACAAACCATCGCATCAATTAATTAACTCTTTGTAGATTGAACGCATACCAATACAAGTTATCGCATCAAATTAATAATGCATCTACCTCAGCGTTCTTACCTTGACTTATCTTCATACCATCCAACAGACAATGCATCATCACATTCTTAACACCACAAATCAACGGTTATCGCATTACTAAGATGCACAAGCCTTCTCCATCAAAAATTATGCGAAAAAAGTGGTTTTCTAAAATACCACCTCCACCTTAAGTGTCAAGTGCCGAAGGCTATCGCATTTTTTTTTTTCAGATTCCGCTTACCATTATTAAGTTGTGCGATACTACCAGTTTTTCTTTCAAACCCGCCTTTATTGTTTCCACAATTCTGGTTCCAAATTAACTTCTGGTTCCGCCAATTCTTCAACGCCTTCACTGGTTATTAATCCCTTCTATACATTTCGACTTCACGGTCCATCAAACCAACCCTTTCTTGACTACTCCTGATTCAATCTCATTGAATCATTACTCATTTCATTGCATCCTCAGCTAATGCGAATCCGCTCTTCCTCGGCACACAGACTTCCATTCACTGTATGTATATACATAACAGGGTGCAAAATTCTCCACTGCCTCATTACTTGGATTCTTCTTTAGACTATCCTCTGATTCCAGACTTCATTTCACCGTGTACCCGCAACAGGTTATGTGAATCCTTATTGAAATGTTTCATGCGAAACTTGCATGTCTGTTATATATCTTAACATCAGTATGAAGGACTGTGATGTGAGATCGATCACTCTGTGATCGATTCACATATGCGAGCTACTCAGAATTCAATAGCAACCTAAATCTCTACATAGTCACTCAATAATGAATCTTCAAGTTTACTCGAATCATTCAACATATGGTCTGTTACACCCATCCATACTACATTTAGACATCACAATTTATAGGAATTCATAAATCGAGTTCTGTATTGCCAATAAAAACATTTACACATGTACTTAGTTCTTCAAGGATCTATAAACAAGTCCTTCAACTCAGAAATTCGAATTCAACATTAACATTGAGTTTTTCCATGATATACAGAACACTAATTAAAATCCCCATCACAAGGTCTATTCACGCAATTTTCATTCAATCAAAGCACATAAAAATTCTGAATCAATTCTTCTTATATAATAAAATCAAATTACATAACCTTCTCTGGTCCTGGCCTGATCTTCAATTCGATGGCCCTTCTACCTTCACTACTCTGTCCCTGAACAACTCTCTTCATATTTTCCCATAGGCTTACATTTATAAAAATTAATAATAATTCGGTTCAGCTCCCTTAACATCTCAACAAAACTCTTAAAATTCCCAAATTCCTAACTCTAGACTAAATCCCTAGATTTGTGGAAACTGGTTCCAACTCAATCCTATTCTGTAGTCTTTTCGAATCTCTGGTCTCTTCACATACCCAATTAATCAACTTCTCATGTCCTCTAATCATTGGAGAGTAGTTACAATTCTCTCCACATTTAATTAAAATTAATTAAAACCTCCTAAATTCATTACATAAAATATAACCCTCTGGAAACTAAAGCCCCTAAGTCTAACAAAAATGCATGGAATTTGTTTTTGGCTTAATGCCCCTACATCAAATTTTATTCCAATGGCCTAAATATGTCTCTTTTCACATAGGAAATAATTTATTCATGAATTGCAAGAGAATTAGACATCCTCCCTTACAATTTATTCATTAAACATGAAATACAAAATAAATAAGGCAAAATTAAAATTAATGTTCCAAATTAGCTGAAGCTAATTTAGGAACATTACAGTCTCCCCCTCCCAAATGTTGCTTGTCCTCAAGCAACTGCAAGGGTGCTGCAAAACTCCTCCTTCTTCTCTTGTGGCCTCCTCATCAAATAGTCTCCTCCATTGCTCTGAATTTTCTACAATATCTTTGTCTTCCCAATGGTCCTTCCTTAAGACGCAAGTTTTCCCTTGATGAATAAACTCAAAGGCTCTCATCATGAAGAAATGGAAGGTTGTTTTCGAAACCTTCTTGCTGATCCATAGCCTCCTCAAGATAGAAGTGATGTCTATCATGGGTTTTTCATGATCCATGAAAGACTCTGATCCCCGTGCTATCATAAAAATGAAGTGGATCACCTCCCAACTTGGAAATCCATTGAAGATCTCCTCCCCAATACATGTGAGAGGCATGTCACCAACCAACATATGGCTCACTTTACAAAGATACAAGTGATTTATCATAGTGGCCATACAAAATCTCATGCTCCCATGGAAGCATGCAATGCAAAAAGAATGGGGAAATCCTTCCCCCAAGGGCACTTTCAACAAGTGTGTCTTTCCTCCAACTATGCCCCCAACAAGGATAAGTACATCTTCAGCTTGTGGGATCATGATTAGAATCATGCTAGCTGCCATGTGTGATAGATGAGAAGGAAGATGTTCCCTCATGTGCAACCAGCGCAGTTTTATCCTTAACTGCCATAGAATAAGATATGACAAGTGCCTCTCCCAACACTTGTTTTCTGCCACATGTCTATGGAATGCTTGGAGAATGTACATCATGGCTGGTGCAAAAGAAACACACCATGAGGAATATAATAGCTTTCCAAGGTTCTCCAAGGAATGGCCTGCATCAACATAGTTCATGGCCTTGGATGGCCCATGAGACCCATCATACTTAGTGCCCCATCTTGGCACCATGCCCTGCAAATGAGTGTCAGAAAAATATAAGCATATAGGAGATACAAAATAATGCTCAAGAGGATGAACCTCTCTATACACTTGTTTTACATCAATGGGGTAACTCATGGATGAGTTCCCTCTCACACTCAAAGAATAAGGAGGTGTGAATGGTGGCTCCTCCCAAGAGCTATGTTCCTCCTCCTCTACCAAGTAGTCCATGCACTTCTTCATATGAGAGTACACATCTTCTTTGTATCCTTCCCATATGAATCCACCCAAGAGAGTATGATATGCTTTGACAAAACCAATGGGTTTGGAAAGAAGGATTTCATAGATGGCATCAAATAGTCCCTCCTTGAGTTTGGAGTCACCAGCCAAAAGAATAATATTATATAAATAGATAAATCCATCTACCACCTTGAACCTTTCATCCTTTACTTCCCCTTCAAGAACCCCCCATGTGAAAAGGTCCTTGGAGTATTCCATCTTGAGTTGGGAATCCAAACAAGGATCCAAGCTCTCCAAGAATGACAGCGCTATAGAGTTCTGAAATGCAGCCCCTATCTTCTCATGGCTCCCATCTTTGACATCCTTGACATCAAAACCACATGTTTGAGCATCATTATCTTCCCTTTACTACCCGATTTGCAGTTTTTATTTAACAAGACAAGATTGGAGCATATGGAAATCAACTTCCCCTTGGAAAGTCCTTGTTTTCCAAAACCTCCTCCTTTTGGCCCATGTATACAAGAGGGTTAGGATCCCCTTGCCATCTTCAGAAATATCCTTTGTGAATGAAGAGATCATGGGCTGCCCCAAATATATGGATTTTCCATGTGCCCTCATGTTCATGCCATCATAGATCTCTGATTTCTCCTTTCTCAACGTAGATATCTGAGTGGGAGTTTTCAATGTCCCTTTCAGGAAACTTCTCATCTCTCTCCTGAATGCTTGAGAGATTCTCTGCACTGTGCTATCTTATCCCAATTCTCCCTCCTTAGCCAAGTATGCATATGCAACCCATAGTTGAGAGAACACTTTATATTGCCTCCTATCAAGAGGTGCTCCTAGTAGAGGACCTCCTTGCAAAGAGGTGTCAAGGCATAGAGTAGAATGTGAATGTAGGCAGACAGATTTGTCCCTACCTTTAATGCATAAGTCCTCTTGCCTTCTTTGTGCTTCCAAGATCTGAAGTAGAGAAGGGTTCATTCTCTCCACCTTGTGATGTCTTTCCTCCTCTTCTACCTCCCCTATCTCCAAGACCTCATCATTGATCAATGATAGTGCATGCTCCTCATGCATGAGATCCTGTGGGACTCCTTGCAAGGGTGCAAGAGTCTCTTCTCTTGGAGCAAGTGCTCCAACCTCTTCCTCATGAAGTGCTTGAGGTGCCCTTAAGGTGACTGCATTCTCATCTCCCACTTCCTTCTCCTCCTCTTCAATAACTGAAATTTTCCCATCATCAATGAGAGATTATATATCTTGATCAACTATTGAAGGAGAAACCTTCATGCCTTCCTCTTGAGATGAGGGTTCTTCACCAAATGTAAATCTTGCCCTTGGCAATGTATCAATCAAGCTCACACCTTATTTTTCCTTCTTCATGAAGGAATCACTAGCAAAATGCTAAAGCTCGGATGATATGGTTGAGTGCACATATCCATGAGATGAGGATTCAAAATGTTCCTCATGCACAGATCTTGTAGATCTGATTGGAAGATCTTCTTTTTGAAACTCCTTGGGAGCTTCACTACTGCTTCTCTTTTCTTCTTGCACATCCTCCTTGGGGAGGCTCTTCTTAAATTTTAAAATAGATGAGATTAAACTCATATTCTTCATTTTTCCCTTGCTCTTTATTTCACTGATAGCTTGATCTCACAGGAAAAGCCAAAGATCATGCTCTGATACCACTGTAATATTCCAAATGGGGAAAAATAGGCACAGTAGGGAATATCTTGAGATATTCCACTATGTGATCACAGTAGTATGGAGAAAACACCAGCAACTTCTAAACCATAGATAGACTGGTAGGGCATTTACTGGTTATATCACCTCTAAGGAGAGGGTGAAAACTAGAGGCTTCCTGGCTCGTTCCAGACTCTGTCTATAGAAGATTGATGAAACACACCAAGTGTGGAAATGACACAATCCTCTTTGATTTTTCTGCCCTTGGGAACCTTATATTTACAGATCTAAAGATTGGATCCAAAGAGAAGCAAAAACAAAACAAGGAAGAAGAGGGAAATTCCACTTCCAGGAAAAACTGCAAGAGGCTCAAGGGTAACGCTGTATAAGAAAAATGGTGCAAGAATAACACTTCCCAAGGCTGGGTTCCCTTAGTATAGGCTGTTTGGGACCTCCATTCTGAATTTCAGGAAAAATAAATTGGATTAAGGGCCTTAAACAGATCTCCCACGAAGCTGACTAATTAAAAATCAGCTAAGGAGAAGAGCTGATGAAATGAAGAGAAACCCACTTCAAAATTGCGCAGTTTCAGCAGAGAGTCACTGGAAAAAATACATAAGATATGTATTATAGTATAGCAGTAGAAAATCATACTTTTAATGAAGTTCCTTAAGAAGTACAATGAATTGCATGAGGAAATAAGTAAGAAATCTTTAGAAATAGGAGCTGCAATGTATGTAGAAAGTGCAGAAATGAATAGAAAACATCCCTCTAAGTGTGCTTCAGAAGTATAATATTAGAATACATATCTACAGCAATTTTATGGCTTCAACATCAGATCCATATCAGATTTGGAAACTACTCAGCCTTCTAATCAAGATCCCCTCAAGGCTTTTACAAAATAATGCACTAGAAAGTGTAGATCTATCTTTTTATACACAGAACTGCAGAAAGCTTCAGTAATTTCTGAAGATGAATTTATTTATAATATACATCAGATCTAAACATGAGATATCAGCAAGCTACTTCATAAATCTTCAAGGTGAGAGGCAAGCCTCAAGCACCAGAAACAAGTACAATGAAATATCTAAGCAATAGTGAGGCAGTACATGAAAATAACGCATTTATCCAAGGAGACTACGTAGTAGCTTTAGCATACTAGTAAAATAGATGTAATATACAGATCTGAAATCAAAATTAGAGTAAAATCCTCTTCCGGGTGGTCACAAGACACCCTCCCTGAGAGAAATCTCCTCTTAAGCAACTAGATCTTGCAGATCTAGTTTTCCCACTTACTACACTTACAACAGCAGCAAAACCCTCAGTGAGCCAGCGCTGTCTATGCAAGAATAGCTTGGCCTCCAACCTGATAGTGGTTCAATCTAGCACACTTCCCTCCAAGAGCTACTCAAAGAAGGATAGAGGATTCCTAAACAGGAGATCCTCTCTTTCTCTTGCTAAACAGCAAAGAGAAATGGAGTTGCCTTAGCAAGCTTAGAAAATGAAATATGATCAACAACGTCCTCATGAGCCTTCACCCTCCTTTTATAACATTTGATTTTCTTGGCAAACCCTAAACCACTTTCATCCTTTGGTTCTTTTCACACTTGGAAACCCCTTCTAGAACTGCACAGTCCATCAAGGAGGTTCAATGAACCTAGACATCACTGTTGACTTGGTCAAATAGGATCTCCTTTGGTGGTCTTGGCCCTTTCACACCTGCAAGATTTTATTCCAATGGCCTAAATATGTCTCTTTTCACATAGGCACTGATTTATTCATGAATTGCAAGAGAATTAGACATCCTCCCTTACAATTTATTCATTAAACATGAAATACAAAATAAATAAGGCAAAATTAATGTTCCAAATTAGCTGAAGCTAATTTAGGAACATTACATGCATGATTTTATATAGAGATGGAGCTAGTTACCCTTGTTGTGGTTGCTAGTGATATGCATATTTTATATTTTTTTTCCTTTTATCATAAGAATAAAACCCACATTGTAAAATTATTAGAATTCATCTTGGATGAAGAAGTAGGTGAAGGATAATAATTTTTTTAAAAGGAAAAAAAATTATGTAGACCAATTGCAATGTGCAATGTTCACAAGTGATTTTTCTAGAATAAGTGATAAACTCTTCAATTTTTACATCAAAATCTATTAACATCCTCATTATATTTCTACCCTTTCCATGCCAATTAATGTTTAGGAATAAGTAAATGAACTTTTCAATATTTGCATCAAAATGAAGTAAGATCCTCATTTTATTTATCCCCTACCATACCAATTAATGCTTATCCTCTACCCAACTCCTTATTTATTTTCATAAGAAAAACAAAATTGTTTCCATGCCCAAAGTTCGTCTTAAGAACATAAAATCGCAACAAATAAAGATATGATCATTCATAATCACCCTTATATCATTGTTAGGCCAAGTCGGACATGTCAAACAAATTGATCAACTCTAATATGAGAAGAAACAAAATGCATATAATTAAGCAAATGATATGCAAAGAAAGTATGCAAACCATAAAAATAGTAGATGTAAGGGGTGCATTTAAATAATATTAGGGAAAGTAAGACCAAACATCATGTTGGAGTACAAATGACCTTGAAACATTGTTAAGGTATCCCTTATACATAGACCAAATAATACTACTATTAGATTAAGAATCCAAGTTCTTCATGGAAATATTAAATGTAATATAGTTAAAATTGTATCTCAAACATGAGACACATGGTTATCAACCAACGAAAATCATCATTTTTCATTCATTTATTACACAAATCTAAACTAGATTATGAATATTCCAAAACAATCACTTTTGAAGCTATACATCTGATTCCATTTTAGGATGAGATTCATCTTTTACAATGTGTTTATAAGACAAAAACATTAAATATCAACAAGCTTGAGCATGAAGATAAATTTGTGTTTAGTATAAATTATTCTTGTCATTCATGTCATTTGAAATATAGATGCAATTTTGGAAAATATCATATTACGTTTGAAGCATCAACATGACCCACAAAATGAATTTGAATTATTAAGAGGAATTAAGTACCCTAGAGGCATTTAGAAGAAACAAGGCAACAAATAATGTTATGTTACAAAACCATTAATTATGAAAAAAGAAAATATAAATTCAACCGTAAATAATGGGATTAAATATTCAACCTTAGGTTTGAATAAAAATCATGCTTGATTTTATTTGTTAAGTGGGATTGATTTCTAGTACTAATAAGTCCAGAAGAAATCCTTTTTCATTCTAGGAAATTGATATTTAATGTATAATACTTATTATAACATAATTAAAAAAATTATACTACATTCTCAAATTAGCATCTTAATTCATATGAGCTGTAATCAAGTATCCAATGCAATAAGGAATTATTCAAACTTAAAAATGTTTTGGAAAAAGATTGTTGGATTAGAAAATTCATAATCAAATTTCGCTTACTAATACCAACTCGAACTCTATTTTGGATGGAAAATTATGAAAAAAAATATACCTGAGCTTAAGTCCTAAAACATACTCTCAATATGCTTGCACAATAACATAATATATCAAATGAAAATTTCCCAATCTCGAGCAACATCATCAAGGGTGTTTAGATCACCCAATATAAAATTATCTCTAGGATCGAGTCATGCAAAAAGGATAACCAACTCAAGATAGAGAAAAATGGGAGTCATGCCTATGAAGAGATGATCCATAAACAATATAAACCTTGATCAAAGTTATTCTAGGGTTTCTAGAGTGTTTTAGGAAAGTCAAAAAATATACCTAGAGATGCATTTAGATAATGAAAATGTGGGCTTTGGAGTTTTTCACATGAAGAAAAAAAAACCATATTACTATAGCTTGTAACCCATGCACCAATCATTATAGCAGATAAATGATCTAGGTGGATATTGGTGGTCACCCACCTATTCCACCTAGACCTCTAGTCGGTTTCATCTATTTCCTTGACTATAGCAGCATTTACTATTTTGAGCAGTTTTTTGGGTCCTGAACTTTCGGAGTTGTTTTGAACCCCTAAACGGTGCCTTTTTGAGGTCTGAAACATGCCCATAGCCATAGGCAAGGGCCTGTGGTAATATTTTTACTCAAAGAGATTTCAAAGATATATTTCCAATGAGGTATCATACGCCCCAAACAGAGATCATATGACCAAGTTACGACCTTGGGAAGTTGCCTGCCCAACTAACCCCAACAGGGCCCACAAACTCTTGGTGTTCCATCTCATGGGGTTAGGGTTTTGGTTCTTTAGGGTTTTCCTTTGTTTTTCAATAATATAAATTCCCTTGAGCCTCATTGTAACATAGTTCATAGGCATGTAGCCTCCACATCTCTTCTTAGAGATAAGTTACCATTGCCTGAGCTAGTTTATTTCCGTTCTACTTGCAAGCATCTTTCAGTTCTTTGAAATTGATGAAATGAAGATTTATTTCAGCCTCATATTTGTGTTTATGGTTATATCTATATTTTTTGTGTTCCTGCATAAGTTTGGATTAGTGGTATCAGAGCAGTCAGCTCTTTCTTTGTTTTTCTTCGCATGCTCCCAACAAGGTCAAGATATAAGGAGTTAGGGCTCGAACTGGTTGAACCTTTGCAATACTAGCCTTGCAAACCCCGACGACCTCCCATGGGGGAAGAAAAAAAAGATGAGGGATCAGGAGGTCCTTTCAAAATATTGCTCGAGGAAGCCCTCGAGCAATAGAGGAACGCGATGATGGATAAATTTTCCCAGATCCTCTGGCGGCTACCCACAGGCGACACATCTTCATCCACCAGCCACTCTGGAGGTGCCACTCCATCTAAGGTACAAGTAAACTTTTACATTCCCATATTTTAAGGCCAGATAAATGAAGACATCATAGATAGATGGTTAAATATATTGGAAGGGTATTTTTCAGTTCATGACTTTTCCAATCAGGAAAATATTACTTTTTCACTCCTCAAAGTTGCCCCCCATGTTAAGGACTGGTGGGAAACCTACTATGAATAGAGTGACTAGAGAGAAAACTCATTGTTTTTAGCTGCATCAACTTGGAATTATTTTTGAGATGCCATTAAGGAACAATATTACCCCATCGGTAGTTATGAGGAAAAGTACATATAAAGGACCACACTGCGATAACAAAGGGACCATGATGTGCAGGAGTTGACGAAAATTTTCCATAACCTGTGAAAAAATTTGGGTATCAAAGATTCCAAAAAAATCTGGTACTTAAGTACTACATTTTCTTGCATAAATACATTCAGGAGGAAATGGAGTTCCTGGACATCTCCTCGCTTGGTGTAGCATACCGCTACGCTACTGAGATTGAGAAGATATTTAAACAGAAGAAGGGAGACTTTGGATCTATGAATTTGATGCAAGGGAAAGGTTCCCCAAAATTGTAAAACAAAGGAAAAATCCAAGGCGAGGAAACCTAGGACAACCTACCAAATTTTCAAGTAAAGAACAACACCACTAAGACAAAGAAGGACATGGGGTAATGGTGTGAGTTCCACAAGAGCCCCACTCACAACAAAAGTGAGTGTAGAGCCAAGCAGTCGCTTTTGGCCAAAACGAAGGCTTTTGAATCAGATGCATGTTTCAAATCTGAGTTAGAACCCGACAAGTGGAATGAAAAGGGAATCATATTATTTATGCGAACCTTAATTCCACTATTTCCACTACCAAGATCTAGAAGTTTGAGCGTGAAGATCCGGAGGAGGGGGAAAAGCTCTTCCACTCAAAAATGTGGGTTAATGGTTCTCCGTTGTAGTTCATTGTTGACAATTGGAGCCAAAATAACCTCATACCAATAGAGGTCATGAAGCTGTTGGGCCTACCAACCACACCGCACCCGCAACCGTATACCATCGAGTGGCTTCACCAAGGACGAGATTTACGCATCAGCCAGTATTATTGCCTTCCCTACAGCATCAATACTTTCACATATGAGGTATTGTGTGACATTTATCCTCTTGAAGTTTATGATGTATTATTATGCCAGACATACTTGTGGAAGTGTCATGTTCTATATGAGTCTAGGCTTCTCACTGTTATTATTTCTTTGGGAAATAAGTTATACAGGATACCGGAGGTAGCACCACCTACCGCCATCTCTTTGATATTTGTGAAGAAATGTAGTAATATCATTTCCAAAACTAGGATTTTTTTCTTCCTTATGATCCACCCTCAGGAGAAGAAGAAGATTGTTTCCATAGCCACAACCTCCAAATAGGGCTCCTCCACACAACAACAACAAATGGACAAGGTCATGGAGGAGTACAAGGACATCTTTACCTCACCCATAGGGGTAACCCTGCACTATTAGGTCAAGCACTCTATCGATCTGACCCTGGGGGCGCCGCCACCCAATGAAATGATATACCAATGATCTATTCTACAGAATGATGAAATTAAGAGGAAAATTCAGGAGTTGCTGTAGAAAGGGCACATCAGGCCGAGTTCATCACCCTGTAGGATCTTGATCATGTTGGTAGAAAATAAAGAAGGCACCTGGAGACTCTGTATTGACTCTCGAGCGATTAATAAGATCATTGTTCAAAATAGGTATTCAATCCCATGGATTGATGATATTTTGGACCAACTCAAGGGGGTCAAATATTTCAACAAGATTGATTTGAAGTCTGGTTATCATCAGGTACCGATTGAACCCTCTTATGTGTGGAATAATTCCTTGAAATGCAAGAAGGGAATTTTTGAATGGTTTGTCATGCCTTTCGGGTTGATGAATGCCCCCGCAACCTTCAAGAGGCTGATGGATAACATCTTTCAGCCCTTCACCAACTCATTCGTGGTAGTGTATTGGGAAGACATCCTAATCTTTATCCAGAGTTGGAAGAGAACCTACATCATATACGTCAGGTCCTCCAAGCCTTGTGACGACACAAGTTATGTGCCAATTTGGAGAAATGCACCTTTGGTATGACCCAGATTCAATATTTTGGGTACATCATTGATGAGAGATGTGTGCATGTAGACCCAACCAAGATAAAATTGATTCGATATTGGCCTGCCCCAACCACTCTAACAGAGCTACGCAACTTTCTGGGACATGCCAATTTCTACCACAGGTTCATGTTGGATTTCTCTCATATCACTTAGCCTTTGATTCAAGTCACCAAGGGTTGAGCGAAAGAAAACTTCTTCCGGTCTAAATCCAAACAGAAGGAATTTTTCGAGTTGAATAATCACCTCTACTCTACACCAGTGCTCACATTACCAAACCTGCAACAACCATTTTATATTGAGATAGATGCCTCTGACTATGCTATCGGGGCAGTTCTTAACCACTACTAGGGGAATCCAATGGCATATCACAGTGAGACATTTTAAAACACCTGTTATCACTGGAAAACTATACCAAAAAAAGACATTAGGAAATGTTAAGCAGAAGGATTTACAGGGAAGAAAGAAATTACAGAATCTGAAAATTTTAACTTTTCCCAAGGTCAAGCAGGAAAATTTATCAAATAGTGCATTGAAAGAACTGAACCTAAGTGATCCGCTGATAAAGGTGGATATTGGTGGCCACCTTCCTATTCCACTTGGGGCCCCACCATTTTTTCTTTCAGTTTTTCATTTTCCTTAATAATAGCATAGTTTACTATTTTTATCAATTTTTCGGGTCTTGAACTTCAAGAGCCATTTTGAGGCCTTAAACGACGTTTTTTGGGCATCGCTTTTCTAGAAATATGATTTCATTCCAAAATATATATTTGTAATTAGCATTGTTATTCCTCGGATAGATCTTTCTAATGATGTAGCATGTGTGTCAAATGGAGATAGTATGCCAAAGTTACGACCCCGAGAAATTGATGTACTAATTTACCCCCCGACAGGGCCCATATTTTGGCATTTCATCTCCTAGGGTTAGGTTTTTGGATGTTTAGGGTTTTCCATTATTTATCAATAATATATAGGCCTTCGAGCCTCATTGTAACATAGATTTCAGAGGCCTGTAGCCACTGCATATCTTCTCATAGATAAGATACCAATGCCCTAGCTAGTGTATTTCCATTCTGTATGTAAACAGAGTTTAGTTATTTGATATTAATGAAATTAAGTGTTATTTCCATTGCATTGTTATATTTATGGTAATATGTGTATTCTATTGTGTTCCTGCATAAATCTAGATCAATGGTATCAGAGTGGTCTGCTCTTTCTCAATCCTTCTTTGCATGTCCCCAACGAGGTCGAGGTATAAGGAGTTAGGGCTCGATCTGGTTGAACCTTTGCAAGATCAGCCTTGCAAACCCTGACTGCTGCCCATGGGGGATGAAAAGAAAAATGAGGGAGTAGGAGATCCTATCAAAATATTTCTCGAGGAGGCCCTCGAAAAATAAAGGAACGCGATGATCAACAACTTTGCCCAGATCCTTCAACGACTACCCACTGGCGGCACAACTACATCCAGGAGCCACTTTGGAGGCAAAACTCCTTTTAAGGTACAAGTAAACTTTGAAATTCCCATATTTGAGGGCCAAATAGATGCAGACGTCATAGATAGATGGTTGAATCTATTAGAAGGATATTTCTCAGTTCATGACTTTTCCGATCAGGAGAAGATTATTTTTGCACTCCTCAAAGCTACCCCCCATGTCAAGGATTGGTGGGATACCTACTGTGAGAAAAAGGACGAGGGGGAACCCTCTCTATTCTTGGTTGTACCCACTTGTAATTCTTTTTGAGATGCCACCAAGGAACAATATTATCCCATGGGGAGCTATGAGGACAAGTACATACAATGGACTACGTTGTGGCAGCAAAGGGATCAAGATGTACATGAGATGACGAATATGTTCCATACCCTGCGCACAAATTTTGGTATCAGAGATTCGGAGAAACATTTGGTGCTGAAGTACCGCATTTGTCTTCATAGATACATTTAGGAGGAAATGGAGTTCCTCTACATCTCCTCGCTTGGTACAGCATACCGGTATTCTTCCAAGATTGAGCAGAAATTAAAACAGAAGAAGCGAGACTTTGGATCTGCGAATCAAAAGCAAGGGAAAGGTGCCCCAAAACCACAGAACAAGGGAAAAATCCAAGGCATGGTGGCCCAATATAAACTACCAAATTCGCAAGCAAACAACAACACCACAAAACTGAATGCGGACATGGGAAAGTGGTGTGAGTTCCATAAGAGCTCCACTCACAACACAAGTGAGTGTCGGCCCAAGCAGTCACTGGTGGCCGAGATGAGGGCTTCTGAATCAGATGCATGCTCCAAATCGGAATTAGACCCCGACAAGGGGAATGAAAAAGGGAAGCAGATTATTGATGTGGATCCCAACGTCACTGTTGCCACTACAAATATCCAGAAGGAGGAATGGGAGTATCTAGAGGAGGAGGAATGTCTCTTCCACTCTCAGATGTGGGTAAAGGGTTCCCTACTACAATTCATTTTTGATAGTGGGAGCCAAAAGAACCTGATTTCAGCAGAGGTCGTTAAGCGTTTGGGCTTGCCAACCACAGCACACCCACAATTGTACACCATCGGGTGGCTTCACCAAGGATGGGATCTCCGCATCAGCCAACACTGTCGCCTTCCCTACAACATCAAGCCCTTTGCAGATGAGGTATTATGTGACATTGCTCCTCTTGATGTTTGTGATGTATTATTAGGCCAACCATACTTGTGGAAGCAACATGCTGTGTATGAGTCCCGACCTCACACTGTTATTGTTACTTTGTGAAATAACTTTTACAGGATACCATAGGTACCACCGCCTGCGACTATCTCTTTGGTTACTGCAAAACAATGTAGTAAGCTCATTTCCAAAACCGGGAAATTTGTTTTCCTGATGATTCGCCCCCAGGGAAAGAAGAATATTGTGGCCACGACCTCGAGACAGGGATCCCCTGCATGACAACAACAAATGGATAAGGTCATGGAGGAGTACGTGGACATCTTCACCTCACCCACAGGGGTGCCTCTGCACTGTCATGTCAAGCACCCCATTGATATGACCCCAGGTGTGCCGCTACCCAATGGACCAATCTATCGGCACTCTGTTCTGGAGAACAATGAAATCAAGAGGCAGATTCAGGAGTTGCTGCAGAAAGGTCACATCCGGCTGAGTTCATCGCCCTCTGGGAGCCCTATTGTTTTAGTGTAGAAGAAGCATGGGACTTGGAGACTCTATATTGACTATCGAGCATTGAACAAGATCACTGTCCAGAATAGGTACTCGACCCCACGAATTGATGACCTTCTCGATCAACTCAAAGGGGAAAAATATTTCACCAAGATCGACTTGAAGTCTGGGTATCACCAGGTACCAATCGAACCATCTGATGTGTGGAAGACTACCTTAAAAGCCAAGGAGGTCCTTTTTGAATGCTTGGTCATGCCTTTCATGTTGACGAATGCTCCCACAACCTTCATGAGGCTGATGGAAGACATCTTGCGGCCACTCACCAACTCATTTGTAGAGTGTACTTGGATGACATACTGATCTTCAACTAGACTTGGGAAGAGCACCTCCACCACATCTGACAGGTCCTCTAAACACTATGGCAACACAAGTTGTGTGCCAATTTGGAGAAGTGAACTTTTGGCATGACCTAGGTTTAGTATTTGGGATACATTACTGATGAACGAGGGGTGCATGTGGATCCAACCAAGATCCAAGTAATTCGGGATTGGCCGGCCCCAACCACTCTAACAGAGCTTCGCAAATTTATGGGTCTTGTTAATTTATACCATAGGTTTGTGTTGGGATTCTCTCATATCACTTGGCGCTTGAGTCAAGTCACCAAGGGAGGAGTGAAAGAAAATTTCTTTTGGTCGGAATCTCAACAAAAGGTGGTCATAGAATTGAAACATCGCCTCTTCTCTACCCCAGTACTCACATTATCAGACTTGCAACAACCATTTGAGATCGAAATAGATGCCTCTGACTATGTTATTGGGGCAGTTCTTACTCAACAGGGGAATCTAGTGGCATATCATAGTGAGACATTGTCCGGCACAGTCCGCAAGTATCCCACTTATGACAAAGAAATGTATTCCATTGTGTAGGTGTTCCGCCAATGGAAGCATTACATTTTGGGGAAGGAAATGGTCATCCACATGGACCACCAACCCTTGCAGTTCATACAGAAACAAGGGAAGTTGCAGAACAATCACCATCAGAAGTGGTCCACATATCTGCAACAATTTCATTTGAACATCAAGCATAAGAAGGGAAACACCAATAATGTTTCAGACTGTCTTAGTTGACCACCGATTGTGGCGCTAACCACCGTTCTCAACTCTTGTGGGCACGAGACTTCTGATTGGCCACTTCTCTACAAGAGTGATCTGGAATTAGGCCACACATACAAGACACTTTTGGAGGGTACGTAAGTTCCAAATTTTCACCTCTAGGATGCACTGCTATTTCACCCAGGACACCTTTTTGTTCCTTCAAGCGAGCGTGCCAATATTATTTGGGAAGAGCACTACAGTCGAGTCGCTAGGAATTTCAGGGTCAAGAAAAAAATGGCATTACTGCAGAAGTATTTCTATTGGCCGAACCTTCTACAATATGTAGGGAAGTACATCAGATCCTGCATTTCTTGCTCCATTGCCAAATCGACCATCAAGAAGCAAGGCCTCTATACTCCGCTACCTACCCCTAGTCGACTTTGGCAATCCATATCCAAGGATTACATGTCGAGCCTTCCTTATACTAAGCATGGAAATGACTATGTTTTCGTGGTCGTCGACATATTCTTGAAGATGGCCATTATGTCGGGTTGCAAGAAGAATATCATAGTAGAAGCCACTGCTAAACTCTTCTTTGAATGAGTGTGGGTGCACTTAGGGATCCCACAGTCTATCATCTCAGATCGGGATAGCAGGTTCCTCAACACATTTTGGTCTAGCCTCTGGTCAATGCTGGACACCAAAGCTCACCAAGTCCACAACTTTCCATCCCCAAACTAATGGCCAGATAGAGGTCATCAACAAGATGATTGTACACATTCTGCGCATGTACAATTCAAAGCATCCACGCACATGGGATGGGAGTCTTCCCTTTGTACAACACAATTATAACCAGTCTCTCCACATCTCAACTAGCCACAGACCCTTTCAGGTGGGCCTAGGGTTCCAACCATTATGTCCCATTGACGTGGCCATGTCATTTGTGGCTACACAAGCCGATTCGGTTCATGTCCATTCAGAAGCTGACAAAGAGAAAAAATTCATTGAGCACATTCAGCACATCTGCCAGCAGGTTCATGGCATATTGGACAAAGCCAATGCTAAGTACAAGCAACGACATGATCAACATCGGGTGCCACACCACTTCCAAGTGGGCGACAAAGTGTGGCTACATTTGCAGAAGGAGCGCCTCACCAGACCCCACCGCAAGCTTCGCTCACTCTGATATGGGCCATACACCATCACCAAGGCTATAGGGAACAATGCCTTCGAGCTCAGCATTCCACCATTCCTTGTTCTACACCCAGTATTGCATGTGGGCCGCCTATGGTCCTATTTCCCACCTCTACTGGACACCTTTGACATTGCAGAACAACTCACACCAACATATTTAAACCCAGACTGCATGGACCAGGACACCACAGATTGTATCATGGACATGCAAATCAAGAACACTCACCAGCAGAAGATCCAAATGTATCGGGTGGTCAAAGCTGGCCAACTCCTGCACCAAGGCAAGTGGTTCACCAGGGACCAAGTTCAGTAGAAGTTTCCTCATCTCATGGAGGAACTCAATGCAATGGGGACCATTGCTTCCTAAGGGGGGAGGAATGATCCAGGTGGATATTGGTGGCCACCCGCCTATTCCACTTCGGGCCCCACCATTGTTTCTTTTGGTTTTTCAGTTTCCTTAATAATAGCACAATTTACTATTTTTAGCAGTTTTTCGGGTCCTGAACTTCCGAAGCCGTTTTGAGGCCCTAAACAATGTTTTTTGTGCATCACTTCTCCGACATATATGATATCACTCCAAAATGAATATTTTTAGTCAGCATTTGTATTCCTTGGATAGATCTTTCTAACGATGTATCATGTGCGTCAAACAAAGATAGTATGCCAAAGTTACGACCCCGGGAAATTGTTGTACCAATTTACCTCGACGGGGCCCATATTCTGGCGTCTCATCTCCTAGGGTTAGGTTTTTGGATGTTAAGGGTTTTCCATTATTTCTAAATAATATATAGGCCTTCAAGCCTCATTTTAACACAAATTTGAGAGGCCTGTATCCACCGCATCTCTTCTCAAAGATAAGCTACCAACGCCCTAGCTAGTTTATTTCCATTCTGTATGTAAACCGATTTTAGTTCTTTGATATTAATGAAATGAAGTGTTATTTCCACTACATTGTTATATTTATGGTTATATGCGTATTATGGTGTGTTCCTGCATAAATCTGAATCATCCGAGCAACCTTTTCTTTGATAGTAGCGAAGATCTTCATGTCTATCTCTCAGATATTCGCGTGATCCTAGGTATGGCGGAAGGTCACCATCCGAGACCACTTGGCACACTTGAAGAAGAATATTCCCCACTCAAGCTAGCCAAGGACAGTCTCCTTGGAGCCACCTTGAGGCCTCAAGTATATCACACATTGGAATTAGCCTCCCACTGTTGTGTCAACATCCACATTGCACCAAGAGAGGAGGGGGGGGATTCGAAATTTGCCTATAAAAGACCACCATGGGAAGAAGAATAGAGAACACATTGTTATGCTAGCCAAATTTCCTGAGAGAAAACCCGCATTGTGTTGTCCAAGCAGCAAGGAGTGGAAGGATTCAACTATTGGCCATCCAACACCTCAATCCAAGAGAAGAAGTTTGCCAATTGTCTATTATTCTACCATCCGTCGAGGAGAGAGAGAGGCTTGCAATAAGCTTAAAGGGAAGAGCCCCCCTTGCCTTGAATATTGGAGCTCCATACCTCTAAGAATTCATTGTAAGTGATTTATCATCCTATTCTTTTATACCATCAACAACTAATAAAAGGGGAAGAGTTCTATGTTTAGATTATTAGTGTGTTTGACTCGATTGAGCTTGTTATTGTATATGTATATTTTGACTTTTTTTTCTCCTCTATTGTAGCATGCTATTCTCTTTACTTAGCTTAATACATGCTATGTTGTTCCACTAACAATTTAAAAAACCAATTGACTTGTTACTTTCTTGTAGGAAAGAAGCCTCCCCTACCAAGCACTGTGCATTTCGTCCACCCATCTATCAAATGCACTACAACAGGAATGGCGACTCCACTTCTTTCTTCTTTTTAAGCTAGTGGTTGTTGTTTGTAGGTCCTCTCTCCTTCCCAGACTTGCTGCAAGACCATTCCTTCTTCCCCTTAACACTTCTCATTCACCCTCAATGAGAGATTCAACTCAAAGGAGGCTGAATTTTTGGGCACTGCAAATCTGCGTGTGTTCAACCTAGGTAGACGCACAAATCGTGCGCCTATGTGAAAATAATCTGTGCAGAAGATAGTGAGCGCATTTTTGATGCAATGATTCTATGAGTGCTGCAAACCAAGACTTTGCACAAGAATGGACTTAAAACCCTCTTTATAAAGTTGAGGAAATGAAACAATAATTTGGTTATTTCATTTATGAACCACTGTGTTTTTAAATAAAAACATATAGTATATATATATAGTGTGGATTTTTTTTTTTTACAGTCCTTCCAACGGGTCACATGATAACCATTGGAACTCCTTGTATAAGGATTCAACACCACTATTGATTGGAGAACATTACAACTGCAGTGTTCCCTTTCAAAAGGTTCTCACGTTACATAGGCTCCATTCCTGTGCGTTCGCCATACCATTCGCCATGCGTCCACCATACAGTTCACCATCTCACGCGGACCCAGCTCTTTCCTTTGTGTTCAGACCTACACCATCCACTTGCGCTCTTTCCTTTGCAATCAGGCCTGCACCATCACTTACACTCCACGCTAACTCCAATGGTATTCACATTCAGTCCCAATCCCAGTGCTCACTTCAAAAACAGTCCGCTTATCATTTCACAGTCTCCGCACTCTCCCTTATGTCCAAGTAAAATAATCTGTTTGTCATTTCCCATGACAATCCAGGATTAACTGTTGATGCGTGGAAGTTTTAAAGTGAAGAAGCTTCCATCCATGGCTTACTGGGGTCAACTTCTTCGATCGGAATTAGTTCCAATTGGACCTTATTTCCTGCACTTCAATAACACTCATCCACGCATATATATGATGTGTCACAGATTCTAATAAACAAAAAAAAACATTAGAACTAAGAGCAAGTACATGGAACAATTTCAGAACTACAGTAGTAATGACTGTATCCAATTCTCATGGGTGGAATATTACATTTGTTGCCCCTTTTCTCTTGGCATTCTTCACACTCACTATCCTTCTCTGTGCTCTTGTTTTTTTTCTCTCTTATTTCCCTATTATTTATACTTTAATGTGAAACTGTTCTCTTTAAAATAGATTTCTTCTTGAACTACTCCAACAAACCAATGCCTCCCTATTCTTAAGTTCTTATCCTTACTTGGCCCTATTTCCACGCAGGGAGAGAAACCAATTTCTAAGTTTATTCCTACTTAATCAAAAAAATACACAACAACTAACTACTCTCATAAATAAATAAATAAGAAATATTAATGCTAATGTTTATTTCTCTCGAATTAGCCACAACATGTGAACATATAATCACATTTCTGGCTAAGTCCAGATGCTCCTGCATCAAACTCCCGAGGAAAGAAAAAATTTATTCCTCAACGCTTCAGGATCTACCCCAAACTTTTGTAGCTCTACTACAGTCATCCAACTAGAATCTTCCACCGGTTGTCTTTTCCATTTGAGTAAATACTAATAATAGGTCTGTCCCCTGGTTTCCTTTGATACTCTTTTCTCCAAAATGTCTTCTACTTCCTTCTTTTATGTTTTTGGCATCTGCTCTTCCCAATTTACTGTTTGGTTTTCTTCTGCTGTGGAGTCCTCTTGTGGTTCTTCTTCTGGTTCTTGGTATAGATACAAATCTGCAACATTAAAGATTGTCGATATTCCAATTCTTTTCGGCAATTCAGTTTCATATGCATTTGAAGAAAATTTCCTTACAATTTTACATGGCCCTATATTCTTCATTTTTAATTTGTTATAAGTTTTAGCAGGAAATATTTCTTTTATTAGATATACCATGACTAAGTCACCCACTTGGAATTCCTTTTCTCGCCTCCTCATATCTGCTCTCTTCTTGTATCTGCTACTGCTTTCCTACAATATTTTGTTGACATCTTCTTGTAGTTTCTACATTTTTCCTGCAAACCCTTCAGCCTTTGCACTCCTTACCTCTTGTTTTCCTAGGCCTCTAAGTTCATACACACCTGTTGGATGCATTCCAAAAATAATCTAGAATGGACTCATACTAGTACTTTGATTTGGAGTATCATTATATGCAAACTCAGCTTGAGCAAGAGCTAAATCCCCCTGCTTAGGATTTTTATACACCAAGCTTCTTAATATGTTCCCCAAACTTCTATTCACTACCTCGGTCTATCCATCCATTTGAGGATGATATGTTGAACTGAAACTAAGGTTCGTACCTAGTTTATTCCATGGAGTTCTCCAGAAATGTCCCACAAACTTGGTATCCCTGTTAGACACAATACTTACAGGCAATCCATGTAATCTTACGACTTCTAAAAAAACATATTAGCAATATGTGTTTCATCAATTGTTTTCTTGCATGCAATAAAATGGGCCATTTTAGAAAATCTATCCACCACAACATAAATGGAGTCATTTCCCCTTTGATTTTTTGGTAAACCCAAAACAAAGTCCATACTAACTGCATCTCATGGTCGTTTGGGTATTGGTAATGGCTGATACAATCCTGTATTTTGACTTTTCCCCTTATAATGCTGACAAATCTTGCATTTTTCCACGTACCATTTAACATCAGTTTGCATCTTTGGCTAGTAATAAAAAGTATTTACCTGAGCAAAGGTCTTATCTTGTCCAAAATGTCCGGATAGGCCTCCACTATGTTTCTCCTTAATTATGTTTTCCCGCATAGAAAATTTGGGAATGCATAATTTATTACTTTTGAATAGCAGTCCTCCTTGAATAAGATAATCCAACCACTGGCTTCTATTATGAACTGCTGGATTTTTTATAGCTGCATAAATTTCTTTAAATTTTGCATCATCTTTATACATGTCAACCATTTCCTCAAATCCTACCACACCAACTTGTAATTCTTGCATAATTAAGTTCACTCTACTCAAAGCATCAACAACTTTGTTCAATTTACCACTCGTATGCTTCATTACAAAAGTAAAACTCTGCAAATATTCTACCCATTTGGCATGTTTCTAATACAATTTTGGCTGGTTGTTTATGAACTGTAATGCATAATTATCAGAATATAACACAAACTCTTTTGGAAACAATTAATGTCTCCATTTTTTTAAAGCATGTCCAACAGCATAAAACTCTTTGTCACAAGATGAATATTTATTCTTTTCTTCGTTCAGTTTTTCGCCGAAGTATGTTATTGGTTTCTTCTCGTGACTTAAAAATTCTCCTATTGCAATTCCATTAGCATCAGTTTCAACTTGGAAAACTTTTTCAAAATTTGGTAAAGCTAAAACTAGTTTTTCGGTAATTTTTTTTCAGCAATTTAAAGTTCCGATCTGCTGCTTCTGTCCACTTAAATGGCTGGTTAGTTTCCCTGAATGTTTCAATAATGGGTGCACAAATCTGACTAAAGCTTCTGATAAATTTTCTATAGAAACTTGCAATACCATGAAAGCTTCTTACCTCAAATATGCTTCTAGGAGTTGGCCAATTCATGATTGCTTGGATTTTTTCTGGATCCATTTTCAACCCTTCCTTAGAGACTACAAATCCCAAATAAATTAGTTCTTCCTTCATAAAACTGCACTTCTTCAAATTTATGAGCAATTTTTCTTTCTGCAAAGTTTTTAGAACTAATTTAAGGTGTTCCAGATGCTCTTCTTTACTTCGACTGAAAATTAGAATATCATCAAGATAAACAATTACAAACTTGCCTGCATATTCCTTCAAAACCTCGTTCGTTAACCTCATGAATGTACTGGGTGCATTAGTAAGTCCAAAAGGCATTACTAACCATTCATACAAGCCACTGTTTGTTTTGAATGCAGTTTTTCACTCATCCCCTTCTCTAATTCTTATCTGATGATACCCACTCTTCAAATCTATCTTAGAAAAATATTTCCACCCACTCAAAAAATCCATTAAATCATCCATTTGTGGTAAAGAAAAATGATACCCGATGGTGATTTTATTTATGGCTCTAGAATCTGTGCACATGCGCCATTCACCCCCTTTTTTTAGACTAAGTATTGTTGGTACAACACATGGACTGAGGCTTTATCTAATTAATCCTTTATCCATTAACTCTTGCACTTGTCTTCCAACTTCGGCATTTTCCTGCGGCGTTAACTTGTATGCTGTTTTATTCCGAAAACTTGCTCTAGGGACTAGATCAATGTGGTGACTAATACTCTTGATTGTCGGTAACGCATTTGGAAACTCATCCACAATAATATCAGCAAAATCATTCAACAGATTTCGAATTTCTTCAAGTAAATCTTCTAAATTTGTACAAGTTAAAATTACCTTGGGTCTCCCTACAATAGCAAAATGCATCTCCTTGCCTTTCTCGACTTCTTGCAACAGGGATTTACTACTCATCAACATAATGTGGTTTCCAGGTGCTTCCTCATCAACTTCAGCTTTCAATGGCAGCAGTGTATGCTTGTTTCCATCTTTCTCGAGAGTATAAGTGTTTCTTCTGCCATCATGTATGGCTTTCCGATCAAACTGCCAGGGTCTTCCCAAAAATATGTGACATACATCCATCGGGATTCAATCACATAAAATAACATCCTTGTAAGTACCAATTTGGATTTTGACCTTACATTGTTCAGTTACAATAATTTGATGGCCTTTTTGGAGCCATGATACTTTATAAGGAGTAGGGTGTAATGTTTTCTCTAACTTCAATTTTTCCACCATTTATATAAAAACAAGGTTATCAGTACTTCCACTATTAATTACCAATTTGCAACATTTACCTTTTGACTTACATATAGTTCTGAACAGATTCTTTTTCTGAGCTGGTTCTCTAGCTTCCTTGGCTTCTTTAAGCAATATCCTTTACAACACAAGGATTCACCGGCTTCAGGTGGTTCCTCTTTGGCTGCAGTCTGAGGAATTTCTTCTTTTGTTTCAGCAACATTCACATTTCTCTGGGTTGTTGATCTATTGTGAGGAAAATCCCATGACCCATGTCCCCACTCACCACATGTAAAGCACCGAATATCTCTTCCTCGGCCTCTACCTCTAAGCACAAACCTTCTACGACCAGAGTCTCCTATCTGTGGTGATCTATTACTCAAACCTCCTGCTTCATTCTGGGAGTGTTGAAAGCTGGACTTAAATGTTCCTCTTCCTCTTTCCAGACTCTTTCCTCTGTTCCTCTGACTTTGTTTGCGCAACATTTTCTCCTTTGCCCTCAAATCTACTTGATAAGCATCCTCAATTGTCTTCAAATTTAATAAGTTGATTTCATCCTGTATATCATATCTTAAACCATTTATATATCTAGCTACCTTTTCTATGTCATCTTCAACATGTCTCGCTCTAATACTCAGCTTATCAAATTCTTCAGTATATTCTTTGATAGTCATTCCTTTCTACTTTAAGTTTTGCAATTGTCCAAAAATATTTAATTGATAATCCTTTGGCAAGAACTTACCTTTCAATTTACTCACCATCCTATCCCATTGCCTGATTTTGGGCTTCCCTTTTCTTTCTCTGGATAATTTTAGTTCATCCCACCACATGGTTGCATGACCCTTCAATCTCGTGGCTGCAAAATTCACTTTCTTCTTGTCATCGATTTCTTCATAGTCAAAATATTTATCTAATGAGCTAATCCAGTCCATTAGTACTTCCACACTAAGGTTTCCATCATATAAAGGTACTTCTACCTTTGGTCTGACACTGGCCTTTTCTAGCATCTTAATAACTTTAGTTACCTTGCTTTCTTCCTCTATTTCTTATTCAGTGGTTTCCTCTTCATCTGCATTGGCAATTCCATCATCTGTTGCCCTCCTCTAAGTAGTTTCTATTGTCTCCATCCTTGTTCGCGGGTGTTGGATTTCCTCTAGCAGAACTGCATTTTCTATAGGTCTCCCTCGACCTATTCCAGCTCCCCTTCTAGGCGGAATTCTCTGCAACTTTCAAGAACAACCTTAAGGCTCTGATACCAAAATTTGATGCAGTGAGTATATGAGTGCTGCAAACCAAGACTTGGCACAAGAATGGACATAACACCCTCTTTGTAAAGCTGAGGAAATGAAACAGTAATTTGGTTATCGCATTTATGAACCACTATGTTTTTAAATAAAAACATAATATATATATATATATATATATATATATATATATATAGTGTGGATTTTCTTTTTTTCACAGTCCTTCCAACCGGTCACATGATAACCAGCGAAACTCCTTGTATAAGGATTCAACACCACTATTGATTGGAGAACATTACAACTGTAGTGTGCCCTTTCAAAAGTTTCTCACGTTACATAGGCTCCATTCTTGTGCATCCTCCATACCGTTCACCATGCATCCACCATACAGTTCACCATTTCACATGGACCCAGCTCTTGCCTTTGTGTTCAGACCTGCACCATCCACTTGCGCTCTTGCCTTTGGAATCAGGCCTGCACCATCACTTACGCTCCATGCTAACTCCAATGGTATTCACATTCAGTCCCAATCCCAGCGCTCACTTCCAAAATAGTCCGCTTAGAATTTCACAGTCTTCGCACTCTCCCTTACATCCAAGTCAGATAATTCGCTTTTCATTTCCCATGACAATCCAAGATTAACTGTTGATGCGTGGAGATTTTAAACTGGAGCAGCTTCCATCCGCGGATTACTGGGGTCAACTCATCCACGCATATATATGATGTGTCACAGATTAAAATAAACAAAAAAAACATTAAAACCGAGAGCAAGTACATGGAAAAATTTCAGAACTACAGTAGTAATGACTGTATCCAATTCTTATGGGCGGAATATTACATTTGTTGCCCATTTTCTCTTGGCATTCTTCACACTCACTATCCTTCTCTACGCTCTTGTTTTTTTTCTCTCTTATTTCCCTATTATTTATACTTTAATGTGAAACTGTTCTCTTTAAAATAGATTTCTTCTCGAACTACTCCAACAAACCAATGCCTCCCTATTCTTAAGTTCTTATCCTTACTTGGCCCTATTTCCACGCAGGGAGAGAAACCAATTTCTAATTTTATTCCTACTTAATTAAAAAAATACACAACAACTAACTACTCTCATAAATAAATAAATAATAAAATATTAATGCTAATGTTTATTCCTCTTGAATTAGCCACAACATGTGAACATATAATCACAATGCTCGCTAAGTCCAGATGCTCCTGCATCAATTCTTCATTGTTTTTTCTTATTTTTAGTAGTTGTAAGGTGATTGGAAACCCATAATAAATTTTCCATCACTGTGTTATGATGTTTCATGACTGGTTAAGACACTTTTGCTAAAGTTTAGCTTAGCAATTAGTTTGCTTTAATTTTAGTTTATTATCATCATGAATCACGCGTAGTTTAAGTAGGGGTGAGTAAGTGGTTTTCAATCCACAAACGCTATCTGAAAAAAATATTTACTAATAATAGAAACCAAACACATAGGATAATTAGCAGAATTAAGTGGCCCATATATCCACACATCTTTAACTAGCTTTTTTTTTCAAATTTTTGCATTAGTTTTGTTCAATTTTTTTCATTAGGATTCAGGACTAGGACCAAAATATTGAAAAGAAGGAAAGTAATATTTGTCACCCTTGCACCTCTTGGTGAGCTTGGGTATGCATATAAAAGCTTTCTTAAGATAATTTTCCATCTCCCTATAGTGCAAAACTTATTCTAACTAGACAAAAGTGTAAGCGGCCCATTACCCGCACATTGTTTATTTTCTAAAAGGAACAATCACACATAGTGTAATTAAATAGGGAGTGTAAAGGATCACCGCATATCCATATCTTATAACATTATGATTGTACACTTCAAAACACACACGAAGCACCAGTAAGCACCAGACCAAAATAAACCCAGTGTGTTGGGACCTTTTTCCTCTTCTTATGGTTGCTTCACCAAGGCACACCTTAAGAAAATTAAGACTCTCTAAAACTAACCACTAATTGAACTCACTAAATTCTCCCCACAAGGGCCACAAAAGAAATTATAGTTTAGGTTAGGTCCATTGGGGGTAGGCATCCAATAAGCCGCCATGGTCATTCTAAATTTTGAAACATATATGTTTACTGTTTAACGAGCTTAAAATATGTCTATCCGCCCATGGAAAAGAATTCCCGAGCGCTACAGAGACTCGTTTCAAAGGGGGTTAAGCTTAGGCCCAGTGCGTGTGGTACTCTTTGGGGCTACCTGACCCATCTAGTGCTTGGTACTAGTAGTTGAATACCAATAATATAAAGACTTGAACACTCACGTGGGACAACGATACTTTAATGGCCAAATCTAGGGCATCCTTCCCTATAGGTGACGGTGCAGGTAGCACTAGATCCTCATACCTTTACCTTGGTCAATTCTTCGGCTGCTGGAAGGCATCACCATTTCTTTCAGGACGTTATCCGTTATACCCATCAGAAGATATCTTCACAAGGCCCAGTTAAATTTGAGAGTGTGAGGATGATTAGGTCTTTTTAGGCTTTTTGAGTATCATATGCGAAACAACCAAAACCATATTTTTGCTTTCTATATCACATAGCATTAATCTAAAGGAAAAAATGACCCTTTATTTTTCTCTTTGTTTGATGTATGTGATCATATTTTCTTTGGTATAATCTTCCTCCTTTTATAAAACTAAAAATATTTCCAAAATTAACCAAGTCAACATCATAACGGACCCAACGGGACCTCGTTGATCTAGACATTTTTTTGGACCTCCCCCCATTAGAGGGAGGAGTGTTAGGTATTTCTCTATTTAGGCGTCGAAGACGACACACTTCCACCCTTATTGGATCATCCTTTATCATAGAATATTTAGTTGGAAACCCCCAAGGGTGACCCAACACCACACACGTGGAAACCCCTGCAGGGTCGCCACACACCACTACTCCCACAACCCCTAGAGGGTAGAGGAGCGCCACCCTGCTGGGGAATCAATATAACACACATCATGGTATGCCACAGGGTAATATTCCCCAGACACCCCCCATACATCATCACACTCAGATCCATGTGTTTCCACAGTACACAATGGCACTCAATACTCAGTTACCTTTCTTAGCATCATTAAATCTCCTGGATCTATCAAAGATAACTAATTATCCCATTGCGCACAACCCCAGCTGGCCCCCCATTCCCACGAAGCTCCCCTCTCACATTCCAAAATTTGAAGGGAGGCAAGCGGAAGACTCTGTAAATCATATAATGACTTTCCACCTATGGTGTTTGTCCAATAGTATTATTGATGATACTATTTGTCTGAGACTGTTTCAATGCACCTTAACCGGACCTGCCGTGAAATGGTATGTGGAGTAGCCTTCTGCTTTGCATGGAACCTTTAGCGCTCTTGCTACTTCATTCCTCACATATTTTCAGTTACCCATCCACCATGACTCGGGGACGGAGTTACTCACCCATTTTAGGAAAACGCCAGTTGTCCATATCTCAGATCATCTCCACGAATGACGGTGACGTCGAAGTTTGTGCAAAACCAAACTCAATGATATATTTTTACTGGACCTATTTTTTAAAACTCTTAGAGCAAATATTTCAAAATATGTGGAAACCCAAGGATCTACCTCTGAAGAGGATGCCATTAGTAAAGCCCAACAACTTGAACTTATATACACCCAATCAAGATACATTTACAACATCCTGCCTAATGCCCTGCCCCTGCAAACTTACAAAGAATTTCCATGCAAGTCGAATACTGCAGACGACTTGATCAGGTCATTGATTCAAGGTCACCTAGGCAGCAGTATCTAGTACCTAGGGTAATCGTATGATTCTAACCATAGCATCACGCAACTTGGCTACCACCAGAGTCACTCCGCACCTCTCCAGAATATGACAAATAGGGTGTCATCATACCATCATCAACAGGGAGAATCGTACCCTCCCTCGCAAGGGACCCAGTACGCATCTAAGAATATTGACGGAAGATATTCCCCCTTGCATCCATATACCAATAGGGACATGGAAACCAATGTTCCCCTTCCCCTGCACAAAACCGACCACCGCAAAATAATGTGTCGGTAAAAATTATGTAACCTTCTCAGGCTTAACTGTGCCAGTATTATGACCAGGAGAATCGTAGTAATCCTCCTAACGCTACAAGGAAAAATCCTAAAAAAAAAAGGGAGACTCTGGATAGGGGTAAGAAACCAGCAATGCCCTCCGTGATCTTAGGTTGGGGGCAACCCCAACCGAAATCAAAACCAGGAGCCAAACAACTCTCAAGGGAAGAAAAAGAGGGACAGTCTACAGACAAACCATTCTTGCTCTATATGTGGTGAGTATGGCCATTACACTCATCACTATCCCTAGCTCCCTAAGCTAAATAAAATTCAGGGTAACCATGGATAAAGGGAACCTACACAGCAAACCGTTGTAATGCAAGAGCCCTTCCCCCACCAAGAAGTGGTTAACACCCAATAGTAACAACCACCCCTAAATTATTCTGGGAATAACAGCCATGAAATCTACATGAATAGTAAATAAATGTTCTTCCAGAAGAGGAATTGAAAATATGATGCCCCCCCAGACACCAATTCGTCAGGGGCAAGCACGAGGGCACCTACTGCACCGTTGATAATATCCAAAATACCTATTTAACCACGACCAAAGATGGCTAAGGGTCTAACTAGGCGATTAGGAAACCACTCAAAAGCGTCCCACAACTACAACATCATGGATGATTTAGCACAATCTCCCACTACCATGTCAGCTTTAGAGGTCCTACAATCTTGCCCAAAACAGTGGAAAGCCTTAATTTCTGCATTGGGTGCCATCGAACCTTCTGATTTGCACCTAATGGATTTTGACTTAGACAAAGCCACCCCCAGGCTTCCTTCACTGGTCGCCTTTCATATACTGGTATCAGTCCAAAATATCACTATACATCGATGTATCATTGACGAAGGTGCATCTACATGCATAATTTCCAAGACTATTTGGAAAAAGTTGGGATCTCCCGAACTGAAGCCATATGATATCATGCTCAGAGCATACGACGAGCGCCCTTCTGCTCCCACCGGTCTATATCGGAATGTCCCTGTTAACTTGGCTGGAAAAATGGTGCTCATAGACATTGAGGTCTTAGATGCTCAGCTTGACTACAATATACTCCTTGGGTAGAGTTATATGTATGCCATGTCTGCCATAGCCTCCTCCATTTTCTGAGTGATGATGTTCTGCCACGAAGATTGAATCATCACCATTGACCAACTAACATACTATGATAAAAAACCCATGATGGTTTCCGATGTCATTATACCCTATGTAGATACAACTAAAAATTCGCTCATGTGGTACCAAGAATATGGCCCTGGTTAGTTCAAACCATCATCCAGCCTCAGATCATTCCTAGGTGATCCCCCTGTCATACCAGAAGCAATATCCGATGTCACAGGGGCCCTAGTGTGCATGATGTTATCATCAAACACTGAAACCATCCAGGAGACGAAGACTAGTAGTACAAAAACCAAGGCCATTGGAATGAATTTGTCACTCTACGTCGTCTCCCAAACTCCATTCTTATACCCTCCAACTGGTTTTGTGTCACAACAAGTCTTGGAAACTGTAACATTGCCAAACATGTCTTCCACAATACCTGTCTAGTATCTGATCCCACCAGCCATGCTAGGAAGCCCTGGCATCACATCGACATGGATAACCCCCATCACTCCTCAGGAGGTGAAAATAGTTAAAGAGACTCTCGTAGCAGCGCTAGTTAGAGCAACCAAGAAAACCAGCAAAAAAAGGAAGAAGATAGAAAAACCCAACATAGCTAGGGCACTGCAACCTTGTGCATTATGAAATATCGTAGGCCATCCTACCAATATTTTCCCGGAATTAGATGAATTGAAATCTCTTCTAAGCTGTGAAAGAGATGTCGCGGCCCCAAGTTCCCATAAAAAGGAACCAACCACGAAAAATCAAGGGAAAACATTATGCACCAACCACGCATGCGCTATCTGTGACCATTATGGCCATTACACCCATCATTGCCTAAAGATGCCACGATATAGGGATGCCTTGAACACACTAGAGCAAACATATTAATAGGATCCCTCACATCCCCCCATGCAGATGGATTAGGGAGGACCTCTAGTCATACTATACATACAAGAGACGAGGTAGTCACCTAAGAGACCATCTCCCCCTCGGTTTCGCCCCCCACCTCCCATCCAACTCTGTGCACCCTGTGATGAAGGAGATCATTTCATTGTTGATTGTGTGGCTCTAGAGTTGTTTAAAATATGGTATTATGTTGACTCCGTATACTAAGACAACCTACGGGTAGTCAAGTATACATTTTAGGTGTGTTCTGGCAACCACCCAGTTCGTCATTTCCATTATATCCCTTAATTTTGTTCGGTGTTAAACAACTTATGCATGTCCATATTACGCCTCTCCCTAGCAGAAGGATTAGATACATAATCCATGGAAAGCTTGACAACGCAAGAATATGTGACAAGCAGGTCCATTCTCTTCATTTCAGCCGAAAAGAGGCCAGTCAAGAGGCACATTGTCACCCCCAACTGCTCTCCACATATAAGACCAACCTGTGCATTATGCAATGCACGTAACCATCTGGTCGCCCAATGCCCAGACCTAGAATCTCTACGCAAATGGTATCCAATCACTTCAGCAATCCAGAGGGAAGGGAATACCAAATAAATACAATCGTGTTTGGTCTGTCAAGGAAACCATCAGACTCGACACTATACTTACATCTCCCAAGTGCACCCACTAATATACATAATACGCTCGTTAGAGACGCACCGTTGGGATATAGTTGGTCTCAAGCCAAGACAAACCAATGTAAGGCAACCTTCCTCTAGGAAACCTGCCCCCCATCAATACCAAAACATTACAAGAGCTAAATTAACACATTGTTCTAGCAGAACCCAGGACCAGCCAAGGACAGCATGTTGGCTATGCGATAAAATAGACCACCAATTCAATCAATGTGAGGAACTGAAGAAACTTACAAACAACCTTTGCATGGTCAACCCCATCCCACATATCAATCTCTCTAATCAAGAGATGATCACACGCCGCTATTGCAAGATTTTCTCACAATTCCACCATATAATTAATTTTGAATACCTCCCAAGGCTACGAGCGGCAAGAGGAGCGTTAACGCTAAACCCCTCGAAGGAGCTAGCCCTTCCAAAACCAAAAACTTGAAGATGGAAAAAGCATAATTATACCCCAACACCTGATCCTTTCTGAGCATCCACTTCAGGGAAAAAGAGTAGTGTTGGTTATCATACCAATCTACTCAATAAGCACCGTGATAACGTGCACCATTTTCATCAACCATAATCATGAAACAGAGTCATGCCCCTTAATGGTAAAATTTAGGCACCTCTGCACTCAGCACAACTTCCAAACCCGGGAAAGTGTAAGTACCTTGGTACGCCTCGGGAGGAACCTAAACTTTCTCTCATGCAAGCCACGACGATGGAAATCCCCCCCCCACCCAATGTCTATGACACCCAACATCACATATGATTCATCTCGTCATGCTTAGGAACCATGACTCGTGTTTTTTTATCATATGTCATAGGTCTCGAAACCACTGCATCTACAAAAGTAGTTGTACCACTGATGGTGCAAACTCAATCTGTCTACACCCTGTCGACCTCTTCTGGCTCCACAACATTGACTATGGAATCCTATTCATGTCTATCGACCAACATCGTTAGGATAGAACCACCTCCTCACGGCCTCACGGAAACTCACTCCCCCTTAGATACCTTGTTCCATTCAGACGAGGATATATTGGAGGCCATGACGGAAGTAGATTATCCATGCGATGCAATGCATCACCGCTCATTTTTTCTTCCTGAAAAGACATTCGGCCCAAAAAACTTAGAAAATCATGAGATATACGCAATCAAATCAAATGATTTTCTTCCATATGGGAAAGTATACTAGTTCAAAAATCCCATCCCACTTCTCAACACGTTCAAAGAAGGGAACATGTCCAATATTTCACCAGCCATCAAGGTAAATATCTCTAGAAATCCATAAAAAAATCAAAGAAATATCACTAGGGGCATCATGTTCTCCAAATGAAGTAATATTTTACCCAAACTTGTTGCAATAATATAGAGATATATTTGCATGGAATTATTCGGAAATGCCAGGGCTTAGTCCCACTATCTTAGAGCACCATATTAAAAATTGGCCCGACATAACACTAGTACGCCAGAAACAACGTCAATTTCAGCCATCTAAGGAAGAAGAAATTAAAAAAGAAATCAACAAGCTTTAGAAAGTTGGGTTTTTATACCCCATATATTACACATCATGGGTTCCCAACCCTATTACCGTCATGAAAAAACAAGGCACCATTCGCGTAGGCACTAATTTCTGAGATTTGAACAAATCTTTCCCAAAATACAACTGCCCTACCCCATGCATCGATCAAGTCATCGACGCTTGCATTGGACATGAGGCCCTATCATTCATGGATGACTTCTCAAGGTATAACCAAATTCAAATTTGGCATACCGATCGATACAAGATTACATTCACCAACCCGTGGGGCACTTTCGCATACGAAGTTATGCCATTCGGTCTTAAAAATGTTGGAGCCACTTTCTAGTGGGCCATGAACTATATCTTCCATGATTTAGCCCACCTTATCCTCGCTTACTTGGAATACCTCACTATTTGATCCAAGAAGCGTAGCGATCATCTGGAAGATTTACGATTCGTATTCCAAAGATGTTGACAATACAACCTACGCTTGAACCCTCTCAAGTGCATATTTTGTATCAACAGAGGTCAAATTTTAGGTTTTATAGTGTCCCAACATGGGATCAGAGTGTACCCCCTCAAATTATAAGCTATCAAAGAGGTGCCTCCACCATGAACCCTCGAGCAACTCTGAAGCTTGCAAGGGAACGCCAATTTCGTGAGGTGCTTTGTCCCATATTACGCCACTTAAACGTAGGGATTCCTATGCCTTCTCTTTCAGAATATCCCGTTCATGTGGGATGATCAAGCCCAGCAATAGTTTGAGGTGTTGAAAGAGGCATTATCTTCAACCCCATTGATCAGCCCACCAAATTACGACAAATATTACACCTTATATCTGTCAATGTCAGAAACCGCTTTAGCCAGGGTGTTAATCCAGGATGGCCCCGATGGTAAAGAACACGTAATTTATTACATCAATAAAAACTTATCAGGCCCCGCATTAAGTTATGAACCCAAAGAGAAAACCACCCTGGCCCTAATACACGCAGTCCAAAAGCTTTGGCACTACATTATCTTGTAGACTACAACAGTCGTCACAGTTATCAACACCATGAGATACCTGCTGACCCGTCGTTTGATGAACCACAAATACACTCACTAGGTAGTCATAATGCAGGATTTTGACTTACAGTTCAGATCCCCCAAGAGAAATAAAGCTTTGATCTTAGTAGAGCTCATCATTGACCTCCCAAGTCAGACCAAAAGAATCTCCAGTCAAAGACTCACTACCTGACGAACATCTCTTTTTAGTGACGACTGACAATCCTTGGTACAGAGACATCCTTTTATTTTTATGAACCCAAAATTTCAATCCAAAGCTCACATGTGATGACCAAAGGTGCATATGCCACCAAGACCCCATATACCTCCTCATGGGAGATGTCCTTTATCGGAAAGGCATCAACACAATCCTACGTCGATGCCTCATGCACGACCAAGCTTAGCAAGCCCTTAATGATTGTCATAGTGGTGCTTGCAACGGCCACCTCTCTGGGATGGATACCACCCAAAAAAATTTGCAAGCAGGATATTTTTGGCCTACCTTATTCCACAATTGCATCACAATAGTCAAAATGTGCGAGCGATGTCAATGCTTCGCCCATAAAGCAAGGGCACCTCCAGCTCCTCTACACCCAGTCATTGTAGCCAGTCCCTTCTGTAAATGGGGGATCAAATTCATGACTTGAAACCCTGCATCGTCTGTCTACCACAAATACATTATCCTCATTGTCAACTATTTCACCAAATGGGTAGAAGCCATGCCCACATATGACAACATGGCAGAAACTGCAGCATGATTTTTGTTCAACCACGTCATCGCACGGTTCAGTGTGCCAAAAGAGTTAGTCTCTGATCACGAAAAACATTTTTAAAATGAAATTTTCTAGGAGCTATCTCACCACCTGGGATTCACACACGAATTCGCATCACCATACTATCCTCGGTCCAATGGACAGGTAGAAGTTATCAACACGGTGATCAAAATAATGTTACAACGAATGATGAATAACCATAAAACAAACTGGCACCATATGGTTTTTTCCACCCTGTGGGCATACCGCACGGCAGTCAAAAACTCAATAGGATTCATGCACTTCCAGATAGTGTATGGGCTCAAAGCCGTGATTCCCATCAAACGTTAAATCCACAACTTGCATGTCACCATCGAACTCCTCGATGATACCCAACCTCTAGAAAAATGATTGGTACTACTAGAACTCCTCGATGAAATCGACGATAGTAGCTCCAACATAATGAGGCCCATAAAAAAGGGGTAAAAGCATCATTCGACTGCAACATCACCCCTCGCTCATTTACCGGGGGAGAGTTATTCCTCCGCTACGATGTCACGAAAGAGGCCCCAGGACCCAGGAAGTTCAAAATTCTATGGAAAGGTCCCTACATCATAAAAAATTTCCTCCTCAAGGGGGCATACATACTATCATATCCTGATGATACATGCCTAGCTAACCCCATCAATGGGTTCTATCTCAAAAAAATTTACCCATAGGGGGCAGGGGACCTCAACCCTAGAGATAAGATGCATGTAGAAAAATCTTTTTTTTGATGATCACGATCACCATAGACTTGTTCTAAAAAAGAAATCTGGTGTCACAGATGGATCGTTCCCCCATCCATTACTTTGGATTCGTTGATGGAGCATCATGATGGTCTCAGAACCTAGCTGCAACCACCTGGGCCATTTACCATCCTCACCGATCGCCATTCTTCACCAACCGAGTATGCATCATAACAGCCACCAATAACAGGTAGAATATGATGTAGTTATCAGGCTGATGAGCGATGCCTTCAACCAATGAAGTCTCCACCTACATATCTCCCTTGATTCCCAGCTAGTGGTTTCATAGTTAAACCAATAATTTGAAGTACGATATTCTCAACTATTTAGAAAATATTTGCATGCACAAAGATTAAGTCGTGAATTTGATCATATTACATTCACACATATACCAAGAAATCAAAACTAGACAACTGATCACATAGCTAATCACATTCTAGACTGGAATGCATCTCGTATAAACCATCATCGATAGAAAAACAAAAAACATAACAACTAGATCTCCATCGAAGGTACACAACATCCATCGAACAAAATAACCATAGACATATCATCAAGAGCTACAAAAAATACATATCTCGCATATATATCAAAAATATGTGTAAGTCAAAATACACAAGTCATGTCTCTGACCTGCGAGTCAGCCAAAAAATATATATGCATGTCATCAAAATAAGGGAAACATCCTCATAATGGGCGCTTTCCCTGAATACATAACATTTATAGGGATGAGCCCTGCCAAGTGGATCCTGTGGACCCACTGTTGCACCTGGTGCCAGTACAGGTGCAGCAGCCAAAAAAGAAAGTGCCACTTGGCACAGTGTTGAATGTTACGTCCTCTCTCGAGCCATCAGCACCTTGAGCCATGCGTCTTCTAGTTCATCTACAAAACCTTGGGTCAGCATACCAGGTAAACCTCTCCACCCGACCCCAAGCATCAGCTAAGTCTGTGGACCGAGCCTCAGAAGCAGCTAGTTTCTCCTCAACCTCTACTACTCGTGCCTCTGTCACCTTAGCACAAGCAAGAAAAATGACATACTTAGTACTAGTTGCACTGTTACCCTCCCTTGAGGGTCCATTTCCATCACCCCGCCCCCCAACTTGGGGTTGAGCAGTTCCACCTAGAACCCTCCTCGGTGGTTGATGCCCCACCAAGTAGGAAGTTGGATGCCAAACCTCTCCCACATTTGCAAGAGAAACAAGGATAATGTCAGTGTCACCACAATAGAAATATAAATATACACATCATAAATAATAAAAAATTGTAGAAAAAAATCAAAGCACTATACCTCTAGGTCCCCACACATAACCAGTAGGAAGACACATATCTGGATCCCCCCGAAAATCCATCCCCACGTATGGGTAATCCATGAACATATATGGGTTCGCCTGGAACCACGACTCCGTGGTCGCATCCCAATAGTGACCCACCTCCCATCCTCCGACACAAGGCGAGGACCAATTGGGACTAACACGATTGGTCGCAACATGACCACCCTCTCAAAAATGATACTACAAAGGATTTTGGCATAAGTAAATACTTTGGATCCACCCCAAGCCTTCCCCAACTACGTCACCATACCATTGTATACATGGCGTGCCCAATCATAAAAATGACCAGCCTGGAGCCAGTGGAAGACAGAAATCTACAGTCCCGACAACCTGTTGGGCGACGATGAACCTATCAACCGAATTATCATAGCTAGAGCACACCACTTAGCTAATGATCACAGTGTGGGTGCAGGAGTTAAGGAGAGCTGTTCAAATTTAGTTACAATGCTTTCTAATTCAGGAGGAATTTTTTCCTAAACCCTAATTCCACTCTCAGTCATCAAACTTTAATAAATCTTCTTGATAAAACTAATAAAAATACATGCGGAAGCAAAAGTCCCTTTACCCTTCGAAAAAATTATAATTCACTCTTAAACAATGTTTAATACCTTTCGGCATCATATTTCTGGATTTAAAACCTTTTAATAAATCTTTGTTGAATAAACTATCGAGTCCATACCTTTTTAAACCTCTGCGCAAATTCCCACGCGATCACCGTTGGATCTCTGACACATACGATCAGGCGGCTATCGCGTTCAATTAACCCCGGTGAATTATCAACCAAAAGTCATGCAAAATTGGTGGTTTCGATACCGTGACGTGTTGTGTTCCTACTCGATCGCATTCAAAAATACAAAACCACTCGCAACCCCAAAAGCGGTGCAAAAACAGTAAGTGGTTTTTCAAAAACCGCTTAGATTCAAACTTTTGTTTTCAATCACGTTTAAACACGGTTTTCGCTGGTTTACAGTGTTCACTTCAGTTCCTCTTGGATACCCTCCTTTTCCACTATAACTCAATCAACATAGATCATTTGTCGACTATTCAATCTCAAGGAAGAAACTAGAATTTCTTCAAATTCTTCTGAATTCTTTACACAAAAGATACTTACATGTGAGTTCTACACAGAATATATAAATCAAATGGATTTTTGGAGAGATGAAACCCTCCGGGAATTTTCCAAGCAACAACAGATGAATAAATTCTGCAATTTTATTAACTCAGAGGAAAAATCCTCTCAATCAAATCTTCTACGGCCCAATTCCATTTCCTCCTTCTCAGAGGTTACATTTATAGTTTTGTTACATAACATTCGACCTCCTCTTGAGGATCGGATTCCCCTAATTTAGATAAAAATCCTAATTACATAATATCTTCCCTAAATCTATCAACTGAAAGCTAAATATGCTGAATATAATCTAAAACTGCTCAATCTTCGTAGATACTAGTTCAACCCTATCTAATACAACTGTAAATTGACAGCTAAAGGTACCAACACCTTTGCTTGTAACATTTTTTTGGATTTTTGGAATAATTAATGAATAATTTTGTCTCTAAGCCTCATGCTCCTACATAAGACTCCTGAGGACAAAAATCTTCATGGGCTCCTGTCCATGAGCTCCTACACAGAACTGCCCAATTTCTGCAGCATGGTTTCTGTCATCCAGGTAGCATCTTCAATTGGCTGATCCCTCCACTTGATCAAATATTGAAAATATTCATGTCCCCTGGTCTTTTTAAACACTTTCTTGTCTAAGATCCTCTCTGGCTGTAATGTCTTTGTCGTGGGTAACTGTTTTACCCAGTCAATATTTTCTTTGTCTTATGGTCTGTCATCTGTGCCACTATCTTCATATCTGTACAAATCAACAACATTGAATATTGGAGATATTCCAATATCAGATGGTAATTCAATTTCATAAGAATTTGCAGAAAAATTTCTCAATATCCTGCATGGTCCTATCTTTTTGAATTTTAACTTGTTATACTTCCTCTTTGGAAATCTTTCTTTTCTTAAGTGTGCTAAAACAAAATCACCAACTTCAAAATTAACTTCCCTTTTTCTCAAATCTGCTCTGTTTTTGTACTTGATGTTGCTATCTTGTAGCTTCTGCTTTACATGTTCATGTATTGCTTGAATTTCTAAAGCAAACTCCTCTCCTTCAGCACTTATCATTTCTACTTTTCCCAAGTTCCTCAATTCAGATACTCCTCTTGGGTGCATTCCATAAACTATATGGAATGGACTCTATCCTGTACTTCTGTTAGGTGAATCATTATATGCATACTCTTCCTGTGGTAAAATATGATCCCACTGTTTAGGATGTTCTCCTGCAAGACTTCTCAAAAGATTACCCAAACTCCTGTTCACTACTTCAGTCTACCCATCAGTCTGAGGGTGATAAGCTGAGCTAAAACTTATTTTAGTACCAAGCTTCTTCCACAATTTCCTCCAAAAATGACCAACAAATTTGGTATCTCTATCAGAGACAATAATTTTAGGTAACACATGTAATCTGACAATCTCCTTGAAAAACAAATTGGCAACGTGAGTAGCATCACTGGTTTTATAACATGGAATAAAATGTGCCATTTTTTAAAATATGTCAACTACAACATAAATTGCATCATTCCCTCTCTATGTCTTAGGCAATCCTAAAACAAAATCCATACTTACCATATCCCAAGGCCTGTCCGGAATAGGTAATGGAATGTACAAACCTGCATTTTGACTTTTCCCTTTTGCATATTGACAAATTTTAAAATTCTTCACATACTTTTCCACTTCAGATCTCATCTTTGGCCAAAAATAAAAATGACTTAGTTGCTCATAAGTCTTATCAACACCAAAATGTCCAGCAAGTCCACCACTATGTTTCTCCCTAATCAAATTTTCTCTCATAGAACAATTTGGTATGCACAACTGATTTCTTTTGAAAAATAAACCCTCTTGCAAGAAATAATCTAACCACTGACTTCTGTCTATCAAAACAGGATTACAACATGCTTCAAATGCTTCTTTGAAATCCAAATCTGTCTTATAGAGTTCTTTAATAAAATCAAAACCTAACACTTCAATTTGACTTTCTTGAGCAAGAATGCTTTTTCTACTCAAGGCATCAGCTACCTTGTTTGCTTTACCACTTATATGCTTCAATACAAAGTTAAAAATTTGAAGATATTCAACCCATTTTGCATGTTTTTGATTCAATTTAGGCTGTTGCATAATATACTATAAAGCATGATTATCTGAATATAGCACAAATTCTTTAGACATTAAATAATGTCTCCATTTCTTCAATGATTGTACAATTGCATAAAATTCCTTGTCATAAGAAGAGTATTTCCTCCTTGTCCCATTCAGTTTCTCACTAAAATATGCTACAGGTCTATCTTCTTGACTTAATACAGCTCCAATAGCTTCCCCACTGGCATCACATTTCACTTGAAATGGTTTATTAAAATCAGGCAAAACTAAGATAGGTTCCTCAGTTATCTTTTGCTTCAAGAACTAAAAATTCCTTTCAGCTTCAGCAGTCCACTTGAATGGTTGTTTTTCCTTCTTTATGGTTTCAATGATAGGTGCATTGATCTTACTAAAATTCTTTATGAATTTTCTATAAAAACTAGCAAGACCATGAAAACTTCTTACCTAAAAAACACTTTTAGGTGAAGGCCACTCCACAATTTCCTTTATCTTCTCTGGATCCATTTTTAATCCTTCAGCAGAAACAACAAAACCTAGATATACCAATTCTTCTTTCATGAATGAACATTTCTTTAAATTTACCACTAACTTCTCTTGATATAACTTCCTTAAGACATAATTAAGATGTCTCGGGTGTTCTTCTTTTGTTTTGTTGTAAATTAATATATCATCCAAATATACTATTGCAAATTTACCAATAAATTCCTTTAATACTTCATTCATAAGCCTCATAAATGTGCTAGGTGCATTTGATAAACCAAAAGGCATTACCATCCATTCATACAATCCCTTGTTTGTTTTAAAGGTTGTTTTCCATTCATCTCCTTCCCTTATCCTAATTTGATGATACCCACTTTTCAAATCTAATTTTGAAAAATATCTTGCTCCACTAAAACAATCCATCAAATCTTCAATTCTAGGTAAAGGAAATCTATACCTGATTGTTATCTTGTTAATTACTCTTGAATTAGTGCACATTCTCCAACCTCCATATTTCTTCGGACTTAATACTGTAGGTACTACACAAGGACTCAAACTTTCTCTGATCAAATCTTTGTCAACCAATTCCTGTACTTGCTTTTTGATTTCTTCATTTTCTGTAGGAGTCATTCTGTAAGCTGCTTTGTTTGGAAAATTTGATCTTGGAATCAAATCTATCTGATGGCTGATTCTTCTTACAGGTGGTAATTCATCAGGAAAATCATCCACAATAATATCACAATAGTTCTCCAACATTTCTTGAATTTCAATTGGCAAATCAGAAATTTTAGTAGAAGTAAATACTACCTTAGGTTTGCAAACTAAAGCAAAATTTACCTCATCATCTTCAATTTGTTGCAAGTATTCTTTTCCACTCAACAATAAAGCCTTTGGATCAGAATTTTTACTAGATGCATCTTTTTCTTTCATAGGTAACAATGTTTGATTCATACCATCTTTGAAAAAATTGCAAGTGTTTCTCTTTCCACCATGTACTGCTGCTTTGTCATACTACCAAGGTCTACCCAGAAATATGTGACACACATCCATAGGCATCACATCACACATGATTTTATCTTTGTAACTGTCCATTTGCAATTCTATTTCACATTGTTCCTTTACTATCAGTTGATGTCCCTTCTGAAGCCATGACACCTTGTAGGGTGTTGGATGTTCCCTTGTCTTCAATTTCAACTTCTCTATCACCTTTGTAGAGACCAAATTATCTATACTACCACTATCAATTACCAATTGACAGCATTTCCCTTGAACTTTGCACACACTTCTGAACGAAGTCTTTCTCTGTGTTGGTTCAGCAACTTCCTTTGTTTGTTTTAACAAAACTTTGTTAACCACCAAAGATTCTCCTTTCTCTGGCACAATTTCTTTCTCTGTTACAGGAAACTTTGCTGCTTCATCTACAGTCTTAACAACAATGGCTTTTCTCTGGTTTGTCCCCACATTCTCTAGACATTCATAGGCTCTATGTCCTAATTTGCTACATCTGTAACATCTGACTTCTCTTCCTTTGTTTCTGCCTCCTCTTCCTCTGTAAGGACTCCTTCTGCCACTTGTATCACCTTCTGTGGGTGCATACTAAGGTGAGTTGCTGCTAGCCCCATCTCTTGGTGCTATAGATCTCCCTCTACCACCTTGACTTCCTCTTCCTCGGAAAGTACCTCTTCCTTTGGAAGATTGCTTTCTTATGAGTTTTTCTTCAGCTTTTAAGGCCATCTGGTAAGCCTCTTCTACTGTTTTAGGTGACAATATACTTATCTCATCTTGAATCTCCATTCTGAGACCGTTTATGTACCTGGAAATCTTCTCTGTTGTATCTTGAATTTGTCCTGCTCCTATGCTCACTTTGTAAAATTCTTCTGTGTATTCTTTTATTGTCATTAATATCTGTCTAAGATTCTGCATTTGTCTAAATAATGAAAATTGATAATCACTAGGCAAAAATTTACCTCTCAACTTTGCTACCATTCTGCTCCAATTCTTGATTGGCTACTTACCAACTCTCCTTCTTTCTTCTTGCACTCCATCCCACCAAAGTGCTGCATGTCCTTTCAACCTTGTGACAGAAAACTTAACTATATTTTCTTCACTCATTTCTTCATAATCAAATCATTTATTCATGTCATTGATCCAGTCTATCAACTCTTTTGGATTCAATCCACCTGCAAAATCTGATACTTCAAGTCTAGGCTTGGATGTAGATCCTAAAACTGATTTAAAGAATCTCATTTCAGGAGTAAGCTCATCATTTCCTTCTTCTTCTTCTTCAGCTTTAGGTTCATTGACATCTTCAGGATCTCTCTGTTGTCCTGTTTCAATTGCTTCCAATCTAGCTTGAATATGTTGCATAGCCTCTAGTACTTCAGCATTTGAAATTGGTCTACCTCTTCTTCTACCAGCACCACCTCCTCTACCAATTCTGACAGCCATATTGGATTTCTTTTCTAACTTTTGGGAGCTTTTTTAGTGTCTGAAAAATGCTCTGAAGACTGCTTTGATACCAAAAATGATGACAGTGTGGGTGCAGGCGTTAAGGAGAGCTGTTCAAATTTAGTTACAATGCTTTCTAATTCAGGAGGAATTTGTTCCTGAACCCTAATTCCACTCTCGGTCATCAAACTTTAATAAATCTGCTTGATAAAACTAATAAAAAGACATGCAGAAGAAAAAGTCCCTTTACCCTTCGGAAACATTATAATTCACTTTTAAACAATGTTTAATACCTTTCGACATCATATTTCTGGATTTCAAACCTTTTAATAAAGCTTTGTTGAATAAAGTATCGGGTCCGTACCTTTTCAAACCTCCACGCAACTTCCCACGCGATCACCGTTGGATCTCCGACACATACGATCGGACGGCGATTGCATTCAATTAACCCCGGTGACTTATCAACCAAAATTCACGCGAAACTGGCAGTTTCGATACCGTGATGTGTCGCGTTCCTACTCGATCGCATTCAAAAAGACAAAACCACTCGCAACCCCAAAAGCGGTGCGAAAACAGTAAGTGGTTTTTCAAAAACCGCTTAGTTTCAAACTTTTGTTTTCAATCGCGTTTAAAAACGTTTTTCGCTAGTTTACAGTGTTCACTTCAGTTCCTCTTGGATACCCTCCTTTTCCACTGTAACTCAATCAACATAGATCATTTTTCGACTATTCAATCTCAAGGAAGAAACTAGAACTTCTTCAAATTCTTCTGAATTATTTACACAAAAGATACTTACACGTGAGTTCTACACGGAATATATAAATCAAATGGATTTTCGGAGAGATGAAACCCTCCGGGAACTTTCCAAGCAACAACAGATGAATAAATTCTATAATTTTATTAACTTAGAGGAAAAATCCTCTCAATCAAATCTTCTACGGCCCAATTCCATTTCCTCCTTCTCAAAGGTTACATTTATAGTTTTTTTACATAATATTCGACCTCCTCTTGAGGATCAGATTCCCCTAATTTAGATAAAAATCCTAATTACATAATATATTCCCTAAATCTATCAACTGAAAGCTAAATATGTTGAATCTAATCTAAAACTACTCAATATTCCTAGATACTATTTCAACCCTATCTAGTACAACTGTAAATTGACAGCTAAAGGTACCAACACCTTTGCTTGTAACTTTTTTTTGGATTTTTGGAATAATTAATGAAGCCTTTTGTCTCTAACCCTCATGCTCCTGCATCAGCTAAGTCGATTACCGATGCAATAAGTATGCACCCCTAAGAAAGAGGTGCACCGCTGAAGTGCTGCTCTGCCCAACGACGGATACTCACCCTCTAAGGTTGGAGTGGGTGTGGAAGCACCTCACCCTGAGGCAGTAGGTCGGTCTTAAAATACACATCCGTCTCCAGACGGATGGCAACGTCTCGACCCCGCAAGACCATAACCTTTCGCCTCTTGTTCCAGCAGCGAACCAGGAAACGAAGCAGGTTATCCTGAGATCTGAGGATATAATTCTCCAAAAACTTGAGAAGGCCCCATTGTGCTAGGAGCCCCTATGCATTGGAAACTTGTGCCACAAAAATGCACAATTTAGGCCAATCACACTCATGCCACAACATCTTGTCACCAAACACAACCAAATCAATGACCCAAAAAACCAAAAAAATCATCAAAAAATTTAAGAAAAATTTCGCTTGCCTCATTATTGCGCATGTTTTATACATAGCCGTGATGTTCACGCATCTATATCAACAACATACGCATGATTCTTTGTGTAAAGACTCATCCATGTGAAAAAATCCCACGGAAAATTTTATTTCCGTGCGAGGTCCGCGCGCCTGTCCCTTGATCGTCCGCACGATCAAGGCTAAAAATAGGTAGGTATCCATACAAACCTAATTTGTATAGACCCCCCCCCCCCACAAGATAAAATTGAAAAAAAAATTGAATTACTAGACGTTTAGGGCCCTACCTGGAATTGACGACTCGAATCCTGGGCACAGAGGCTGACTGCAACGACAAGAAAGGCTCGGCAGCAAGGGCTCATATCTGACCTCACAGCTCTCAAACAACAAAAATGAACTGAAATAAGCCATATTGACCCATATATCACCCTTTTTGACATATTCAACAGACCATAACAGGAGCTCAGATCGCCTAATTACAAAACCAAAAGCAACACAGTGATCAACACTTCATCATGTCCTTAGTAGGCTTCACACATCCATGCCTCAAAAAAAAAAAAAAAATTTCCAGTTTCACCAGGTATGCCCTCTCTTATCACTTTTTATTAAATGTTATTTTCAATATATTTTAATAAAAAATATGCTTTCACTTGGGGTATTGGTTTCAGGTGTTACAAGCACGACAAATCTCTTTTTTCCCCAACCACTGAAGGTACAAGAGCAGGTATCATTCTACCCCCATCATGATAGGCTCCCCAAAGAATCTTTGCATATCCTGACATCATTTCTCCACAACCATCACCCATAGGTTCCAGTCACCCGACCATGTTTATCATCACCCCACCTTGCACATGATAAATATCCTTGTCGGTCGGTAGAGCCTCACCCTCCATGGCATCCATCACTCAAGTAGACCATACATCAAGAACAAGGTGCCATGCCCATAACATCCAAGTCCGGGAAGCACTTCATGTTCATTCATCCATCATCTTCATGTTCATTCATCCATCATACTTCAAGTCAAGTTTTACCATATCATGATAAGACCCCTTTCTTGGACTGCCATTCTCATAAGCAAATCTAATACACACAACCGCGTCTCGTATTTGGCCTACCTCACCCCCATCATCATAGCCCATCTACGACACTCTCCATCCACTTCGTCACCCTCGCATTGATACCAGTCAATGGGGCCCCCACCCTCAGCAAAACATACCCTCCTCACATCATCAGTGAGTGATCATTTTCATGTTTATTGGGGCACCCATCTCCATTCTTGTACATCCAAACCCATTCTATATTATTTTGGCAAGTGTACAAAGATTTTTTAGGAGAAAAATCCCACCCACCCATCCACATTTCCTACCTAGCAGTAGTCCCTAATCACCCTTGGTTAGAGCTTCGCATTCTTTACCCAACCACCCATGACACTCATAACAACCACATACCCACCCTGGATGTCCTACCGACCCTAGGGTTTTCCTCACCAGAAATTGTTATGATTGCCCCCACTTGCATTTACAAGCTTCAACCTTGGACCACTGAACTCCCATAAAAAGTTACAACCATTTCTCATCATCATTCCTAGGTTAACCTATCATACCCCACCTGCTACATCAGAGACCCTGGTCCCTTGCATCATTACTTCTCTCGGTTGGTTGAGGCTTCCTTCTTGTCGACTTCAACAACCATTTTCCAAGAAGGAGAAGGTACCTTGGATGGATCCTCACCTCAATAGGAGCATTCTTGGATGACACTATGGGAGTCATAATTTCCCATTGATTTCATTGATCCTCCTGTCATTCGACTACAATGTAATCTTTCATGTCAAGATGGTATCGTACTTCACAACTATTTCACTTTGTCACAATTTTTCGAAGACTCGTGCCATCATAAGCATCTCTTTCAGCAATGCTTACACGGGAAGGTCCCCAGTCATAGACCCATGCATATGATGAGAATTTACTCTAAAAAACATGCCATACCAAGATTATGCATATGGGCACTACATTCAACCTACTATCAAAGAAAAATGCCCCTGAGGGTGTCAGCAACCGTTGTCATCAACCAAACAACAGGTCACTACCACACAAGTGGCATAGACAGAACCTCTATCTTTTTTATAATATTTAACTAGCCAAACAATCACGAGCATGGGACATGCTCTCCTCATAGAAATATTGTATTTATTTGATCTCTTGTAGGTTTCCAACAGAACATGGTCCCTCTCTTACTCATGGCAATGGGTCTCCAACCTCAGGTTTCAAGGAAGTTACTCTCTCTCTCTATCAAACAGATTATATAGAAAATAAACTATAATGTATTTCAGTTATACAGTTCTTCCTAGACCTCATACATTAGGGGGAGAATGTTATCACTGGAAAATCATATAATAAAAATACATTAGGAAATGTCAAGCAGAAGGATTTACAGGGAAGAAAGACATTACAAAATCTGAAAATTTTAACTTTTCCTAAGGTCAAGCAGGAAAATTTATCAAATAGTGCACAGAAAGCACTGACCCTAAAGGATCAAAGAGAACTTTTCTTCGATAATAGAAAAGATCTTTGCAGCTATTCCTCATATATCTGCGTGATCCTAAGTATGGAGGAAGGTCACCATCTGGGACCACTTGGCACACTTGAAGAAGAAGATTCCCCACTCAAGCCAGCCAAGTATAGCCGCCTTGGAGCCACCTCGAGGCCTCAAGTGTAGCACAAAATGGAATCAACCTACTACTCTTGTGTAAACATTCACATTGTGCCAACAGAGGGAGGGAAATTTGAAATTTTCCTATAAAACACCACCATGGGAAGAATAATAGAGTACACATTGTTATGTTGGCCAAATTGCTTGAGAGAAAACCAACATTGTGTTGTCCAAGAAACAAGGAGTGGAAGGATTCAGTTGTTGGCCATCCAACACCTCAATCCAAGAGAAGAAGTTCACCAAGTGTATGTTATTCTACCATCCGTCGAGGAGAGAGAGAGGATTACAAGAAGCCTAAAGGGAAGAGCCCCCCTTGCCTTGAATACTAAAGCTCCATAGCTCTAAGGATTCATTGCAAGTGATTTAGCATCCTATTCTCTTACACCATCAGCAACTAATAAAAGGGAAAGAGTATTCTGTTTGGATTATTAGTGTTTTTGACTCAATTGAGCTTGTTATTGTATATGTATATTTTGATTTTTGTATCTCCTCTATTGTAGCATGCTATTTTATTTACTTATTTTACTACATGTTATGTTGCTCCACTAAAAAACTAACAAACCAATTGACCTATTACTTGCTTGTAGGAAATCAACCTCCCCTACCAAGCACAATGCATTTCGTCCGCCCATGTGTCAAATACACTACAACAACACCGTCTAAAAGTATCCCACTTATGATAAAAATACGTATTTCATTCTGAAAGCCTACCTACAATGGAAGCATTACATTATGGGGAAAGAAATGATCATCCACACATACCACCGACCCCTATAGTTCATACAGACAAAAGGAAATTTGCAGAATGATCACCATCAGAAACAGTCCACATATCTGCAACAATTCCACTTGAACATAAATACAAGAAGGTCAGCACTAATTATGTTTCAAAATGTCTAAGTCGGCCCTCGCTTATGGTGCTAACCACTATGCTTAACTCTTGTGGACACGAGACTTCAAGGTGGCTGCATCTTTACAAGAGAAATCTAGAACTCGATAATACATATCATATCCTCCTGGAAGACAAGCAAGTTCTAGATTTTCACCTCTATGGTACATTTTTATGCCACCCGAGGCACCTCTATGTTATTTCAAGCGAGAATTCCAAGATGATTTAGGAGGCACACTACAGTCGGGTCGTTGTATATTTCGGAGTAGAGAAAAAAGTGGCAGTGTTGCAAAAGTATTTTTATTGGTCAAAACTTTGATAGGATGTCGGGAAGTACATCAAATCCTGCATTTACTATGCCATTTCCAAACCGAAAAACAAAAATCAAGGCCTGTATACTACTCTCCCTACTCCTAGTCATCCTTGGGAATCCAAATCCATGGATTACATCTTGGACCTCCCTTCTGCTAAGCATGGAAACGACTGCACTTTCATGGTCATCAATAGATTATTCATGATGGCCATTCTAGCAGCCTTTATGAAGAGTATCACAATAGAGGCCATTTCTAAGCTCTTCTTTGAAAAAGCCTGGGTACAATTTGGGATCCCCCAGTCCATTATATTAGACCAAGACAACAGGTTCCCGATTACATTTTTGTCAATCCTCTAGTCGATGCTAGATACCAAGCTCACTAATTCCATGACATTCCACACTCAAAATGATGGCCAAAAAGAGGTTATCAACAGGATGATCATGCACATTATGCACATGTACAACTCAAAGAATCCATTCAAATCGGATGAAAGCCTCCCTTATATCCAGTACAACTACAATAGAGCTCTCCATTTCTCATATGGCCACAGTCCCTTTTAGGTGGGGTTGGGATTCTAGCCACTATGCCTCATTGATGTGGCCATACCATTTGCAGATACTCAGGTAGATTCATCTCATGTCCAGTTTGAAGCTGACAGGGTTAAGAACTTCATTGATCACATTCATAGCATCTATCAGTAGGTCCATGGCATATTGGATAGAGACAATTCTAAGTACAAGCAACGTCATGATCAACATCGGGTGCCACACATGTTATAGGTCAATTTGGGCACCATTCCAAATGACCTGGTTAACTATACATCATCCCCAAGACCTATGAATAGGGTCTATCATCCCCCATCATTTCATTTGCTACATTCCCTAAGACAAAGAACAAGAACAAATCATCTATTACTTCCATCTGCAAGGTTTCCAAGATTTGAAGTTTATATTATAACACCTATGAGATCACCAACGCAGTTTATCAAGGGACTAATCACGTTGCATATGCAGGTACCTCCATTCATAGGTGGTTTTCAAAGCACTTCCCGACACTCAAGGGTGTGTTGGTCATTTGGGAGCGAAATTATCATTGTTCTGGAATCTCCACTTGGCCAGTGTCGTCTAGAAGAGTGCATATGTGTCAAAATTCAAATCCATGTGTCCATTTTATACCTCTGAGACTGGGAACATGTCTTGCCTATTATTAGAAAATCGTTGATTTTAAAACTACCTTTAGCTCCTTTATAAATTGAGCACAGATCCTAGTGATTGAGAAGGAAGAATTTGAGTAGAGAAATGATGGTGGAATTTCAATTGAGATTTGATTTGTGTAACATGCTACTGGAGAGATGTGCATTGTGATGAGGATGGGATTCTGCTAGAGATGGTGACATAAAATCAATCAGTGGGTTTAACCTCCCCTTCTATCCATTAATAAAGATTGTTGCTTACTTTCCCACATATGTATCTGTATAAGCTTCTGTCTTTCATATTATGAATTCTTATCTGATGTATATGGTTCATGTTTCATTGATTTAACTGAATAACTTGAATATGCATCTGTATATTACTATCTCTTTGTTGTTTAGTGTTCATTCTTGCAAGAAATATTTTGGCGATCTAGCTTGAATTTGAAGCTACAGCAAGAGAGACAGAAGGAGAAGATATAGCAAGAGAGATAGAAGGAGAAGCTACAGCAAGAGAGACAGAAGCTAGAGAAATTGAATTTGAAGCTACTCCAAGTAAGTTTCTTGATCTGTTCTGTGTGCCTATTTACTGTTAGGAAAAATAGTTGCAAAGTCTTTAACCTGTCACTTCTAGATGAGAACCACATCTAGGGAAGAATGTTTTATCCGTAATCCATAATTCCGCATAACAAATTGGCGATTCTGCTGGGGAGTTTACCCTTCATCCTTGGTGTATTTGCCTTTGTTTATCTTTGTTTATTTACCAAGTAGCATTTACTCTGAAATATTAGGATTTTTGAAATCAAAATTTGCATTAGAAGTGTGTTAAACAGTTGAGTTTTTTGTTCTCTGCTGCACCCAACGCACTGTTGAACAGGAACAGTACTTTGCATAGCACTGTCTCCAACTTAGGGGTATGTTGCAACACAATTTCTCTCCTTAGAGACTGTGTTTCCCCCTAAGCCAACCAAATTCCATTTGAATTTGTCATTGCAATTTTATTCAGCCTTTTGTTTGTTGTGTTTTCAACTATCTGATGCCTCAAAGAGACCAGCGACTTTACCTGAATCTTCCTCCTTTGAAAAGTAAGTTTGTTCAATGTCTCTTTTAAGTGTTTTTATTTATCATTGACAAATCAAATTTAAAGTATTTTATTTATGCATTAGATCCATTTGCTTTCGTAAAGTAAATTGTTGTTAAATTCTTCGTTTCCTGTAGCAAAAATTGTAGTTCCATTCTTCATTTTTCCTAAAAGATAAATTGTTGTTAAATTCATCGTTTCTCAAAGAAGAAAGCATTTGTTTTTGTTTATTTGATGCATATAGTTTCCTTTTTACATTCACATTAAGGGGATTGAAAAGAAAAAACTGAATTTGCATATAGTGAGTTGTGTGTTTTACATAGGAACAAATTAGGAAAATTGCATATTATTTTGTGCTCTTTGTTGTTTGCTCTCAAAACTGATTTCTCTTTCCCTCTAGTAGCTAGGATTTTCATTGAAGAAACTAAAATTTAAAGCTTTCTTATCATTTTAGTTCACATTTTAGGAATTTCCATCACATCATCACGGTGAACCTTGAAAGGAAAATTGATAAACAAGATCAACTTAAAATTTACATCAATTTACCTAACAAAGCATTGGAACCATAACGATAACATTTAGAAGGTCTAGGCTAGAGACGTGTTCCGGCATCGTAAAACATAGCAGTTGTCATTAATTTTCTGCGATACATTACGAGTGTGATACCTCACTCCACGTACGTAAGTGTATCGTAGCTCGTCCACGTAATTTCTGGTATATTAGGCGGTGTTACAGTAAAAAAAGTATAAAGGGGTGCTCTCACTATGCGGTTTCGCATCAGACAACGCTAATACGGACTTGGGCCTCCACATACCTTCCAGTATATTTGGTAGGACAACTTTAGGTTGCTATCCATCCATAGTGAACTGAGTCGGCCACCTTGTAAATTGTGATACATCGAAGACAACATTCGGGGCGATTGCTTGCCCGTACTTCTTGGTTCGCCAAGAGGTATTCTGCAGTTCACAGTTTCTTGGTAAACCTTTTGCCTAGCATTACCCTTTTATTTTGTTTATTTGTTTTTTGATTAAAATAAATCAGTCATCGTGGAATTACAAAATCGTTTTCCCCGGCGTTCGCGTAGATTAGCATTGAAACCACCTTTACCACCGGAAGTTACTCCTGGTCGACGAAGGTGACATCACTCTACCGAAACCATTACTATCAGTACCTCTAGTGAAGCATCATCTTCCCATATACCAAATTTGGCACAAGTTGTTTCTACAAATACTGGTTTTTCTATTGTTGTCGAGACAAAGTCCTCACAGCTACCCATGGTCACAATCCATCCAATCTGTGAGACCATACCTCCCGAACCCGACGTTGTTCAACTGGAAGTTGATCCGAATCCCACTGTGCTTTAGGGGGCAGTTGTTATTGGTCAAACTGGACATCATCCCTAGGACCAATTAAATAGGTTCTATCATCCCCTTATATTTCAGTTGTTATATTCCCTAAGTGGAGAAATTCTTGATCTCGAAGTCGAACAACCAGAATTTGTTCCTGTATTGGTCACTCCACAATATATTGTAGCCACTGAGTCTCCCATATCACGCAATCAACCACCTGAAATATACTTTGGGCCTGACGGTGAAGTTCTTCCACTTGGTTTGGTTTCGATTGAATAAATACCACAAGATGAGACACCTTTAACTCCAACTCATTTTCGGTAGGATATTTACCTGCACGAGTTTTTTTCTCAATCACCTTCCTCTGCTTTTATTGATCCTATTTCACTTTTGTTTCCCCTAGATTCTATAGGGTATAAATTGGGTCATTTGACCATGGCTGAGATAACATCCCAGACTGAACCATCTATTTCAGATGCAACAACATCTATTGTTGCTTCATCTTCGATGTTTTGTCCATTGACTTCACCCATGTCATCATCTGGAATCCTATATGGTTCCTCCCTTATGAGTACTGAACGGCTTAATCCTTTAATCCCATCTTCAATGCAACATCAAGCTAATCCCATCAGTTATTCCCCTTGGTGGCTAGTGATTTCACATAAATTACCCTCTAAAATTCCAAAATTCAATGAAAACCCTGGAGAAGACCTGTCAACGCATGTTATAACTTATAATTTGTGGTATTCATAAAACTCCCTGAATGATGACTCTGTTCAACTACATATTTTCCAACGCACAATCACTAGTCCAACTGCACAATGAGGATAGTTATTTTACTGTGTCAACCTCGTTAAAAAATGAAACAGATTTTGAGGATAGTTCTTTTTTCTTGTGTCAACCTAATTTAAAAAATGAAACAAGTGCCTATGAGGATAGTTCTTTTTTCTTGTGTCAACCTCATTTAAAAATGAAACAAGTTCCTTTGAGGAAAGTTCTTTTACTGTGTCAACCTCATTAAAAAATGAAACAGGTCATGAGCATAGTTATGTTCCTGTGTCAAGCTCATTAAGAAATGAAACAAATCCTCTCCTAATTATGACGAGTCTTCCATCTGATCTCGTAATTGAACCTTCATTCCATCGACCTATTAGTAACCAATAATCTACTTAGGTGAATGAAATGAAGCTTGGGGGGAACCTAATCTTGAAGGGGGCATTCGACATGTGCTCTTACAGGGGGCATTCAAAACATTCTTACATATTGCACCCAATCAACTGCTGAATTTTGAGGGTAAAAACAGGTTCAGAGCTCTGAAATGAAAATGGTAACTAATGAATGGTAAAAATGAATAGTAAAACTCTTTTTATTTAGTCATTTAATTGTTTGCAATGAATATTTATTGCTATGACTATAGTTTTATTATATTTTAATCATGAAACAGGTATTTTTAATCCATTTTATGTTGTTCTGAACAGGTTTTACAACTGATAAACAGAGTAGTCGTGCAAATTTATTTCAAGAATGATTTGACCACAAAGCATAGCTTTTATCCTTATTTTTCGAGCTTTGTTAAAAACGAAAAAGGATTTGAAGCAAACTTTTATCTCTTTTTCAAGCTTCGATAACAACGAAAAAGGAACCCCTGGAGTCTTCTTTCGGCTCTTTTCAGACTCCGATAATGTGAAAAGATTGTCGAGCACTTGTCTTTTCGAGCTCGTAAAAGTAAATGAATTGATATCTACTCAGTATAAGTTTAACCCATTTCTGAACTGATATAGATTATTTACGAAAAATGAATACCATGGTCAAACATGAATAAAGAGGTTCTCTCAGATATGATTTTACACTTTTTCGGATCTGATTGACAACTTTACGAAAAATTACTTATGGAGTTTTATTTTCGTCTTCTTTTTCAAAATATCTAAATATGAAAAAGGACTGGGTTGTCACTGTCGTTAGGCTCGTTAAAACATAAAATAGTGACGGGCTTGTTGATCATGGCAAGAATCGAGTTTCATTCATCGCTAGACTCGTTAATTACTAAATAGTGATACATTGTTCGCCCGAAGGGTTGAATTATAGATCAAGCAAATATTATCCTTCTCCAGCTTGTTAAAAAAGAAAGAGGTACTGGTCAACAAATGACCAGGGAAAATTTGGGAAAGTGAACAGAAATTTTTACGGTAGCAGGTCACTCTTGAACATAACACTTCACTCCATTACCGTGACTATTTGGGTTGGTTAATCTTCTTGACGGTTCATTCATACCTATGGTTCATCATACCTTCACTTCGGTTTTGGGTCAATGCTGCCAACTCATCTCAGTGTCGTCGATATGTTCAAGAGAAGTCATCCAGTGAATACTCATCCTTCTGCAATACTCATAAACCTTCATTCTCATGAAAGTCATCCCTGAACATTGTTATATCAAGTCATACATTTGTCTCCGAAATCAGTAACTCTCATTTTGCAATAAGGTGGCTTCCTATCGACGACAAATCATTATCCAGGAAGTTCACTTAGAAACACCATATTCCAGTACCATTAGGCTTGTTATAGCATCGACAAGATCCTCACTTCCAGATTTTTGACCAAAAGATTTTGTTTGTCATTCGACATCAAATCATCTATTCATGCCTTACGAAATTTATTGTGGTACCTTGAGGGCCATTGACATCAATGGTGGTTCTCTCATGTTTTTTAATAGCTCACATCATTGGTTGGTAATCAAACAATGTCTTTCCATGTTCGACTACAAATAATATATTCGCATGGCTAGACTTGTACACGAATGATCGAGTGAACGAGATAAGAAGACACCAGATCTAGTTTCAGCCATCCAGGCTATGATTTTAGGATTGTTGTACACATCATCTGTACGGTGACCTTACATACATATCGTCATCCAAACATGGACCTATATCTGTAGGCATGTCTGTATTGGGAAACATTCTAATGTAGACAACTTTCTGAATTATGTACATGTTATTAGATAGTTTATGTGCTGAGCATGGGAATGCCTTCCCTCAGCAATTTATGATCAAGAGGATATATCATGATGTAATGTATTGTAATATTGATGCAGGTTGCCACTCCACTTCATCTCCAACCCATCACAGTGTAAAGCATCTCAATCAAAATATTGTTAGTATTATTCTGACTTCATGCTTTAGGGGGCAATTGTTATAGGTCAATTTGGGCACCATTCCCAATGACCTGGTTAACTAGACATCATCCCCAGGACCTATGAATAGGGTCTATCATCCCCTATCATTTCATTTGCTACATGCCCTAAGACAAAGAACAAGAACAAATCATCTATGACTTCCATCTGCAAGGCTTCCAAGATTTGAAGTTTATATTATAACACCTATGATATCACCAACGCAATTTCTCAAGGGAATAAGTGTGTTGCATATGCAGGTACCTCCATTCAAAGGTGCCAGGAAAAGTACTTCCCGACACTCAAAGGTGCATTGGTAATTTGGGAGCGAAATTCTCATTGTTCTGGAATCTCCACTTGGCCAGTGTCTTCTAGAAGAGTGCATATGTGTCAAACTTCGAATCCATGTGTCTATTTGATACCTCTGATACTGGTAACATGTCTTGCCTATTATTAGAAATTCATTGATTTTAAAACTACCTTTAGCTCCTCTATAAATTGAGCACAGATCCTAGTGCTTAAGAAGGAAGAATTTGAGTAGAGAAATGCTAGTGGAATTTCAATTGAGGAGTTGATTTGTGTAACATGCTTCCGGAGAGATGTGCATTGTGATGAGGCTAGGTTGCTGCTGGAGATCATGACATCAAATCAATCACTAGGTTGTAACCTCCCCTTCTATCCATTAATAAAGGTTGATGCTTACTTTCCCACATATGTATCTGTATAATCTTATGTCTTTCATATTATGAATTCTTATATGATGTATATGGTTCATGTTTCATTGATTTAACTGAATAACTTGAATAGGAATCTGTATATTGCTATCTCTTTGTTATTTAGTGTTCATTATTTTAGGAAATATTTTGGAGATCTAGCTTGGATTTGAAGCTACATCAAGAGCGACAGAAGGAGAATTGGAAGTGCTTGTACTCCAAGTAAGTTTCTTGATCTATTCTGTGTGTCTATTTACTGTTAGGAAAATTAGTTGCAAAGTCTTTAACATGTTGTTCTATATGAGCACCACATCTAGGGAGGAATGTTTTATCTGTAATCCATAATTCCGCATAACAACACAAGTTCCAAGTGGGTGACAAACTTTGGCTACAATTGCAGAAAGAGTGCCTCTCTATGCACCACCGCAAGCTTCTCCCACTACAATGTGGGTCGTACACCATCAATAAGTTTCTATGGGAAAATTTATTCGAGCTCATCATTCCACCATTCCTTGGCCTGCACCCAGTATTTAATGTGGACTAACTGCGACCATATTTTCTCCCATTATTAGAAACATCCGACATTGTTGAGTAGTTGACACCAACAAATCTCAACCCAAGCTGCATTGAACAAGACACAATTGATAGGATCATGGAAACACATATCAATAACACTCACCAATAGAGGATCCAACTATATCGAATTGTTAAAGTAGGCCAACTCCTCCACTAGGGAAAGTGGTTCATTGGGGACTAGGTTCAACAGAAATTTCCTCACCTCATGGAGGCTCTGCACAGAATGGGGACCATTGATTCCTAAGGGGGGAGGACTGATCCATGTGGATATTGGTGGCCAACCACCTATTTCACTTAGAATTCCAGTCAATTTCATCTATTTACTTGATTATATCAGCCTTTACTATTTTTAGCAAGTTTTTGGGTCGTGAACTTCCAAAGTTGTTTTGACCTCCTAAACGTCATTTTTTTAGGTCTGAAACATGCCCATATTAGTAATAAATGTTATGTGGAAAACAATATAGTACTCGGAGATATATTTCTGACGAGGTATCATACATGCCAAACGAATATCGGTGAGGTATTTCATAGTGCTATAAGTTGAGTAGTTTTATCCTTAGTCTATAATAAAGTCATGATCAAGACTAAAGTCCTTACACATTAGGTGAGGATAGAAAAAATCTTATGAATTTTCCATGATCCACTATTGGGTCACTGAACAAGAACCAGGTGAAATTAATAACAAGTAGTCTTGGGCAAGAATTTAAGAAAGATTACCCTTTCCAAGGAAGTTCATTAAGTCATATAGGAATGAAGGTGTATATTAAGTATTCTCAAAGCATAGGAAGAGCTTGGTTCAGAAGAGGACTATAACAACAAATACATCAAATAAGGATTGCTATATCCTAGACTAATTCATATTGCCTATTACTCTATTTCCTATTCCATGGATAATGCTTTGAAAATCTAAGTATCTAAAAAAGAAAATAGATCTAGACTTTGCCAAATGAGATAAAAAACCCATGCTTCTTCCTTGTAATATCATTACATTACTTACACAAATAATTATAGATCATCTAACTTCCAAGTGAATCTTACATTACCACAAATAATCCAACTTGAAAGTAAAAAAAAAAAATAGGAGAATCACCTAACTTCAAAGTAAATCTTACATTACTTACACAAATCATCTAATTTCAAAGTCAAAATAAACCAGAAGAATGGCCATGGGGGATTCACTCAATGAACCTCTGACATATCACGCGTGTTCATGTCATACTAAACAATACCCTTAATTTGACTACATATTGGAAAATACCTCTAAACATCACATTATTTAACCCCCTACCAATACAAATGACCTTAATTTATGCAAGAACTCAACATAATACACATATAACCATAAATACAAAAATTATCGGAAATAACACTTCATTTCATTGATATCAAAGAACTTAAATTTGTTTACAGACAGAATGGAAATAAACTATCTAGGGCATTGGTAGCTTATCTCTGAGAAGATATGTGGTGGTTACAGGCCTCTGAACTATGTTACAATGAGGCTCGAGGGCCTATTTATTATTGAGAAACAATGGAAAACCATAAACATCCAAAAACCTAACCCTAGGTGATGAAGCGCCAAAACTATGGGCTTCGTTTGGGTAAATTGATACATCAACTTCTTGGGGCAATAACTTTGGCATACGATCTTTTTTTGATGTGCTCGATACCTCGTGAGAAATACCTATCCGAGGACTACAACTTTTGATTGAGCAACATGTGTCATTTTTTCCCAAAAAACTTCGTTTAGGGCCTCAAAAAGGCTCTGAAAGTTTAGGACCCAAAAAACTACTAAAAATAGTAAATTGTGCTATAATTAAGGAAACTGAAAAATTAAAAGAAAATATGGTGGGGCCCTAAGTGGAATAGGCATGTGGCCACCAATATCCACTAGAATCATTCCTCCCCCCTTAGTAAGCAATGTTCCCCGTTGCGTTGAGTTCCCCCATGAGATGAGGAAACTTTTATTGAACTTGGTCCCTAGTGAACCACTTGCCTTGGTGCAGGAGTTTTCCATCTTTGACGACCCGATATAGTTGAATTTTCTGCTAGCGAGTGTTCATGATTTGCATGTCCATGATATGATCTGTGGTGGCCTGTTCCGTGCAGTCTAGGTTTAACTTTGTTGGTGTAAGTTATTCTGCAATGTCGAAGGTGTCCAATAGAGGTGGGAATTAGGGTCGAAGGCGGTTCACATTGAATACTGGGTGCAGACCAAGGAATGGTGGAATAATGAGTTTGAAGGAATTGTTCCCTTCAGCCTTGGTGATGGTGTATGACCCATATCAGAGTGGGCGAAGCTTGCGGTGGGGTCCACTGAGGCACTCCTTCTACAAATGTAGCCACACTTTGTTGCCCACCTGGAAGTTGTGTGGCACTCGATGTTGATCATGTCATTGCTTGTACTTAGAATTGGCTTTGTCCAATATGCCATGAACCTGTTGGCGGATGTGTTGAATGTGCTCAATGAAGTTGTTCGCTTGTCAGCTTCAGACTAGACATGAGCTGAATCAACCTGAGTAGCCATAAATGGCATGGCTATGTCAATGGGACATAGTGGCTGGAACCCCAGGCCCACCTGAAAGGGGATGTGGCCGGTTGACCTATGGAGAGCCCGGTTATAACTGTGTTGTACATAGGGAAGACTCTCATCCCATATGTGTGGATGCTTTGAATTGTACATGCGCAGAATGTGTACAATCATCCTGTTGACGACCACTATTTGGTCATCATTTTGGGGATGGAAAGTTGTGGACTTGGTGAGCTTGGTGTCCAAAATTGACCAGAGGCTAGACCAAAATGTGCTGAGGAACCTGCTGTCCCGATTTGAGATGATAGACTGTGGGATCCCAAAGTGCACCCACACTTGTTCAAAGAAGATTTTAGGAGTGGCTTCTTCTGTGATATTCTTCTTGTAGGCCGACATAATGGCCATCTTTTAGAATATGTTGATGACCACGAAAACACAGTCGTTTCCATGCTTAGTAGAAGGAAGGCCCGACATGTAATCCATGGAGACAGATTCCCAAGGTAGACTAGGGGTAGGAAGTGGAGTATAGAGGCATTGCTTCTTGATGGTCGGTTTGGCAATGGCGCAAGAAGTGTAGGATCTGATGTACTTCCCAACATCCTTTCGAAGGTTCGACTAATAGAAATACTTCTACAGTACTACCACTTTTTTCTTGACCCTGAAATGCCTAGCGAATCGACTGTAGTGTGCTTCCAAAATCATCTTGGCACGCTTGCTTGAAGGAACACAAAGGTGTCTCAGGTGACATAACGGTGCATCCTGGAGGTGAAACTTGGAACTTGCGTACCCTCCAAGAGTGTCTTTTATGTGTGGCCGAATTCCAGATCACTCTTGTAGAGAAGCAGCCAATCATAAGTCTCGTGCCCACAAGAGTGGAGAACGGTGGTTAGCACCACGATCGGTGGTCGGATGAGGCAGTCTGCAACATTATTGGTGTTGCCCTTCTTATACTTGATTTTCAAATGAAATTGTTGCAGATATGTGGACCACTTCTGATGGTGATAATTCTGCAACTTCCCTTGTGTTTGTATGAACTGCAGGAGTCGGTGGTCTGTGTGGATGACCATTTCCTTCCCCGAAATGTAATGCTTACATTGGAGGCAAACCTGCACAATGGAATACACTTCTTTGTCAAAGTGGGATACTTGCGGACTATGTAGGATAGTGTCTCACTGTGATATGCCACTAGATGCCCATGTTGAGTAAGAACTTCCCCAATAGCATAGTGAGAGGAATATGTCTCGATCTCAAATGGTTGTTGCAAGTCTGGTAATGTGATCACTTGGGTAGAGCAGAGGCAATGTTTCAATTTTATGAATGCCTTCTATTGATATTCCGACCAAAATAATTTTTCTTTCGCTCCTCCCTTGGTGACTTGACTCAAGGGCCAAGTGATATGAGAGAATCCCAACATGAACCTGCGGTAGAAATTAGCAAGACCCAGAAAGCTGCGAAGCTCTGTTGGAGTGGTTGGGGCTGGCCAATTCCGAATTACTTGGATCTCGGTTGGATCCGCATGCACCCCTCGTTCATCAATAATATATCCCATATACTGAACATGGGTCATGCCAAAAGTGCACTTCTCCAATTTGGCACACAACTTGTGTTGTCGCAATGTTTGGAGGACCTTTTGGATGTGGTGGAGGTTCTCTTCCTAAGTATGGCTGAATATTAGGATGTCATCCAAGTACACTACTACAAATGAGTTGGTGTATGGCCACTAGATGTCATTCATCAGCCTCATGAAGGTTGCGGGAGCATTCGTCAACCCAAAAGGCATGACAAACCATTCGAAAAGGCCCTCCTTGGATTTGAAGGCAATCTTCCACACATCAGAGGGTTCGATTGGTACCTGGTGATACCCAGACTTCAAGTCAATATTGCTGAAATATTTCACCCTTTTGAGTTCATCCATAAGGTCTTCAATCCGTGGGATCGGTTACCTATTCCGGAAAATGATCTTGTTCAACGCCCGATAGTCAATACAGAGTCTCCAAGTCCCATCCTTCTTCTGGACTAACATGCTCAGGCTCCCACAGGGCGATGAACTCAGTCAGATGTGACCTTTCTATAGCATATCCTGAATATACCTCTTTATTTCAATGTTCTCCAGAAAAGAGCGCTAATAGATCAGTCCATTGGGAAGCAGCGCACCTGGGGTCGGATCGTTGGGGTGCTTGACCTGACAGTGCAAAGGCACCCCTATGGGTGAGGTGAAGATGTCCCCGTACTCCTCCACGACCTTGTCCATTTGTTGTTTTCATGCAGAGGAGCCCTGTCTGGAGGTCGTGGCCATAATATTCTTCTTGCCCCAGGGGCGGATCATCAAGAAAACAAATTTCTCGGTTTTGGAAATGAGCTTACTAAATTTTTTTGCAGTAACCAAAGAGATAGCCGTAAGCGGTGGTACCTTTGGTATCCTGTACAATGTATTTCCCAAAGTAATAATAACAGTGCGAGGTAGGGACTCATACACATCATATCGCTTCCACAAGTATGGTTGGCCTAACAATAAATCACAAACATCATGAGGAGAAATGTCACATAATACCTCATCCGTGAAGGGTTTGATGTTATAGGGAAAGTGACACTGCTCGCTGACGCGGAGATACCATCCTTGGTGAAGCCACCTGATGGTGTATGGTTGTGGGTGTGATGTGGTCGGCAAGCCCAACCTCTTCATGAACTCTGCTGAAATGAGGTTCTTTTGGCTCCCACTTTCGACAATGAAATATAGCGGGGAACCCTTTACCCACATTTGGGAGTGGAAGAGACAATCCTCCTCCTCTGGATCTTCTCATTCCTTCTTCTGAATATTTGTAGTGGAAACGGTGGCGTTGGGCTCCACATCAATAATTTTCTTCCCTTTTTCATTCCCCTTATCGAGATTTGATTCAAAGTCGAAGCATGCATTTGATTCAGAAGCCCTCATCTCGGCCACCAGTGACTTCTTGGCTCGACACTCACTTGTGTTGTGAGTGGAGCTCTTATGGAACTCACACCACTTTCTCGTGTCCTTCTTCGGATTCGTGGTGTTGTTCTTTGCTTGCAGCTTTGGTAGGTTATCTTGGGCTTCCATGCCTTGGCTTTTTCCTTTGTTCTGCGGTTTGGGGGCAACTTTCCCTTGCTTTTGATTCGCAAATCCAAAGTCTTGCTTCTTCTGTTTGAATTTCTGCTCAATCTTGGCAGCATACCAGTATGTCATACCAAGCGAGGAGATGTCAAGGAACTCCATTTCCTCCTAAATGCATCTGTGTATAAAACTGTAGTACTTCAGCACCATTATATGTTTCTTTGAATCTTTGATACCCAACTTTGTGCGCAGGGTATGGAACAGATTTGTCAACTCATGCACATCTTGATCCCTTTGTTGTCGCATCATATTACATTGTATGTACTTGTCCTCATAGCTCCCCATGGGATAATATTTTTCCTTGATGGTGTCTTGGAAATAATTCCAAGTAGTTATGGCTAAGAACAGAGAGGGTTCCCCCTCGTCCTTTTTCTCACAGTAGGTTTCCCACCAGTGCTTGACATTGGGGGTAGCTTTGAGGAGTGCAAAAATAATCTTCTCCCAATCAGAAAAGTCATGAACCGAGAAATATCATTCTAATACATTCAACCATCTATCTACGACATCTGCATCTATTTGGTCCTCAAATATGGGAATTTCAAATTTTACTTGCACCTTAAAAGGAGTTGTGCCTCCAGAGTGGCTGCTGGATGGAGATGCGTCACCGGTGGGCAGTTGTTGAAGGATCTGGCCAAAGTTATCCATCATCGCATTCCTTTGTTTTTTGAGGGATTCCTCAAGCAATATTTTGATAGGATCTCCTACTCCATCATATTTCTTTTCTTCCCCCATGGGCGGCCGTTAGGGTTTGCAAGGTTGATCTTGCAAAGGTTCAACCAGATCGAGCCTTAACTCCTTATACCACGACCTCGTTGGGGACATGCAAAGAAGGATCGAGAAAGAGCAGACCGCTCTGATACCACTGATCCGGATTTATGAATGAATGTAGCAAAATACACATATAACCATAAATACAAAAATGCAGCGGAAAGAACACTTTGTTTCATTAATATCAAAGAACTGAATTTTGTTTACAGAAAGAATGGAAATAAACTAGCTGGGGCACTGGTAGCTTATCTCTGAGAAGAGATGTGGTGGCTACAAGTCTCTGAATTGTGTTACAATGAGGCTCGAGGGCCTATATATTATTGAGAAACAATGGAAATCCATAAACACCCAAAAACCTAGCCCTAGGAGATGAAGCGCTTAAACTATGGGCCTCGTTTGGGTAAATTAGTACATCAACTTCCCAAGGACGTAACTTTGGCATACGATCTCTGTTTGACACCCTCAATACCTCGTTAGAAAGATCTATTTGAGGACTACATCTTTTGAGTGAGAAATATTGGTCTAAGACCCATGTTTCTCCCGGTTTTCTCAAATAAAACATCGCTTAGGGCCTCAAAACGGCTCCGGAAGTTCAGGACCCGAAAAACTACAAAAAATAGTAAACTGTGCTATAATTAAGGAAACTGAAAAACTGAAAGAAACAATGATGGGGACCCAAGTGGAATAGGTGGGTGGCCACCAATATCCACCTGGATCAACAAACCCAATGACCTTCCCAATTAAAAAACCCCATACTTTCACTAGATATTGTAGGTATCCATTTTTTCATTAACATTTTTTATACCCCTTCATATTTTTTTCACTAAATTTGAGCTCTATTTTTTATACCTACCAATATAAAAACCCTTTACCTCCTATTATATGTTCAATATAATATGTCATTTTTCCTCAATATATATCTCCCAATATAAATGCATGTAGTATGGTATTTCTCCCCCAGTGAAACCCCCGTGAGAATGGCTTAAAATCTTGCAATCAGTCAAAATAGTAACAAAGAAGGAATATAAAATGAAATAAGGAATGCTTAGAGGAAGACATGTGATAAAAAAATTATAATTGCTTCACTTTCATACTAATCAATATCTTTCGTATATGGGTGGGATTCTTAAGTGCATAATGCACACAATTTTATACCATGAAAAAACATTACGAATGGTGAGTACCATGAAAAAGCATTAGCAATAGTGATTATATAATCTTGGTATTTGCAGTAGAGAGGGAAAAAATGAAAGAATGTATTTTTTTTAACAGTAACTAAACATGAAAAAGCATTAGCAGTGTTGGTTACATAATTTTGGCATTTACAGTTGAGAGGGACAAAATGTGAGAATGTATTTCTGTGAAATTCTAGTAATATCTAAACTTATTGACATCAAAAATCAATTGATTCTTCATGTATTACGACATGTGACACATCAGGTAGTAGTCCTCGTGGTTTTCTTCTATATATATATATATATATATGCTTGCTTCAAAAGGTATTTTCAAAACTAGAAGTTTCTTTAGGAAGTTGTGCTCATGAGTATGTTGGGAGCATCTTGGTAGAATAAGTGTCATTGTTTGCAGTGAAGGGGCACTTTTGAATAGGTAACCTATCACAGAAATTTCCTCCTCATCAAAAGTTGAGACCTTTACATGTGCTTTCTTCAAAATTTTGAGTGAAAAAGTCAAATTTGACGCCTCTAGTCTTGCTGCATGTTTTTGCAATCCAAACTTTGCTGGATAAATCTCCTTATTATATAAAATTATGGTGTTTAAATACTCTTAGCATAGATGCTAACAGGAAAATAATTACTATCCTTAAACCATTTACTTTCTATTGAGATTTCTTCAGGAGAAACTGAATTTTCCAGAACCGTGAGAGAAGGTGCTTGTCTACTAAGCCTATGAAGGGAAAATTTCTTCACATATTTTGTTGTAGAAAATCCTTTAAGTAAATAAAGCTCCGCCATGGACAAATGCATAGACCCAAAATACTTGAGCTCTAACATTGACATCCTCAGACAATCATGCACTATGAAATTCACCAAATTTGGGCAATTCATAGTCAGCGAGATTTTACCTTGAACTCCAGTAATATTGAGACAGTTGAAATTTCCTGGAAAAGTTTTCACATTGCTCATCCCTTCAAGTATCCAACATACAAATTTTCAAGAAGAGGGCATTTTGCCTCAAGATGCTCAGTTACATCATCATTTGTGTAAATGAATGATAGAGAACAGGTTACAAGGCATTTGAAACCCCTGAAGTAAGGGGGTAGCCGTTTAAAGGAAAGAAAATGGAGCTTTGATAATGTAGGGCATTCACAAGAAAATAGACAAGTTGGAACATCTAAGGAACTATGATTCAAAACATTGTGGAGAGCGATTTGTTTCACTCTTTTTAAAGATACAGATTGAACCCATCTCTGAAAACATTTACTAATGTTCCCTTTGTCCATCCCATTCATGAAAACATAAGAATTCAAAACTTTCCTAAGCGGAATGAAAGAACAAGACAGTATCAATTCTCTGTTTTGTTCTTTCTCCATCACCAACAACACATTGGTTGGAGAATTTGAGAAGGGGCATTAAAATGCAAAGAAATGAAATTGCAATACATACCAACATTACATAATGAAAGAAAAGCAATTTTTCCTCCAAAAAAGTAAATGAGAGTCGAACAATTTGGGCACCAATCAAACCTGTAAGCCAGTTGTGAAACCACAGGTAACCATTGAATCCATTGTGAGCCCGTAGGCAACCCTTCCTCCGGAAAATAACCTATTAGCTCGTACGTAACCATTCTGTTGTAGGAAACCCTTCCTTCTGAAAATAACCTATGAGCCCACAGGAAACCATTTTGTCATAGGAAAAGTGAAAGAGAGTCGAACCTTGTACCATGTGAAGGGGCTAGCAAGAAGGAGCTAAAGAATCCTTTCCACTTGTCAAATGTTCCATGTGCCAAATATTCACTAGATAAAAGACGAAAATAAAACACTAAGATGAAATGAACAATATTTACCGAGCCAACTCCATAAAAAGAACACCTTCAATATAATAGAAATATTATTTTTTTTAATTAATATCATTTAAAATTATAATAAATAATTATAAATACAAAATAAGGAAAAGGTTAAAAAACAATTATAAAAATATTTATTTTTAAATCATATGACATCTATGAAAATGAATTAAAGCGATGCCTACAGATCAAACAAAATCAAATAAAATCCAATATATCTTTAAAAAAAATTATTTTTTTCATCAAAACATTGATTTATACATTGATTTATGATCATCTTTTCTATATTTGATTCTCTTAAAGAGGGGAGATTCTCAATCATAGGTAAAAGTGGCAACTATATTTAAATATGTAAGCTAATTATTACTTTTTTAAATGAACAAGATCTGCAACGATGACAAAGGAATTTCGCGTAAAGAAGGGAAAAAGAGCCTTTAGTCATAGTCGAACACTAACATCTAGGCCCACCACACCGCTCAAGACTTAATTACGTGACCGATGGGCCCACCACACCACACCTCTCCATATTATAGGCTCACCGCACATCTCAAAATTAACATAGCTTTGTTATTTCATCACACATTATGTAATTATACTTTCAACATATATATCGTTGAAATTTATTATGGATTTAAGCTATGTCACACGATTCGGGTTCGAATTCGAGTTCGGCAATGATTAAGTTCGATTCGGGTTCGAATTTTCCGATGAGGTTCGTAATGAGGTTCGACATTAGGTTCGACTATACATATTTTTCAATAAATACAAAAATATATGGCATAAATTAATTAAAAATCAAAATCAATTAATAAATTATAAAACTATGAATAAAAATTTTGATTAGTAAACACACATGAGTAACTTAATCATAGCATGCTCTAATTATATCAATGACATTAGTTAAAACTTAAATGTAAACATACATGATACACCTTGAGAGGGTATAGTCTAATCACATCCATAGTTTTGAAAATAGTCTTGAAATGGAGTTCATGTATCTAATATATGGGATAAATAAAATAAATCGAATTGAAAGATTGACTGGTTATTTCTGGGGAAGAATGATTTGCACTCGAATTAAATGGTTCTATGTTAATGAGATATATACACATTGGAATATAAATTCACAATACCAAATACAGTCATAATTTGTGACACTTCGAAATTCAAAATTTTGGAATCAATGTTAGCATTTTGGAATCAAAATTTCCACGTTTGGACACTTCGCCGAACCAGAAAGCCATTCTCCGGCGGAAAAATACACTCAAAAACTATGTGAGAAAGTTAGAAACTAACCTGTGTAACACTGTAGTCTGTAAGTTTGTAACGGCTGGCAGCTGCGACAAGTTTGCAAATGGCCGGAATTTGGAAATGTGCAGATGACTCCAGTCTCCGACGGCAACCCAAACGCGTTACGCAGCAGCAGCCACACTCAAATGCAAAATTGAAAACTCAGTGCCGGCAACAGCAAGAGCATACTCGATGGCGGCAAGTTGCAACAGCAAACTCGATTTCAGTTGTGAAAATCAATGATAGCACAATTTCTTAAATAATGGAAAGGGGGAAAAAAACTTGGCGGGAATAGCCCATCGTTTTCATCACAGCGATCAAAACCGCTATAAAAAACCACCAACAAAACCCGCCAATGAAAAAACTCTTAAAATTTATTAAAATCGAACTTTTTGATAAATTTCATAAAATTCGCCTTTAGGTTCGGCTCAGGTTCGGCTTGAGGTTCGAGATAATGTTCGATTTGAGGTTCGGCATTAGGTTCGCCGAACCTCATCGAACTTGAAAATTTTTATCAGGTTCGCCGAATTTCGAACCTGAAGCTTTGAACCTCATCGAACTTGAAAATTTTTATCAGGTTCGCCGAATTTCGAACCTGAAGCTTTAGGTTCGCCGAACATTGTGACATAGGATTTAAGTAAGCATGACGAAATGTTAACATAGTATAGTGATATTTTAAAATTGACAAATATATCATTAATGGTGTAGATTAGTTGGTGTATATGGGGTTTAGGTTTTATTAGTTTAAATCTAAGAGTTATTTTTAGGAGAATTAAATTATTTTATAAGAGGTATTTAAGTTAGGTCTATTTTTGCACATCCCATAATAACATCTCACTAGTATGTACATCATTCTTCTATCCAACTTTAAAGTTGATCTTGACCTAAATCCAATCTAATTCTAAATAATAATAATAAATATCATCAAAGTATATAATATTTTATATGTTATTTATAGACAAATCAAATTTAATATATATGTTAATTTTATGTTATACATCTTATTATTATTATTATTATTATTATATTCTTAATTATTTTTTTTAATGTAAAGAATAAAATTTGGATTGTAAAATTATTGAAATCTATTTTAGATGAAGAGGAATTGGGTGAAGGATAATAAGTTGTTTGAAAAATAAGTAGATGATTTACATTAATGTTTATAAGTGAATTTTCTAAAATAAGTAGGTGATTTTTTCTAAATTTGCATCAAAATGTATCAAGATCTTAATTCTCTTTCTACACTTGCCATGTCAATTAATGTTTATTCTCCACCCACCTCCTCATTTCTTTCCATTAGAGGAAGCATAATTGTTTACATGCCAAAAATTCATCTGAAAAGCATAAAACGATAGCAAACAATGGTATCATCATTAACAATCAAGCTTTTAGCATCACTAAGCTAACTCAAGTAAATTAATGAACTCTAATATGAGAAGAAAACAAAATTCAATAATTAAGTAAATGACATGCTAAGAAAAGAAGCAAAATATAAAGCTAGTAAATATAAGGGGTGCACTGAGATAATTTTAGGGAAGGTAAGACCAAACACCCTACTAGAAAGCAAGTGACCTTGAAACATTCTTAAAGTATCAGTTATACCAAATCATAGTACTATTAGATTAAGCATCCAAATTCTTCTTGTAAATATTTAATGTAATGAAGTGAAAAATGCAACTCAAACATGGAATACATGGTTATCAACTAACAAAACTCATCATTTCTCATTCATTTATTACATTAACTAAAGTAGGTTATTAATATGCCTAACCAATAAATTTTTGAGCTATACATTTGTTTCCATACTAGAATGAGATTCATCTTTTACAACATGCATATAAAAAGACAAGAACATTAAATATTAGATATTGACAACATTGAGCATGAAGATAAATTTATGCTTAGTATAAATTCTATTTATTGTTCACATAATAGGGAAAATGAATGCAATTTGGGAAAATCTCACATTATATCTGAAGAAACTAGCAAAACCGTACCTAAGAGGCATTTAGAAGCAACAAGCTTGTGAATAATGTTTTGTCACAAAACCATGAATTATGAGAAAAGAAAAATATAACTTCAAGAATAATTCATGGGATGAAATATTCAACATTAGGTTTCAATAAACATCATGCATGTTTTTATTTGTAAATTGGGATTTATTTCAAGTACTTATAAGTCGAGAATAAACTCTATATCACTCATAGACAATGATATTCTCTATTTATCAAAACTCAACCATGTATAATTTTTATACTTAAGTAATTAAAAAAAAACATGGTACATTGTCAAATTAACTGCAAAATATCATATGATCTACATTAAAGTAAACAACATAATAAGGAATTCTTTAAACTTGAAAATGGTTTGGAAAAACCTAGTTGGATTAAACAATTCATAATCAAATTTCACTCACTCATACTAACTCAAACTCTATTTTGGATAGAAAGGCATGCAAACAACTATACCTGGGCTTAAGTCCTGAAACATGCTCTCTATATGTGTGTACATTAACATACTACATCAAATACAAATTTCCCATTATCAATCAACATCAACAAGGGTGTATAGATCACCCACTATTAAAATCAACTCTAGGATTAAGCCATGTAAGTTCAAAATACAACCATCTCAAGAGAGGGAAAAATAGAAATCATGTATTTGAAGAGATCATCCATAAACAATCTAAATATTGATAGGATTTATTCTATGGTTTCTAGATTGCTTTAGGTAAGTGAAGAATTATATCCAGAGATACATTTAGATGACGAAAATGTGGGCCTTGGAGTTTTTTTCCCAAGAATCAAATAAAACCAACCATATCACTACAACTTATAACTTAGGTACTAATAATCATAGTGGATAAAAATATAATTTGCAGTATTGTTGAATGTAGAGGCATTGAATTAAACATGCCACATTTGCAACATCTTGTATGGAACAATTTATGGTGGGATCAAGACTAATAATAGATTTATTATTATTAGCCCTGAGGGTTACTATTGAAGAGAAGAAATGGTCACTCATCAACATGAGGAAACAACTCAGACCAAGGTTCTTTAATAACCGAAACTGTTTGGGATAGTTGTTTCTGACAGGTTTTATGGCTCCATTATCCATACATTTCCTCCTCTTTCAAGAAATAAATCGTTAGAGTTCCACTGGGTATCCTATCATATATATTGACAATTGGTTAGGGGAAGTTAATGGTTATGTAAAAATATACACTGGATGGAAAACACCAAAAGAATGACTCTAACTGGTGTAAGGAAAATTATAAAAAATTAAAAGAATCAATTATATCTATACAAATACAATAATGAGTATAAAATACAACTGACTTGTAATGCAACACAAATGAAAAGATAACAAGCAAGGACACAACTATACTCGTTATTACTTTAAGAAAAATGAAATAACTATCAACTTGCTTCAAGACATTTTACATCAAAATTCAAAAATGAAATGCAATACTATTATGTATAGATATTCAATGGGCAAGTGAAATATATTTAATTATAAGGATGATTTTTTTTCTTGATTAATTCATATTAACCATTCATTTTGTACAAATTGCAGACATCCTTTTATCCTAAATGAAAGACAAAGAACATATTCAGAAAACAAAATAGTCTATATTAATCTTGTTTGCATCCATGTTTGTATGTCAGTTTAAATTTACGAAGACATGGTTCATGAATCAAAAGAGCACATTATATGTAAATTAAGTTATATTATACAAATGGAAATAGTAAGAAAAATAACTTAATTCAAAATGAAAGGAAACATAACTAATTAATGACAGATAGATGAGTAATAACTAGTAACACCAAATTATTGAATCATAGTCAAATGAGTGAATCATGTTGTTTAAATCTCAAGACCTCCTGAAACACAGTGAAAGAAATATTTGAAATCCCAAAAGGAAACAATAAGCTTATTAAAAAAAAAATTGAGACTTATATTAAATTCATTTAATATAAACTTACATTATATAATGCAAAGTATCAATGTCACCAAAATATTAAACTCCATCTATCTATCCCACCCTTATATAGTATTTGGGTTCCCCCTTTTTTCAAAGTCTATAATGTATTTATACCAAAAGGTCTCCATACAAAATAATTAAAAATAAATAATAGAGATCTTTGTTTCCAAAATCTCAGTACCAAGGTCTATCCTATAAATACGACCACATTGGTCATAACGAGAGTGCTTTTAAATATAAACAAATATCATAACTCAATACGCTATGTTAACAAAAAAATGATAACTAGTGTAGAAATTTGTTGAATAATGAAGATTTATCCACTAAGATTATCCTGGTCACACACTAATTCGAATTCATGCATAACACATAACCTCTTCTACAATTGATCATCAATATGCGGAAATAGAAACAGTCGCATGCGCACATAAACACAATATGTAATGGGGAAAGCTTATAGTGAAAACCCCGACTATTTTGTATATTATAATAGAAGAGAACATGTAACAATCTCAGTACAATACTCCTCACAAGTACTCAGTACTATCTCCAAAAGTTACACACAAACTAGCTCAGTTTTGAACAAGTCACAGGTTCAAAACTCATCCACTATTTGCCTGCCTCTACTGCGCAATCCAAGTTGGTGTAATGAGAGATCCAAGTTTGAATCCCACTGGTTTGATCTGCGCAATCCTCATTGGCAATCTCCTCCAATGCTTGTGCGAATCTCATGCACAACTAATGTCACAACTAATAGCAAACTCACCCTTTCATCTACCTCTTCCACTGGTCTTCACTGAACTGTCCATGCACTGCAGTCAACTAATGTGTTCTTTAGTTGAATAATGAGTTAATATTTAGTGAATTAAATAATATTTAATTCACCCCACTCATCTCTAGTGTATTAGCCAGTTAAACTAAACACAACTAGTTCAACTAAATTAACTTGAACACAACTCCACCAACTGTCTCATCAACTCCACCAAACTCCGCCACTTGAGTTCTAACTGAAGTCAACCATGCATGAGCTCACCAAACCCCTAGGAATAGCATAATTAATAGATACATGAAACTGCTCAACAACTGTTGAAGGAGATGCTGTGAAGGATAAACTGAAGTTTATAGTCCAAATATTATTAAGGGTTAATAATATTTGACTGACCTATTTTTAGACAGGCAGTCTAAAAATAGACTTCGACCTGTATGTCTAAAAATAGTTGTCCATCTATTTTTATCAACTTGACCAATCATCCAATAATAGCATACTGCAACTCCTAGACCATGCTCCATATGTCTAAAAATAGACTTTGTGCCAAAAATAGCCTGCGGGCCCACCTAGTGAAGGCGACTTCATTTCACTAAGCTCCATCATCTTATTGCATTTTCAACAACTAGAAAGACCAAATAGGAAACTGATGACCGACCGCGTAGTTGCAAGAAATACTTATAGGATAAGAGATAGATATAATTAACAAATAATAATCTAATTTAAATAATGGCTACAAAATCTAAGATTCTATAGCTATTATTAACCAAGTTAGCAAAAAAACAGATAATAATGTGTACCTTCCAAAGACATAAAATAGAAAGACATTGACATTGAACATCATTCATTTTGAAGTAGTAAAACCCTACAAATCTGAAGTAATTATCACATTGACACTGAAATATTTGATAACAACTCGCTTTTCGACCACCTGCAATTTCTCACTAAATTTAGAATTTTTTTGTCATGTTTATGTTTGATGGATTAATTTTGTTACGTTAGTTATGCATTATGTTCTTGTAATTTATGAATTTGATCTTTAAGGTAAGGGACTACGAACACATATTTTTCTTGACAATGCCACATTTGGAAGCATTTGTGAGAATATTTATGTTTTCTACAATCGGTATCAACATTGTTATCACATTGACTGAAAACAAAGTTATCCTCACAACCCTCAACAAGTTTAGCTTTGGGATTTTCCTGTTCCGATGAAGACCCTTCATGAACATCTATATGAACAATTGGATATGATTTCTTCCTATTCCTGTTTATTTTAGCCCAGGAAATAATTCTAGCAAGTATTTAACTTTTAACTTGAGTTGGTGAAATCATAATTTTCTCACATTCGAATATATCATTTGCAGGTTCAGAGTGGTTGAAATGCACGAACTTATTTAGCTGAGTCTTGAGATTTCCTACAAGTGTTGGGTCAAGGTTTTTCCTGAAAATGTAGAAATTATATAACTTATGTGTTATATGTCCAAGATTCTCCTGATCTCACACTATTTAACTTCATGCAAAATACAAAATCTATTCCACCATTGATCATTTGCGGAAATTAAATCAAGATTGCAATGCACACATGAAAGAATAAAAATTCACACACATTAACACAGTTGTTTAACGAGAAAGCCTGAAGCTGAAAACCCCAACTATATGTATATAATATATGTCATAGAGATCATGTAATAATCCTCATACAAAGCTGATCATATCAAGCTCTTAGTACAATACAATCGCTACACACTAATCAAGAACAATCAACAAAAATCTGCACTGATTTTTTCCCTCCTGATAGCCTGCCTCTACTGCGCAATCCCTGCTAAAGAATGGCTCTGGATGAGTTCGAATTTCTCCAGACTTGCTCACGCAATCCCCATTGGCATCTCCAATGAATGTGTGGTGCATACAATGCAACACTATAGTCACAACTGATAGTCACAATTGCTCTTTCACCAATCTCTCCACTGAGTCTCCACTGATTTGTTCTGCATTGTAGTTAATTGTTGTCTCTGTCCAGTTAAATAATGAGTTATTATTTAGTGAATTAATTTAAATAATTAATTCACTCAACTCCACTGAAAGTATCAATCAGTTAGAAATAGACACAATCATTTCAACTGAGTTTAACTCCACAAGTGTAGTTAAACTAGAAACCAACTCCACCAACTACTTCTCCAACTCCACCAAACTCTGCCACTTGAGTTCTAACTGAATTCCTCCATGCATGAACCACCAGTAGCTCTAGGAATTGCATAATTCCTTCAGCTAGCTGATCTGAACAATTTGTTAATTGAATGTCAGTGCTCCAAGAAAATAAGATAATGTTTAGAGTCCAAATATTATTAAGAGCTAATAATATCCGACATGTCTATTTTTAGACTGGCAGTCTAAAAATAGACTTCGCCAAAAATGTCTAAAAATAGATGTCCATCTATTTTTCCAACTTGACCAACCATCCACAAATAGCATCCTGCAACTCATAGAATATGATCGACATGTCTAAAAATAGACTTTGCACCAAAAACAGCCTGCGGGGCCCACTTAGAGAAGGCGACTCTTTTCACTAAGCTCATCATCTTGTTGAATCTCAACACTCCCTCTCAACAAGATAGGGATTATCTTCCACCCCGATCCTATCTCTATGGTATTCGAATTTGCTCCTGGTCAGCAACTTCGTCAAAATATCTGCATCCTAATCTTTCGTAGCAATGTAAGAAAGCAACATGATCCTTCGCTGCACACAATCTCTGATATGATGGTACTGGATGTCAATATGTTTAGATCTATCATGAAATACTGTATTAACTGAGAGTTTAATGCAACTTTGATTATCACAATATATCACAGTAGGATCTAAATGAGAACCGAACAAACCGACCAGGATCTTCCTCATCCATATAGCCTCGCATGCAGCCAAACTTGCTTCCATGTACTCGGCCTCCGCTGAACTGAGTGCCACGGATCTTAGTTTCCTGCTGTACCAAGAAACTGTTGTAGATCCGATACTAAAAATCCCTCCAGATGTGCTCTTTCTATCCGTTGGGCTTCCTGCCCAATCTGCATCCGTGAAGCCATGTAGTTTCACTTCATATGACTGTATGTACCACAATCCATACTCATATGTGCCCCTAAGATACCTCAGGACATGCTTGCCTGCCTTCCAAAAGAGTTTGGTAGGCTTCACCATCGCTTGTGAAATTTGGTTCACAGCATAGCATATGTCCGGTCGTGTATTGACTAAATACACGATCGAACCAACCAATTGTTGATAAACAGTGGCATCCACTACATCTGCCGATGTAGCATCCTCCTTCCTCCAACCACCAGGAAGAGGAGTGTCGATAGGCTTGCAGCCTTGCATGTGAAACTTCTCCAGTATCTCTTGGGCGTAATTTCCTTGAGACACAAACAGTTCACCTTTCTGCTGCCAAATTTCCAATCCTAGGAAATAATGAAGGAGGCCCAATTCCTTCATCTCGAACTCCTTTGCAAGATCTGCCTTGCATGATTTTATCAACAGTTCATCACCCGTTAGTATTAAATCATCTACATAAAGCACAATGATCAAAAGCTTACCCTCCACCATAATTTGGTATAGGTTTGGATCCACCTCACTCTTGGCGAAACCAAGTCCGGTGAAATAATTGTCTATCCGTGTGTACCAAGCATGAGGTGCTTGTTTCAGCCCATACAGCGTTCTTTTGAGCCTACACACATGTGACTCGCTGCTGAAGATTTCGAATCCTTCAGGCTGCTCAATGTACACCTCCTCCTCAATGATTCCATTGAGGAACGCAGTCTTCACATCCATTTGATGAATGTGCCAACTCATCTGCGTTGAGAGAGAAAGGATGGTCCGTATGGAAGAATACCTTGCGACAGGTGCAAAGGTTTCTTCATAGTCGATCCCCTCGATCTGTGAGAAGCCCCAGGCAAAAAATATTGCCTTATACTTCTCAACGCTCCCATCAGCATCTTGCTTCACTTTGTAGATCCATCTCGAACCTACCACTGATTTCCCTTCCGGCCTTGGGACAATCTCCCATGCACTTTTTCTGACAATCGAATCATACTCTTCCACCATGGCATCTACCCATGCGAGATCCTCCACAGCTTCCTCAAAAGAGGATGGCTCCATAATGATACACTTGCTCATCAGAGCCATGTATCTAGTAAATCGGTCAGGTGACTATCTCTGTCTACGCTGTGAAGTAGGAACTCCTACATTATGCACTGCATCAAGATTCAGTTGCTCAACTTCTGTAGTGTGCTTTCGCCCTCTGATGTTTGGCGCTGCATGAGTGGTTTCTTCCATTCCATGAACCTCCTCTTGTGGCTGATCCACAGCCCGAGGCTCATCTTTAGGAACAAATATCTCCTCATCTGCATGCAAGTGTAGCTCCCTCTCAAGCGACAACTTCATGGATTTCTCCTCATGAAATTTGATATCCCGTTTCACAACAGTCTTCCGACTATCTAGAAAATACACACGATAATTGTGGGCTGTTTCTGTGTACCCCACAAATATCCCAACCTTTGCGGTTGGCTCTAGCTTCTTCTTGGCATCCTTCGTCACATGAATGTAAACAGGTGAGCCAAAAATATTCAAATGAGAAATATTAGGCTTCTTACCAGAAAACGCCTCTTCAGGTGTACTCATGCCAAGTACTCTATGAAGACAATGGTTTTGCACATAAACAGTAGTGTTGCATGCCTCATCCCACAAGTGCATGGGAAGGCCCTGATCATGCAACATCACCCGTGCAGCACCCACGATCGTTCTGTTCTGCCTCTTAGTGACCCCATTTTTCTATGGGTTATGAGGCGTTATGAGTTCTCTTCGAATTCCTTCTTTGCTACAGAAGTCTTTGAATTTTCCAGAGATGTATTCACCACCATTATCACTCCGGAGAGCTTTCATTTGCTTCCCCGACTCTTTCTCAACCAGCGCCTTGAACTCATAGAACTTTGAGTATGTCTCACTCTTATTCTGCATGAAGAAGATCTAGCACTTACGAGAAAAGTCATCAAAAAATATCACATAATACATGTTCTTTGCTTTTGAAGCAACCGAGAAAGGTCCACACATGTCTGTGTGAATTATCTCAAGGATCGTCGAGGCACAACTATCCTTCTCATGAAAAGTGGTCTTCACAAATTTTCCCAAAGTACATCCCTTGCACTGATCTGACTATGCAAGTGTACCTTTGGGAAGCTCGGTAGAAATCTGCTGAAAATTTTTCAAAGCGCCATGGTGAAGATGGCCCAATCTCCTGTGCCACAATTCGCCCTCATCTCAGCTCATCACTCCTTCTACTTTGCCTGCCATTGCAATGCATCCATATACCTACAATTGATAAATATTCTTAACTCGAATCCCTATCCTCCTGGTTTTACCAATTGTTTTATGGCGCAGGAAAGCTTTTCCCTCGCTAAAAACAACATCATAACCCTTGTCTTCTAGCATCGCTACGAAGATCAGATTCTTCTTCAATCCTGGAACATGCATGACATCCTTCAAGATGAAAGGTTTACCAGACTCCCTCTCAAAGGAAATGGTCCCAATACTAGTTGCACTGTATCTACCATCATCGCACATCTATATGTGCACTCCAAGATCCTTTTCCTCCATATCACTAAACAAATCTTTGTCTCTGGTCATATGGAAAGACGCACCACTGTCAAGAAACCACATCGATCCCATCACAATTGAAACCAAGCATGCAATCAAATAAAAATCGAGCTCAAACTACAAGGCTAAGGCCTCTCCTGCTACAGAACCAGCAGCGCTCTTATTCTTCTTCTTCTGTGGGCAATTAGTGGCGAAGTGCCTGTGTTGGTGACAGTGAAAACACTTCACCTTGGACAAATCATGCTTCTTTCCTTTAGCTTTGGATTTTGAAGATTTCTTCCCTTTTCCTTTCCGAGCTTTGGCAGTCAAAGCGCAATTTTCTTCATCTTCATTCTTCGATGAAGATCCATCCCTGGTACCCCACCTTATCTCCTCTGTTGAGATTGCAACAAGATGAAGAGCTTAGTGGAAAGAAGTCGCCTTCACTAAGTGGGCCCGCAAGCTATTTTTGGCGTAAAGTCTATTTTTAGACTATGTATATTTTTAGACATATGGATCATGTTCTATGAGTTGCAGGATACTATTTGTGGATGGTTGATCAAGTCGGAAAAAATAGATGGACTTCTATTTTTAGACATACTGGACGGAATCTATTTTTAGATTGCCAGTCTAAAAATAGATATGTCGAATATTATTAGCTCTTAATAATATTTGGACTTTAAACATTATCTTATTCTCTTGGAGCACTTCAGTTAAGTGCACAGATGTGGCACAAGAGCTGACAGAAGGAATTACGCTATTCCTAGGGGTTAAGTGGAGCTATTGCATGGATACTTCAGTTAGAACTCATGTGACAGAGTTTGGTGGAGTTGATTGAGAAAGTTAGTGGAGTTGTATTCAGTTTAACTAATCTAAACATAGTTGAGCTATTTGTATTCAGTTTAACTAATTGATACAATTAGTGAGAGTAGTGTGAATTAATTATTAATTAATTCACTAATTATAAACTCATTAATCAACTAAAGAATGCATCAGTTAACTTCGGTGCATGGACAGTTTCAGTGGAGACCAGTGCAGAAATAGGTGAAAGAGCAGGTTAACTATCAGTTGTGACTATACTGTTGCTATTTGCAACACACAGATAGGTGGAGAAGCCCATGAGGATTGCGCAGTACAAGCCAGGTGGTTTTTCTATTTAATGAAGCCATCCCATAGCATTGATTACGCAATAGAGGTTGGCTATCAAGTGGCAAAATATTGGAGCATGTGTTTTGCTAGATCTAGCTTGATAGTGTGTAGCAATTGAGGGTGTGCATGAGAGCTTGTGAGGATATTTTGTACTATGATTGTTACATGATCTCCATGACATATAATATACAGATAGTTGGGGTTTTCAGCTTTAATCTTTCCCATTAAATATTGTGTTCATATGTGTGATTGTTTGTGGTTTTAATGTATGCATGCAATTGATTTTATTTCCGCATGTGATGATCAATGGTAGAAGAGATTCTGTATTATGCATGAAGCTAAAATAGTGTGTGATCAAGAGAATATTGGTGAATAATATATCAGTTATTAAAATTTTCTACATGGTATCAAAGTGATATTGATCATTGGAGCAATTGCAAAACATTGAAGCGATTGAGTTTTGTGCTGGTGGAATTCGAATTTGCAGCAGTGTTTTCTTGGTGTCGAAGTTGAGATGTCTTTCAACGGATTGCGATTGGAGTATGCCATTGAGGGAAACTCAAATTATATTTCATGGAAGGACAGGATGGAGGCGGTGCTGGATGACAATGGGTTGAAGGAGTTCATAGATATCACACTATTTTAACTTCATGCAAAATACAGAATCTATTCCACCATTGATCATTTGCGGAAATTAAATCAAGATTGCAATGCACACATGAAACAATAAAAATTCACACACATTAACACAGTTGTTTAATGGGAAAGCCTGAAGCTGAAAACCCCAACTATCTGTATATAATATATTTCATAGAGATCATGTAACAATTCTCATACAAAGCTAATCATATCAAGCTCTCAGTACAATACAATCGCTACACACTAATCAAGAACAATCAGTGAAAATCTGCACCGATTTTTTCCCTCCTGATAGCATGCCTTTACTGTGCAATCCCTACTGAAGAATGGCTCTGGATGAGTTCGAATTGCTCCAACCTTGCTGACGCAATCCTCATTGGCATCTCCAATGAATTTGTGGTGCATAAAATGCAACACTATAGTCACAACTGATAGTCACACTTGCTCTTTCACCAATCTCTCCACTGATTCTCCACTGATCTGTTCTACACTGTAGTTAATTGTTGTCTCTGTCCAGTTAAATAATGAGTTATTATTTAGTGAATTATTCAACTAATTAATTCACTCAACTCCACTAAAAGTATCAATCAGTTAGAAATAGACACAATCAGTTCAACTGAGTTTAACTCCACAAGCGTAGTTAAACTAGAAACCAACTCCACCAACTACTTCTCCAACTCCACCAAACTCTGCCACTTGAGTTCTAACTGAAGTCCTCCATGCATGAACCACCAGTAGCTCTAGAAATTGCGTAAGTCCTTCAGCTAGCTGATCTTAAAAATCTGTTAACTGAATGTCAGTGCTCCAAAAGAATAAGATAATGTTTAGAGTCCAAATATTATTAAGAGCTAATAATATCCCGACATGTCTATTTTTAGACTGGTAGTCTAAAAATAGACTTCGCCAAAAATGTCTAAAAATAGAAGTCCATCTAAAAATCCCTCCAGATGTGCTCTTTCTGTCCGTTGGGCTTCTTGCCCAATCTGCATCCGTGAAGCCATGCAGCTTCACTTCATCTGACTGTCTATACCACAATCCATACTCATATGTGCCCCTGAGATACCTCAGGACATGCTTGCCTTCCTTCCAAAAGAGCTTGGTAGGCTTCACCATCGTTTGTGAAAGCTGGTTCACAACATAGCATATGTCCGATTGTGTATTGACTAAATACATGAGCGAACCAACCAACTGTCGATAAATAGTGGTATCCACTACCTCTGCCGATGTAGCATCCTCCTTCCTCCAACCACCAGGAAGAGGAGTGTCGATAGGCTTGCAGCCTTGCATGTGAAACTTCTCTAGTATCTCTCGGGCGTACTTGCCTTGAGACACAAACAGTTCACCTTTCTGCTACCAAATTTTCAATCCCATGAAATAATGAAGAAGGCCCAAGTCCTTCAACTCTAACTCCTTTGCAAGATCTGCCTTGCATGAGTGTATAAACAGCTCATCACCAGTTAGTATTAAATCATCTACATAAAATGCAATGATCAAAAGCTTACCCTCCACCACAATATGGTATAGGTTTGGATCCACCTCACTCTTGGCAAAACCAATTCCGGTGAAATAATTGTCTATCCGTGTGTACCAAGCACGAGGTGCTTGTTTCAGCCCATACAATGCTCTTTTGAGCCTGCACACATGTGACTCACTGTTGAAGATTTCGAATCCTTCAGGCTACTCAATGTACACCTCCTCCTCAATGATTCCGTTGAGGAAAGAAGTCTTCACATCCATCTGATGAATGTGCCAACCCATCTGTGCTAAGAGAGCAACAATGGTTCGTATGGAAGAATACCTTGCAACAGGTGCAAAGGTTTTTTCATAGTCAATCCCTTCAATCTGTGAGAAGCCCCAGGAAAAAAATATTGCCTTATACTTCTTGATGCTCCCATCAGCAGCTTTCGTCACTTTGTAGATCCATCTTGAACCTACCACTGATTTCCCTTCCAGCCTTGGGACAATCTCCCATGCACTGTTTCTGACAATCGAATCATACTCTTCCACCATGGCATCTACCCATGCGGGATCCTCCACAGCTTCCTCGAAAGAGGATGGCTCTGTCACGATACACTTTCTAATCAGAGCCATGTATCCAATAAATCATTCAGGTGACCGTCTCTATCTGCGTTGTGATGTAGGAACTCCTACATTCTGCACTGCATCAAGATTCAGTCGCTCAGCTTCTGTAGCGCGCTTCCGCCCTCTGATGTTTGGTGCTACATGAGTGGTTTCTTCCACTCCATGAACCTCCTCTTGTGGCTGATCCACATCTTGAGGCTCATATTTAGGAACAAGTAGCTCCTCCTCTACATGCAAGTGTAGCTCCCTCTCAAGCGACAACTTCATGGCTTTCTCCTCATGAAATTTGATACCTCGTGCACGACAGTCATCCGACTGTCTGGAAAATACACACGATAATTTTGGGGTGTTTCGGTGTACCCCACAAATATCCCAACCTCTACGGTTGGCTCCAGCTTCTTCTTGGCATCCTTCATCACATGAATTTAAACAGGTGAGCCAAAAATCTTCAAATGAGAAATATCAGGTTTCTTCCCAGAAAATGCCTCTTCGGGTGTACTCATTCCAAGTACTCTATGAGGGCACGGCTTTGCACATAAACCGCAGTGTTGCATGCCTCATCCCACAAGTGTATGGGAAGGCCCTGATCATGCAACATCGCCCGTGCAACTCCCATGATCGTTCTGTTCTTCCTCTCAGCGACCCCATTTTGTTGTGGGTTATGAGGCGCTATGAGTTCTCTTCGAATTCCTTCTTTTCTATAGAAGTCTTTGAATTCGCCAGAGATGTATTCACCACCACTATCACTCCGGAGAGCTTTCGCTTGGTTCCCTGACTCTTTCTCAACCAGCGCCTTGAACTCACAGAACTTTGAGTATGTCTCGCTCTTCTTTTGCATGAAGAAGATCTAGCACTTACAAGAAAATTCATCAACAAATATCACATAATACTTGTGCTTTTTTGTTGAAGCAACTGAGAAAGGTCCACACACGTCTGTGTGAATTCTCTCAAGGATCGTCAAGGCACGACTATCCTTCCCATGAAAAGTGGTCTTCAAAAATTTTCCCAAAGTACATCCCTTACACTGATCTGACTGTGCAAGTGTACCTTTGGGAAGCCCGATAGAAATCTGCTTCAAAATTTTCAAAGCGCCATGGTGAAGATGGCCCAATCTCCTGTGCCACAATTCACCCTCATCTCGGCTCACCACTCCTTTTGCTTTGCCTACCATTGCAGCGCAGCCATATACTTGCAATTGATAAATATTCTTAACTCGAATCCCTATCCTCCTGGTTTGACCAATTGTTTTATGGCGCAGGAAAGCTTTTCCCTCGCTAAAAACAACATCATAACCCTTGTCTTCCAACATCGCCACAGAGATCAGATTCTTCTTCAATCCTGGAACATGCATGACATCCTTCAAGATGAATGGTTTACCAGACTCCCTCTCAAAGGAAATGGTCTTGATACCATTCGCACTGTATCTACCACCATCGCCCATCTCGATGTGCAATCCAAGATCCTTTTCCTCCAGATCACTAAAGAAATCTTTGTCTTCGATCATATGGAAAGACACACCACTGTCAAGAAACCACACCAATCCCATCACACTTGAAACCAAGCATGCGATCAAAGAAAAATCGAGCTCAAACTGCGAGGCTAAGGCCTCTCCTGTTGCAGAACCAGCAGCGCTCTTATTCTTCTTCTTCTGTGAGAAATTAGTGGTGAAATGCCCATGCTAGTTACAGTGAAAACACTTCACCTTGGACAAATCATGCTTCTTGCCTTTAGCTTCAGATTTGGAAGATTTATTCCCTTTTCCTTTCTGAGCTTTGGCAGCCAAAGTGAAATTTTCTTCATCTTCATTCTTCAATGAAGATCCATCCCTGGTACCCTGCCTTATCTCCTCCTGCACAAGATCCGACCAAAGTTGCTCCCATTCTGGAAGTTTCTCCCTTCCATTGACAGAGTCTTCGTAGCTATGCCAACTCTTCGGAACCCCAAGGAGAGCCAAGCTCACCAATTCTTCTTCATCAATAGTAACCCCCACACTTCCCAGCTCATCCTTGTAGTGGACAAAATTTGTGAGGTATTTTGGAATACTGTCGCCTTTCTCCATTTTTATTTTTCTGAGCTTGTCTTTAAGCGCCAACTTCCTCTGGTCACTTCTGCTTTGGAACAAGTCTGTCAAAGCCTTCCACATTAAGAATTGAGTTAATTTCCCATGAAGGTTGGACACAATGTGGTCCTTCACACCGTCCAACAAAATCCTTCGACACTTTGCTACCTTCTTTTTCCATGCGTTAAGTTCGGTTGCATCGCTAGAAGCAGGCTTCAGAATATCAACATCTATGAACTCCTTCAACCCATTATCATCCAGCACTGCCTCCATCTTGTCCTTCCATGCTGTGTAATTCAAGCTGCCCTTAAGGGCATACTCCAATCACAATCCGTTGAAAGACATTTCAATGAATGCTCAACTTCGACACTAAGAAAACACTGCAGCAAATTCGAATTGCACCAGCACAAAAGTCAACCGCTTCAATAATTCCAATCTCCTCCAATGATCAACACAGGCTCTGATACCATGTAGAAATTATATAACTTATGTGTTATATGTCCAAGATTCTCCTAATCTCACACTATTTTAACTTCTTGCAAAATACAGAATTTATTCCACCATTGATCATTTTCGGAAATTAAATCAAGATTGCAATGCACACATTAACACAGTTGTTTAACGAGAAAGCCTGAAGCTGAAAACCCCAACTATATGTATATAATATATGTCATAGAGATCATGTAACAATCCTCGTAAAAATCTAATCATATCAAGCTCTCATTACAATACAATTGCTACACACTAACCAAGAACAATCAGCAAAAATCTGCACTGATTTTTTCCCTCCTGATAGCCTACCTCTACTGCGCAATCCCTGCTAAAGAATGGCTCTGGATGAGTTTGAATTGCTCCAGCCTTTCTCACGCAATCCTCATTGGCATCTCCAATGAATGTGTGGTGCATACAATACAACACTATAGTTACAACTGATAGTCACACTTGCTCTTTCACCAATCTCTCCACTGAGTCTCCACTGGTCTGTTTTGCATTGTAGTTAACTGTTGTCTCTGTCCAGTTAAATAATGAGTTATTATTTATTGAATTAATTTAACTAATTAATTCACTCAACTCCACTGAAATTATCAATCAGTTAGAAATAGACACAATCATTTCAACTGATTTTGACTCCACAAGTGTAGTTAAACTAGAAACCAACTCCACCAACTACTTCTCCAACTCCACCAAACTCTGCCACTTGAGTTCTAACTGAAGTCCTCCATGCATGAACCACCAGTAGCTCTAGGAATTGTGTAATTCCTTCAGCTAGCTGATCTGAACAATTATTTAACTGAATGTCAGTGCTCCAAGAGAATAAGATAATGTTTAGAGTCCAAATATTATTAAGAGCTAATAATATCCGACATGTCTATTTTTAGAATGGCAGTCTAAAAATAGACTTCGCTCAAAATAGAAATCCATCTATTTTTCCAACTTGACCAACCATCCACAAATAGCATCCTGCAAATCATAGAATATGATCGACATGTCTAAAAATAGACATAGTCTAAAAATAGACTTTGCGCCAAAAATAGGCTACGTGACCCACTTAGCGAAGGCGACTCTTTTCACTAAGCTCATCATCTTGTTGAATCTCAATAGAAAAACCCACTCTAATCCTTTTGACCATGCTTTTAGAAATTCGGGTAGGAGCCGAATCGACAAGCTCTTCTTTAAAGCCATATGGTGTATCCTGTGAAGATGAAGAGATAGGTTTTTCTCGATGAGGTGGAGAGGTGAGGGTTTCTGAGACATGTTCATGGAAACCCTGATCAATTTTCCCATCCAATGTCAATATTTTCTCATTTCCAAATGGTTTAATCTAAATTAGAAAAGCATCCCATGAATCCCCCAAATGGTTTAATCTAAATTAGACTAATATGTGGATTAATCCACAATGAAATAGGCCATAGTCAAGGTTCTTAAAACTCCTTTGATAAAATGTGGACATTTTTGTGAGGCTTTTGTGAAGATAATATGGCATATTCAACTTATAGATTTAAAATTCCATAAGAAGCCTAAAATGGTTATAAAACACTCGACCATATAAATCTTGACACGTTATATAGCATCTAACAATCAAAACCATATCACAACACTTGGGTTTCAATGAGTTCACAGGAGTACCTTTTATCTTGTATGTGCTTTTCTTTTAGAGAAATTTGTCCCATGGCACATCCTTAACTGGAAAATTCTTTGACCACCTTTCACCTTTCGTAAGAAGCTTCGTAGCCTCTACAATGAAAGCCTCATTCAACAAAATCTCCACATTCTCAACTCGATAATTTACCATTGTAGGTCTAGTCAAATGCATTCACCGCTTTGGAATTGTGTGCCCTGAAAGACTGTATAAACTCCCACCAACCTACTTGCTTAAATAGGGCTAATGTTGGGAAAAAATAATTGGGGGGGAGGGGGGGGGGGTGGTGTCGTGTATCATTATTTTAAATTCAGTTTATATTTTCATTTCTTATTAGGATTTATGTGCGTTATTTTATTTAATTAAAATAACATATGTAAGCGACTGTAATGTAGAAAAATTGTGTATATCCAGTTAACTATATTTTCATTTATTTCATCATCTGTTCAACTTGAACCAGTGCATCATTACCTCACTAGACATTAATTAAACATTAACCATGAGCAGTAAGAGAAGAATACACCATCACATATAAGAAACACAACAACACATAAGGAAACCATGATTTTTAGGTGGAAACCCAATGTGGGATAAAACCATTGTTGTTGTCATCTTTTTCTTCATATTTTATTATAAAGGAAAACGTATTACAATCTTGTTCTAGAACAGAATCATACTAGTATGTAGGCACCCTCCTGGAGAAGGTACAACCTTCTCTCATTCTCGAGCACCCGCTTGGAGGGAGCTCCAACCCCCTGATCTTATTTACCAACAGACATCAGAAGGGAGCTCCTACCCCTTTAATACATTTATCAGCTACCACTAGAAGGAAGCTTCGACTCCCTAACTGAAGGCTCCAACCCTCAGCACCTCTATGGACCACATTTCATAATATTTCATATTGGATCCACCTAACTCAAAAAATCAAACCTGTAGGCCACTTTTTATCATATTTTCATACTGAACCCACTTCCATCATTTAAGCCCAATATCAGATAACAATGTCGAAACCAATCACTATATCAAATCACTCAATTACTAAGCCAACATGATCATCAAATCAACCATTAATCTTAATCAACCAATGCAACTAGATCAAACCAATTCATAACAGATCATATCAGGGCATAACCATTTACCAGTATATAAATCCATACTATGTTCATCACAGGAATCAGATCCTATCACTGCAAACCCTTGATCAATCATGTACGCTAATTTTCTGAAACATACCCGCATATGCACGCGCTTCCTTTCAAGACTACCTGCATACATATCTTGAAACACTGAACAACTGAGCATGAATCACTTTCATGGAAAATTTTAGGAGATAATATTCGTAGATGGGCTAATTTTCCATGATTTTTCCAAGGAAAAAAAGATTCACCAATTTCCATTTTTTATAAAAATTATTCGCCCAAGTTTTACAATATAAATTTATTTTACCTTAAAAATTTCCAACATTATATGGAGAGTATATATAAAATCATTATAAATTTGAATAATCTTACAAATACATCAATAAACCTTTTATAGTTTTCATATTAGGGACTAGTGGGATTCGCCAATGTTTTTAAACTTCAAGATAATTTCCCATCATTAAAATTTTCCCTCCTGTAACATTGAATCATCACAAATCACTGAACCAAATACAGATCACCACACAGTAACATCATCACTAGTCAAAATTTCATTCCACAACCATTTCAACCCAGCCACTACTATCAAACACAGATTAGCATAAGAGAGACATCATCGACAACCAACAACAACATAAAATAATTGATCAAACTTTATTAACATCTCATACTGGAAAAACCTAGCATGTATACACTACCTTTACAAAGAGCATCCACATATGTACGTGCTTCACCTGCTTGACACCACATACAAATTTTGAACATACTAAAAATACTTCACTTATTATATACAAGGCTACCGAGAAGAAGATCCGCATATATACACAACTTATCAGAGACAAACCAACATATATATTTGTAATCACTGAATCTTTCCATCGCTGCAACCACAAAACTCACTTCACAAATCTTATTGTCACACAGTCATGTCAGAGTATCATTACCACCACAAATCTATCATTGTTAGTCATAATCATAAGATATCAAGAAAGCATATTCATTAGTCTCTATTATAATTTTAGATCTATCAGATTTGAACCTCCTCTATGTTGCTTGGTGCATGCATGTTTCAGATCAAATCATTCATTAATAACCCATAATTTTCACCCCTAACACTTTAATATCTGACTCCTTATATATCTTAAGCCTTAGCCAATACTTTAGGTCAATCCCTTAGCAATACCGATGGTATTCTTTGACGAGATCAAATATCCATTTTCACACTCATTACTATGGACCAATACCATTGTAAAGACCCCTAGTACTCATAATACCATGATGTGTAATATGTAGTTGACTTTTCTTCACCATACCTGTATATGTACATGACCGTGCTTCATAGGACCCGCGTATACTTTCCCAAACTTCACCTTTATCATACCTATGTATCTTAACTTATATTCCTTTTTTCATTCTCTCTGTCACATCTGTACCAACCTTTATAATAATCCTTCTACCATAATTTTGACATGTTTATTAAGTAGGTTTCCATCAAGGACAACACATTATCCATAATGCCAACAATCTCCCCCCTTGGACGTGATGGCAACCACTTTGGTGTTTGGTCACCACCACCTATAAATACCTCTAAACACATATGTAAACATACTAAGCTTCTCTCCCAAGTCACCAACATTCTCCCAAAGCATTATTTTCCAAACACCAAGCTTCTCTCCCCCTTCAACATCAATGGAAAAGTGTTGACCAATGTTGAATGAAGACTCCTCTCTCCCTTTGTAGAGAGGACCATTGTAGGTCTAATCTACTAATATGAACATTGACCATGCTCCCCTTGAGCATATGTTAAATCTTCTGGAATATTTTTCAATGAAGTACATGTTTTTATGACTCAACCAAATATGAACTTTCCTATCACCAATGACTCATGCTTACACCAATCACCCAACACAGTGGGCTTACATATTTGACTCAACATCAAATGCCAAAAATGATGGGATTGCTAATCCAGACTTATACAGGAATGTGATATAATAAAAATATAAACATAAACACAAAGATTTAGAAAAAATAAAACTTCATTTCATTAATATCAAAGAGCTGGAATATGCTTACAAAAATAATGGAAATAAACTAGCTCACGTGATTATAGCTTATCTCTGAGAAGAGATGTGGCAGATACATGCCTCTGAACTATGTTACAATGAGGTTCAAGGGAATTTTTATTATTGAAAAATAAGGTAAAACCCTAAACAACCAAAACCCTAACACCAGGAGATAGAACGCCAAGATTTTTTGGGCCCCATTGGGATTAGTTGGGAAACCAACTTCCCGAGCTCGTAACTTGGTCATATTATATCTGTTTTCCGCGTATGATACCTCATTGGAAATATATCTCTAATTAATACAAGATTTACCGTAGGCCCCTATTTATGGTTATTGGCCTACCATAGACCTACAAAAACATTGTTTAGGGGTAAAAACTACTCCAGAAGTTCAAGAGCTGAAAAACTACTAAAAGTAGTAAATGTTGCTATAAACAAGGAAACTGATGAAACTGACTAGAGCCCTAGGTGGAATAGGTGGGTGGCCACCAATATTTACCTGGATCATTCCTCCCTCCTTAGGAATATAAATGGTCCCCACTGCGTGCAGATCAACCTCCATGAGGTGAGGAAATTTCTGTTAAACTTGGTCCCTAGTCAACCACTTGCCCTGGTGAAGGAGTTGGCCTAATTTGACAACTTGATATAGATGGATCCTATGTTGGAGGGTGTTCTTGATCTGCATGTCCATGATCCGATTAGTTTCGTACTATTACATGCATTTTTGGTTTAACTCCGTTGGTGTGAGTTGTTCTGCAATGTTGGATATGTTCAGTAATGATGGAAAGTATGACCAAAGTTGGTCCACATTGAACACTAGGTGAAGAAAAAGGAATGATGGAATGTTGAGCTCAAATGAATTGTCCCCTACAATGTTGGTGATGTTATATGACCCATATCAGAGTGGGTGAAGCTTGTCGTGGGGCCCAACGAGGCGCTCCTTCTGTAAATGTAGCCAAACCTTTTTTCCCACCTAGAACTTGTGTGGTACCTGATGTTGATAATGTCACTACTTGTACTTAGCATTGGCTCTATCCAATATGTCATGGACTTGTTGGCAAATGTGATGAATGTGTTCAATGAAATTTTTTTTGCCCTGTCAGCTTTGGACTGGACATGAGCCTAATCTTCCTGAGTAGTTGCAAATGATGTGGTCCTATCAATGGGACATAATGGTTGGAATCCAAACCCCACCTGAAAGAGGTTGTGGCCAGTTAAGCTATGGAGAGATTTGTTGTAGGCGTGCTAGAAATAGGGGAGGCTTTCATCCCATATGTGTGGATTATTTGAGTTGTACATGCACAAAATGTGTATGATATTCCTCTTGATGACTTTTTTTTGGTCATCAGTTTGGGGGTGGAAATTCGTGGACATAGCGATATCCAACATCGACCAGAGACTTGAACAAAATGTACTTAGAAACCTATTGTCCTGATCTAAGATAACAGACTGTGGGATCCCAAAGTGTACCCATACTCGTTCAAAGAGGAGCTTAACAGTGGCTTTTTTTGTGATACTCTTCTTGCAAGCTGCCAAAATCACCATCTTAGATAATTTATCGATGACCACAAAAACACAGTCATTTCTATGCTTGGTAGAAGGAAGGCCCAGAATGTAACCCATGGACATGGATTCCCAAGGTCGACTAGGAGTATGCAATAGATTATATAAGCCTTGCTTCTTGATGGTTGGTTTGGCAATGGCATAGGAAGTGCAAGATCTGATGTACTTCCCAAAATCATATCGAAGGTTCGGCCAATAGAAATACTTCTACAACACTACCACTATTTTCTCTACCCTGAAATGTCCAATGACCCAAATGTAGTGTGCTTCCCAAATCATCATGGCATGCTCACTTGAAGGAACACAAATTTGTCCCATGTGGCATAAAATTGCATCCTTGAGGTAAAAATTTGAACTTATTTTCCTTCCAAGAGGGTCTAATATGTGTTGATGAATTCTGGATCGCTATTGTCAAGATGTGGCCACCCAAAAGTCTCTTTCCCACAAGAGTCGAGCAAAGTGATCAACGCCATGATAGGCGATCAGTCGAGGCAGTCTGCAACATTTTTGGTGCTTCCCTTATTGTACTTAATGTTCAAATGGAACTGTTGTAGGTATGTGGACCATTTCTAACAGGGATTGTTCTGCAAATTTCCTTGTGTCTGTATGAACTACAAGGGTCAGTGGTCTGTGTGGATTACTGTTTCCTTCCCTAGAATGTAATTTTTCCATTGTCGAAAGGCCTGCACAATGGAATACATATCTTTTTCATAGGTGGGATACTTTCAGACGTTGTCTTAAAATGTATCACTGTGATATGCACTAGATTCCCCTACTGTGTAAGAAATGCACCAATAGCATAGTCAGAGACATCTGTCTCAATCTAAAATGGTTGTTGCAGGTCTATTCATGTGAGCACTAGTGCAGAGCAGAGGCGATGCTTCAACTTGGAGAATGCATTATGTTGGGATTAGGACCAAAATGACTTTGATTTTTCTCCTCCCTTGGTGACTTGACTTAAAGGCCAAGTGATATGAGAGAACCCCAACACGAACCTGTGATAGAAGTTGGAAAGACATAAAAAGTTGGGAAGCTTTGTTAGAGTGGTTGGGGCTGGCCAATCCTGAATGAATTTTATCTTGGTTGGGTCCACATACACACCCGTATCATCAACGATGTACCCCATATATTGAACCTGGTCATACCAAAAGTGAATTTCTCCAAATTGGAAAACTACTTATGCTACCACAAGGTTTGGAGGACATGTCTAATATGGTGGAGGTTCTCTTCCCAACTCTGGAAAAATATCAGAATGTCATCCAGATAACCACCACAAATGAGTTGGTATGATGGTTGCAAGATGTCCTCTATTAGCCTCATGAAGTTTTCAGGGGCATTTGTCAACCCAAAAGGCATGACCAACCATTCAAAAAGGCCCTCCTTGTATTTGAATGAAGTCTTCCACACATGGGAGGGTTCGATTGCTACCTAGTGATAACTGGACTCCAAGCCAATATTCCTAAAATATTTGGTCCCCTAACTGGACTCCAAGTCATCAATCTGTGGGATTAGATACCTATTTTAGAAAATGATCTTGTTCAATGCATGATAGTCAATACAGAGTCTCCAGGTACCATCCTTCTTCTGTACCAACACGATCGGGCTCCCACAAGGTGATGAAATTGACCTGATGTTTCCTTTCTGTAGTAGCTCCTAAATTTGCCTCTTGATTTCATTTTTTTCTAGAAAAAAGCATCGATAAATCACTTTATTGGGTATTGGTGCACTCGGGCTCATATCAATGGAGTGCTTGACCTGACAGTGTATAGGTACCCCTACAGGGGAGGTGAAGATGTCCCTGTACTACTCCACAACCTTGTCCATCTATTGTTGTCATTAGAGGAGCCCTATCTGAAGGTCGTGGCCAAAATATTCTTCTTTCACTGAGGGAAAATCATAAGGAAAATCAATTTCCCGGTTTAGGAAATGATCTTACTGCATTGCTTCCCGGTGATCAAGGAGATGTCGGTAGGTGGTGCTACCTCCAGTATCCTGTACCAATTATTTCCCAAAGTAATAATAAAAATGAGACGCCTAGACTCATATACAACATGTCGCTTGCCTAATAATACATCACAAACTTTGAGAGGAGAAACATCACATAATACATCATATGTGAAGGGCTTGATGTTGTATGGGAGGCGGCACTATTGGTTGATGCAAAGATCTCATCCTTGGTGAAGCCACCCGATGGTGTATGATTATGGGTGTGTTGTGCTCAGTAGGCCCAACCGCTTTACGACCTATGCTGAAATGAGGTTCTTTTGGCTCCCGCTATCGACGATGAACTGCAACGAAGAACCCTTCACCCACATCTGTGAGTGGAAGAGACACTCCCCATCCTCTGTATCTTCGGGCTCATCCTTCTGGATATTGGTGGTGGAAACCGTGGCACTAGGCTCTACATAAATCATCTGCTTTCCTTTTTCATTCCCCTTGTCAGGTTCTTACTCAGAGTCAGAACAAGTTGTTGGAAATATTGTACTTGATGGCAAAGGAGCATAAAGGAGTAACACTAGAATTTCCAGTGATAGCAAAGGCAGTAGAGACAGCATGGGCAGTTGAACAGCGAAGTCAAAGGTGTGCAGCAGTTTAACAGTGAAGGCAACAGAGGCAGCAAAGCCTAAACCTCGTGCACATCTTATGAGTGTGGTTAACGTTAATCTGGTATCAACGGTACCACGAGGGCACAAACAGCCTGACGGTTAACCAAAGGAGGTGCCTCCGCAGTTGACCCTCCCATCGGGCATTCATCGCAGATCGATGGTTGTCATTCACTATGGTAGCACAAGTTCGATAATCATTCCGTACCGAGGAGTGCCTCCGCAGTGCCGTGAACTGGGACCCGCTTTCCTAAAGCCCAAAATTATAGTCATGGACTAATGCGATCAACGGATGAGATTAAAGGAGATAGACGGCAGAGATTATATCGCAATCAAGTGGTACCTGATCGCATATTGGACATCTCAAGCTCAGGAGAATAAGCGCTTGAGAATCAGGTTGAATCGCCGAAGCGTGAAGTGCGATAATGAAGTGGGGATGCAAAGTTTTGATGCGATGTGGTGATGAGAAGGGACACGTGGCAGCACAACACAATATCGCACATCGGCGATGTGAATTTCATCACATACCGCGAAGTGGCGATGCGAAGATGTGATGTGATGCAATGAGATGCGTTGCGATGTGATGCGAAGTGGCGATGTGAATCAGCGATGCGAAGTTCATCGCATATCGCAGATCGAAAAGCTCAGAAGAGATACGTGCAAGGCATGTAAATCATCGGCAATGGTCAAACGATACTTGGAACCAGAAACAGCAAATAAGCGGAATAGTGAAGGCAGGATTAGAAAACTGGTAAGTGTTTGTCGCACCACTTTTAGAGGATAAGTGGTAAAAGGTTAAACGAGCGTGATAGCATTAAGAGGGCAATGCGTGGCATTCTAAAACCACCTATTTCGCATAGGTTGGGAACATTTAAATAAAATGAAACTTTATGTGTGAATTCCATCGGATTGGAAAGTTAAGAAAAGGCGAAGTCCGATGACCGTCCGATTGATGAAAGGTTGATATGCATGTGAACACAGCACAAAAGACATAGGTAATGGAAGAAACAAAACAGTTATGCAGCAGAGCTAGAATATAATAGCAGAAACTGAAAAGACAGTGACAGCAGAAAAAAGGAAAATATACGGCAAACCAAGAGCTGAAAGGGTTGAGTGAGATTTATCTGTTGCAAATGTAAATGTAAATGATTTAATTATTTTATTGTATGTGATGCAAAGGCAAGTCTCCGTAGGCAAATCAAAACTCCAATTTAATTCTGAAATGAGTAGACAGTGTTGTAAGCTTCTGAAATGATGAGCGAGAAAATGAGATGGTGGAAGGCAAAGAGTTGTGCCCGTTCACTTCATATTCCCTGTAGAATGCAAAAAGTCATAAAGCTATATATATAAAACATGTAATATCGGTATGCATAGAGAGGTTAGAGAGTGTAAGAAGAAGGAGCAGAGAGAGGAGTTGTGAAGATCCAAAGATGATATAAAGAAAATTTGAAGGCTGGAAGGACAGCAGTAAAGAAGGAGAAAAACAAAGCTGATATCCAGGTAAATCAGCATATGATTTTATTGTACAGTGAGGAAGTTTGTGTTTCCATATCAATTTGTAGCTTGATAGATGTCCATTTGTAGCTGGTTGAGGTAGGAGCCTCCTGTGGGTTGTAGCCTACAGAAAATACATGGGAGTCGGCGCTTCCATTTAAATTTTTAGCTTGATAGATGTCCAGTTGTAGTTGGCTGAGGTAGGAGCCTCCTGTAGGTTGTAGCCTGCAGAAAATAGATGGGATTTGGAGCTTCCTTGCAAGTTGTAGCTTGCAGAATTGAGGTATTAGCCTCCTGTAGGTTGGAGCCTACAGAAAATCAGTGGTGAGAGGGAGTTGGAGCTTGCCTTTACATCACATCAATAATAATATGTGCTTTTCTCCCTTATGGGTTTCCACTTATATCTGTTGTCTATGTGCATGATGATTATGTGTTGATACTATGTATTTAATCTGCTTAATACCTTCTGCTCACTTCTTAAGATTGTTGTTCCATTGTATATTAAGTTGATCACGAAATGAAGATGTAAATAAGCGTAAAATAAAGTTTTACAAGACCATGACTGCATTAAACGGATTCACCCCCCCCCCCCCCCCTCTCAGTTTAACCAAGGGTTCAAAAATTGGTATCAGAGCAGGTTCCTTTTGTATCAGTTTAACAACTGGAAGGAGATCCTTGGTCCCCAAGATGGCTAGTCTAGAAGGATGCTCAACAAATAAAGCCCCTTTGTTTACTTACACAAATTATGCCTTCTGGAAAATAAGAATGAGGACGTACATAATGTCTCTAGGAATAGAAGTTTCAGCTGCTATGGATTTGGGATATGCCCCAAAGGAGTCTGACACAGAGAAAGAAGCCAAACAAGATTTTATAGCTAATGCCAAAGCCATGAATGCTCTCTTAAGTGGTCTGTGTGAGGCAGAATTTATCAAATTAATGCACAACAAGACTGCCAAAGAAATATGGGATACATTAGAAAGTATCCATGAGGGAGATAAAAAGGTGAAGATGGCCAAACTACAAGTCTATCAAGCTCAATTTGAAAATATAAAAATGAATGAAGAAGAAGATGTTGCCACCTTCTTCTTAAAGGTTGCAGAAATTGTGAATAATATGAAAGCTCTAGGAGAAACCATTAGAGAATGTGTAATTTTTCAAAAGATATTGAGATCTTTACCATCCAGTTTTAACCCCAAGGTTTCTGCCATAGAAGAAACAGCTGATTGGGAAACATTGACCATGAACCAATTACTTGGAAACTTAATAGCCTATGAGATGATACTTCCACGGAGGAATTCAAATGTGAGGGAGGCAGCCTTTAAGGCTGAGAAGAGCAAAGAAGAAAAGGAAGATACATGCTCCTGCTCTGATGAAGAAGATACCAAATTTGTTAGAAGATTGGATAGAGGCTCAGGCAAGTATAAAGGAAAACTTCCTTTTAAATTCTTTGACTGTGGAAGAGTTGGGAACTATGCATCTAAGTGTCCTCATAAGAAAACAAAGAATCAGACTCAAGAGATAGAGAAAACAAAAAAAAATAACTGGCAGAAAGGGAAGAGATTCAATAGAAAATCCCTTTATGCTTAGCAAGATAGAAATGCATTTGAAAACTCATATGAATCCTCAAATGAAGAAGGAACCTCTGAATTTGTGTTGTTGGCCAAGGAAGAGTCTGAAGGATTCCTTCTAGAAGATGAGGAAGAAAGTGAGGTAGATCTTGAGGGGGAGCTAAGAAATGCCCTGGAGGAAATAGAAAGACTTAAACTCAAGTGCAGAAAACAGAAATACATTCTTCTCAAATATGTAAAAGAGGTACCAAATTCAGAAGACCTCGTTCAATTGAAAGTAGAACTTGAAGAAGCTAAGAAGGTGGAAGACACGTTACTAAAACAAATTAAGGATAAAATTCAAAAGCAAGAAAAATTGGAAGAAGAAGTAGTATGCCTAAGAAAGAAATTAGAACACACCCAAAGGAAATTGACAATGAACACTCCATGAATGACAAGCACTGAACAGTTGAATAAAATACTAAATGCTCAAAGATCTCCTCTCATAAATATTGGGATAGGTTACGAAGGAGAAACCAGAAAATCCAAGGTAGAGGATAACCAGAATATCATTTTTGTGAAAGCTGCAAAAGAAAAAATTAACTCTCATCAATCTGAGATTATTGCAGCTAGAAGACTGATAGAAGAAAGGAGCAGGGGGTGTAAGCAACTCAGAGATGATATTGCCTCCATGGAGACCTTGAAGAAGGCAGACATTGAAAGGAATGATGAAGCAGCTCAAAAAGGAACCACAGAAGCAGAAGCCAGCAAGAACTTGATGTGTGATGAAACAAACAGAAACAAGTAGCAAAATCAAGAGACAAAGAATGAGAGGAAGAAGCAAGCAGTTGCAAAAATTTCAATTGTTCCTGAATATCAATTGAACAAGTTCGGAAGATCTCAAAGGAGATTCTTTCCTCCTATGAGAAATGTCACTTGTTTTTCCTATCACAAAATGGGACATATTGCTGCATACTGTCAGATGAAAATAATCGATTTCAACCAGCAAAGGATGCAGAAAATGAAAATACTGCCTCAAGCAACCAAATGGAGAAGACAACCCTTCACCAGATACACTAATCGTTTCCATGGGTATTGTTTTTTTGTAAGGGGTTCGGCCATAAAGCCATGGAGTGCAGAACATATGGACAAAGACTGATGTTCAAAACCCCAAGGAGATTTATGAACAATGGAGAGTTCACTCATACACATAATCCTTTTAAAAATATAATCAAATGCTTTGTATGCCATCAAATCAGACACATGTCTTCCAAATGTCCTCTCAAATAATGTGGTCCATCTTCTCAGAAAAGGTTCCAAACAAATAGTTGCCTGCAGTGGAAAAATAAGTTGAATAAGTGTGACCTGGATCTAATAGCTCAAGATCAGAAAAGCCAATGGTATATGGACAGTGGATGCTCAAAGCATATGACTGGAGATCGAAGCAAGTTTTTAACCTTTGATGAAAAGAAATCTAGAAATGTAACATTCGGCAATGATAAAGCAGGGAAAATCAAAGGAAAAGGCTCAGTCAGTCTGAATAATGGAAGAGGAAAGGCTCAAGATATACTATTTGTGGATGGGCTGAAATCCAATATGCTAAGCGTCAGTCAAATGTGTGATAAAGGCTGTGAGGTCCTTTTCAGAGCCCAATATTTTGAGGTAAGATCGAGAACCACAGGAAAGACCTTGATCAAAGGTGTTAGAACAGAAAGTAATGTCTATATAATGGAAGAAGAGAATGAAGCATGCCACATAAGCAAACTTGATGAATCATGGTTATGGCATAGAAAACTGGGACACTTAAACTTTGACCACATCATCAGTCTGAGCAAGAAGAAAGCAGTCAGAAATATGCCTACAATAAAGAAGCCTCCAAATACCGTATGTAAATCCTGCCAATTGGGCAAACAGACCTGCACATATTTCAAGACCAAAGATGAACTATCTACAAGTAGGCCACTTCAGCTTGTACACATGGACCTATGTGGACCTTCAAGAAATAATGCACCAGGTGGAGAATCTTATTTCATACTAATAATAAATGATTTTACCAGATTGACGTGGGTGGAATTTCTCAAATATAAATCTGAAGCAATTGAGAAATTCAAGATATTCAAGGCATTGGCAGAAAATCAAATAGCATGCAAGCTAAAATGCATCATATCAAACGGAGGAGGTGAATTCACAGACTATGATTTTGCAAACCTATGTAATGAACATGGGATAAAACAACAGTTTACAATTGCAGGTACACCTCAACAGAATGGAGTGGCAGAAAGACAAAACAGGTCATTACAATAGATTTCCATAGCCATGATGCAAGAAAGTAACATTCCCCAAACCTATTGGGCAGAATCAGTACACACATTTTTTCACATTCTCAACAAATCTCATCTAAGACCATAATTGTGATAAGACTCCTTACAAATTATGGCATGGTAAACCAGCATCAATCAAGCACTTTAGTGTCTTTGGAAGTAAGTGTTTCATAAAAATTAATGATGAAAAACTGGGGAAGTTTGATGCAAGAGCTGATGAAGGAATATTTTTAGGATATGCATCCAAGAGTAAAGGTTACAGATGTTACAACAAAATACTACACAAAATTGTGGAAAGCATTGACGTAAGAGTTGACGAAGATCTACCAAACAGTACAAGAAACACAAGCTGCACCAATCCTCCATATGATCATGAAGTTGAGAACCAAGATAATGATGAACATAACAAGACAACAGAAGATACTGAATTAAACTCAAAGGGTCCCTCAAGATACACTCAAAAGAACCATCCAGAAGATCAAATCATTGGGGACAAAAGTGTGGGAGTCCAGACAAGAAGACAGCATGCTGAACAGAAAGAAGAAGTATACCTAGCCATGCTATCTCAAATAGAGCCAAAGAAGTTCAAAGAAGCCAGTAAAGACAAAAACTGGGTAAATGCCATGAATGAATAACTAGACCAAATTGAGAAGAACAATACCTGGGAATTAATTCCAAGACCTACTGGGAAAAATGTCATTGGCACAAAATGGATATTCAAGAATAAGATGAATGAACAAGGGTAGGTAATCAGAAATAAAGCAGACTTGTATGCAAGGGATATTCACAATTTGAAGGACTTGATTATGATGAAACCTTTGCCCCTGTAGCCAGGATGGAAGCAATCAGAATGTTTTTGGCCTTTGCATGCTATCATGATTTCAGGGTATATCAAATGGATGTGAAATCCACCTTCTTGAATGGAGACTTAGAGGAATAATTCTACATGGAACAACCTAAAGGATTCTCATTAACAGAGAAACATGACTATGTGTGCAGATTAAAGAAACCCTTATATGGTCTGAAACAAGCTCCTCGTGCATGGTATTCAAGGCTGGACAAATACTTGCAAAAACAAGGGTTTAAGAAAGGAGGAGTAGACAACAATTTGTACATAAAGGCTAATGAATATGAACTTTAAATTGTAATAGTATATGTAGATGACATCATGTTTGGTAGCAACAAAGATGAGTTAGCAAAAGGATTTGCTGAAAAAATGAAATCAGAATTTGAGATGTCAATGATTGGAGAGCTCACCTTCTATTTAGGACTTCAAATTCAACAAAAGAACATTGGAATATTCATTTCGCAAGAAAAATACTTAAGAGAAATGTTGAAAAGGTTTCAAATGGAAGACTGCAAACCTGTGTCAACTCCCATGATCACTGGATGCAAACTATGTGCTAATGATGGATCAATAGATGTAGATCAAAAACTTTATAGGTCCATGATAGGAAGTCTACTATATCTAACTGCTTCTAGACCAGACATTATGTTGGCAGTAGGACTTGTAGCAAGATATCAAGCAGCACCAAAACAAAATCACTTACTTGCAATCAAGAGAATATTTAGATATCTACAAGGAACCTCACATTATGGCCTATGGTATCCAAAAGGAAAAAATTTCACACTGACAGCATACATAGATGTAGATTGGGCTAGTTGCGTGGATGACAGGAAAAGCACAAGTGGAGGTGCTTTTTATTTTGGAAAAATTCTGGTGGCATGGCTAAGCAAGAAGTAAACTTCTATCTCTTTATCTACAGCAAAAGCAAAATACATAGCAGCAACAGCATGTTGCACACAAATAATGTGGATGAAAAAAACTCTCCAAGAGATGAAGGTAAGCATTGAGAACCCATTTCTATCAAATGTGACAATACAAGTGCAATAAGTATATCAAAAAATCTTGTACTTCATTCAAAAACAAAGCACATCCCAATAAAGTACCACTTCCTCAGAGAACAAGTAGCACATAAATTAGTAAACTTGGAATATGTACCAACCAAGGAACAAACAGCAGACATATTCACAAAACATCTTGCTAAAGAACCATTTGAATATCTAAGAGACAAACTAGGGGTAGTGTCTGTAGATGTTACTCTCTAACATGACCAAAAAAATAAAAGGTTGCATACAAGGAACAGGACTAGTGCAGAAGACAAGTGATAGTCAATATCAGACAGGAAAGCATCATTCCAGGGGGAGAGCAGTCATTAAAAATTGTCACAAAAGAGCTAGAGCAATGGAGCAGTGCATGGAACAGGTCCTCAAGATCAGAGTATTATGAAAAGATAGAAACCACACTGGGAAAAGTGCAACCCTTTTCCATTGATGTCAAAGGGGGAGGAAAAGCAAGAAAAATAAGAAAGGCTCTTCTATAAAGTAGGTAGAGGAAGAAAGACAATATACTTCTCAGAATGAAAAGGGGAGGAAGTCCTGAAGGAAGTATGGGAGTATTGGTGGATGTGTTTCCATCAATGCCAAAGGGGGAGACTGTTGGAAATATTGTCATTGATGGCAAAGGAGCAGAAAGGAGTAACACTAGAATTACCAGTGATAGCAGAGGCGGCAGAGACAGCATGGGTAGTTGAACTGTGAAGGCAAAGGCGTGCAGTAGTTGAACAGCGAAGGCAGCAAAGGCAGCAAAGGCTAAACCTCGTGCACATCTTATGAGCACGGTTAACGTTGATCTGGGATCAATGGTACCGCGGGGGCACAAACAGCCTGATGGTTAACTCAAGGGGGTGCCTCCGCAGTTGACCCGCCCATTGGGCGTTGATCGCAGATTGACGGTTTTCATTCACTGCGGTAGCAGAAGCCCAATGATCATTCTGCACCGAGGAGTGCCTCTGCAGTGCCGTGAACTGGGACCCGCTTTCCTAAAGCCCAAAAGTACAGTCATGGACCGGCGTGATCAACGGATGAGATTAAAGGAGATAGAAGACAGATATTATATCGCAATCAAGTGGGACCCGATTGCATATTGGACATCGCAAGCTCAGGAGAATAAGCACTTGAGAATCGGGTTGAATCGTCGAAGCGCGAAGTGTGATAATGAAGTGGCGATGCAAATTTGCGATGCGATGTGGGGATGCGAAGGGACACATGGCGGCACAACGCAATATCGCACATCGGCGATGTGAAGCTCATCGCATACCGCGAAGTGGCAATGCGATGTGATGTGAAGATGTGATGCGATGCAATGAGATGCGAAGCGGAGATGCAATGTGATGTGAAATGGTGATGCGAATCGGAGATGCGAATTTCATTGCATATTGAAGATCGCAAAGCTCAGAAGAGATACGTGCAAGGCATGTAAATCATCGGCAATGGTCAAACGATACTTGGAACCAGAAATGGCAAATAAGCAGAACAGTGAAGGCAGGATTAGAAAACCGGTAAGTGTTTGTCGCACTACTTTTGGAGGATAAGTGGTAAAAGCTGAAAGGAACGTGATAGCGTTAAGAGGGTGACATGTGGCATTCTAAAACCACCTATTTCGCATAGGTTGGGAATGGTTAAATAAAATGAAACTTTATGTGTGAATTCCGTCGGATTGGAAAGTTAAGAAAAGGCGGAGTCCGATGACCGTCCGATTGATGAAAGGTTGATATGCATGTGAACGTAGCACAAAATACACAGGTAACGGAAGAAACAGAACATTTATGCAGCAGAGCTAGAATATAACAGCAGAAACTGAAAATACAGTGACAGCAGCAAGAAGGAAAAATATACGGCGAACCAAGAGCTAAAAGGGTTGAGTGAGATTTATCTGTTGCAACTATAAATGTAAATGAATTAATTATTTTATTGTATGTGATGCAAAGGCAAGTCTCCGTAGGCAAAGAAAAACTCCAATTTAATTCTGAAATGAGTAGACAGTGTTGTAACCTCCTGAAATGATGAGCAAGAAAATGAGATGGTGGAAGGCAAAGAGTCATGCATGTTCACTTCATATTCCCTGTAGAATGCAAACATTCATAAAGCTATCTGTATAAAACATATAATATCGGTATGCATAGAGAGGTTAGAGAGTGTAAGAAGAAGAAGGAGCAGAGAGAGGAGTTGTGAAGATCCAGAGATGATATAAAGCAAATTTGAAGGCTAGAAGGATAGTAGTAAAGAAGGAGAAAAACAGAGCTGATATCCAAGTAAATCAGCATATGATTTTATTGTACAGTGAGGAATTTGGTGCTTCCATATCAAGTTGTAGCTTGATATATGTCCAGTTGTAGTTGGTTGAGGTAGGAGCCTCCTGTGGGTTGTAGCCTACAGAAAATACATGGGAGTTGGCGCTTCCATTTCAAGTTAGCATGATGGAGAGTATCCGGTTAGCCATTGTTGAAATTAGGAACCTCTTACACGTAGGTTGTAACTGCAAAATAGATAAGTTGGAACTTTCTTAGGGTGTAGCTTGCGAATTGAGATAGTATCCTCCTGTAGTTTGGAACTGCAAAAATGGAAAATTGGTGAAGAGTTGGGCTTGCTTTTTTACACTTTTACTCACTCAATAATAAAATGATTTTCCATACATAACGGTTTTATATATTCTATATTACGTAATTATTAATATGTGTTGATATTCGTATTTAATATTCTTAATACATACTCATATTAAAGATTTTGGAACACATTTGTATGGTCAGTTTGATCTGAGAAATGATGTTAAATAGTGTAAAAAAATTTCAGACTATCGTGCATTAAATGATGGACTTTCCCCCTCTTAGGTTTCTAATGAAGCTATGAAACTGTTGCTTGGTACCATGGTCATTAATAAACCATGGACCTGACTTCTTGGCTCGTTATCGCTCCAACATGTTGAGTGAGATCTTGTGGGAACTCCTTTCGTTCTGATAATATATTTCTTTGTTATATTTGTTCTTTATTCGACAGCCTGGGTTATCTACGTCCCCCCTGTGTATGATTTATCTTTGTTTTTTAGTTTGAGGTGCCTTTCCCTTGCTTGATTCACAAATCCAAAGTCTCCTTCTTTACATTCTGCCTCGATCTGATAAGTATATCGATGGCGCTTATAGAGTGAGGAGATGTCCTGGATGTACTTATGTAAACAGTCACAATATTTAAGTACCAAATGCCACTCATAATCCTTGATACGTAGCTTCGTGCGAAGGCCTTGAAAAAGAATTATGAACTTCGAAACATCTTGGTCCCTTCCCTACCGTAGCGTGGTCCACTTTATGTATTTGTCTTCATAGGTCCCGAAAAGGTAATATTATTCCTTGATGGTGTCTCAGAAATAATTCCAAGTGGGTGCGGTTGAAAATAGTGAGGATTTTCTCTCATCCTTTTGCTCACAATAGGTTTCCCACTAGTCCTTGACATGGGGGGCGGCTTTGAGGAGTGAAAACACAATCTTTTCCCGATTGGAAAATTCATGAACCGAAAAACATTTTTCCAAAATATTTAACCATCTATCTATGATGCCTGCATATATTTTGCCTTCAAATATGGGAATGTTAAAATTAACTTGTAATTTAAAAGGAGTGGCACCTCAAGGCTAGCTATTGGAGGAATATGCATCACTTGTGGGTAGTCATCTAAGTATCTGGGAAAATTTATCCATCATCACATTCCTCTATTTCTTGAGGGCCTCCTCGAGCAATATTTTGAAATGATCTCTTGCTCCCTCGTCTTTCTATTATTCTACCATGGGAGTTCGTCCAGGTTTGCGAGGTTGATCTTGTAAATGTTAAAACAGTTCAAGCCCTATCTCCTTATACCCCGATCTTGTTGGGGACATGCAAAAAAAAAAATAGAGAAAGAGCATACCGCTTTGATACCACTGATCCAGACTTATGCAAGAATGCAATAGAATGCACATATAAACATAAACACAGATATGCAGTAGAAATAAAACTTCATTTCATTAATATCAAAGAACTAAAATATGCTTACATATAGAATGAAAATAAACTAGCCCGGGCGATGGTAGCTTATCTCTGAGAAGCGATGTGATGGCTATATACCTCTGAACTGTGTTACAATGAGGCTCAAGGGAATTTTTATTATTGAAAAATAAGGGAAAACCCTAAACAACCAAACCCCTAACTCTAGGAGATGGAACACCACGAGTTTGTGGGCCTCGTTGGGGTTATTTGGGTAGCCATCTTCCTGGGGTCGTTTCTTAGCATATTATATCTGTTTGGAGTGTACGATACTAGTACTACAAGATTTCGCATGCTGCGGACCTAAAAAAACTCCATTTAGGGGGTCAAAACTACTCCAGAAGTTGACCAAAAAAACTACTAAAAATAGTAAATGCTGCTATAAAAAAGGAAACTAATGAAACCGACTAGAGGCCTAGGTGGAATAGGCAGGTGGCCACCAATATCCACCTAGATCAATTACATACATAATTGACTTGGACCCAATATTCCAAACATGACTGAATATTACAATTATTACATCATGGGTCTTTACATGACATTTACATCAAGAAAGAGATATGACATTTATAACCAAAACCAAATACCTCAATAGTGAGGTATCAAGAACATGATAATCATTAGCAACCATAATACACCATTAAGGATCCTACAACATGAACATCATCATCATGAAGTAAAATAGGGAAATGTAGCATCAATATTCAACATCATCAACATGTGACCAAATATGTAATGCTTTCAAGAATCACCAGGAAGTTGTAGCAACAATATATAAATAACTATCCTCTTGACTTCATGTAACATGCCTTTTCCTCATACATGAATATTTATGATTCATAGGCATCAATATCATTCTCTTGGACCATTATCTTCATGCAAGAAGAATTATCACACCATAGACAAATTCACCAATATGTAGCTCAAGTAATCATCCATAAAATCCCTGTCTACAACTTATTTAAATCCCATGACATATAAATAACAATATATATGAATTCATCATCATCAACCAACCATAGCATGAGATTGTGCAATCAAGCTCTGTTAGTAATCCATCTCCTTGATCACATATCATCAAGATAAACATGCTCTACTTATGAAGAGCCACAAATTCTCAAGCAACATATATATCATCAAATTTAGCATATAGATAACATATACATGCATCATCACCATGTATCACCAACATATGTGAGAACCAAGGAACTCACCATGGAAATTGTTTTCCAAGCAATATATAGGCATCATCCATAACTTCACCAACAAGAAGACATAATTACAACAACATACCATAATCATCTTCAATAAATGCAACTTAAGAAATATATACTCATTATCCAAAACTTCAACAACAAATGTGTCTTCAACAATATCTCCAATGATATATATACTTTTCGTGAACACCATTATGTAACAAGGAATGCTCAAGAAATCATAATTCCAACAATTCCTTACTAGAGGCATAGTGAATGTTCCCCCTGAACCTGTGCCAACTATTGTCAGGTATGATTATATCCAACTTCAACAATCAATAATGCCATCAAAAGAACCAAATTAACAATGTCATATTGCAGCAATTCATAAACCATCATAAGCCAATACCACTTCTAAGTAGCATCTGAGAATCAATCGACTATAAGAAATCAATGTCAGAACCAGAAAGACAAATAATAACTGTCTGGAGCATATCAAAACCTCTCCTCGAGTCTGTCTCACTTTTTCTTCATCTCAGAGAAACATATGTGACAGTATAGATCAAGACTCACGTATATTTGTGACAGTCCTTCATAATATCAACGTACTTAAAGTAATATGTCAAACTTTCATAATCGCAACCCCCCCTGATCATGTACTGTATATTTTTGTTCATTGTTACTACATAAAATGCAATTTTAGTAATACCAAATGAATATCAAAACAACATAGGGACTCAATATCAAGATATAGACATGCATAGCTCCCCCTGAGATCATACATCATTGATCCTAAGGACCTGATAATGATCACCTATTATTCATGAGGACATGTACCTCACATCACTTTTGTAGTCACCGTGAGAAGTAGCTTTAAAAAAAATGGAGTACAATAGGGTCAATATTCCCTATGTTTCTGACTGATGTTCCTTGATCCTTCATATCTGCTTGTAATTTATAATTATGTGTTAAAACTTATCCCATATCCTGGTTCTGTTCTGCATACTTGACCCGCAATCAGTGGCTTTATGCCCAAATGAGTTACAGGAGAAAAAATATCCACAAACCATCCTTTTTTCCTAGGAACTGATCTTGACCTTGATCTAGGATTTTTTCTTTCAGATGTGTGACTTGATTCAATTTTCCCTTGAAAAACACTATATTGGTTTTTTCCATCACATTATATATGTGAATTCATGTTATTATACTGAATGTCAGCCTTGATTAGAGGAGAGCGTTGTTCATTAATAATATTCTCTAGAGATGCAGATGCCTTTTCCCATTTATTGGTCTTCTCATAATCTTCCTTTAGGGTCATAACTTCATATTCTAATGTTTCAAAATGCTTTTTCTTTTCTTGAAGTTGTTTTCTTATGCTTTGTGTTCTTCTATTGGTTTCTTATAATTCCATCTTTAACATGTTTATTTCCTCAATAATATTGTTTCCTTTTGTTTCCAATTCTTTGTTAGTATTCCCGAGTTTATCATTTTATTTCAATGCTTTCATTAAATAATATACCTCAAAATTATCTGATTCAGTGATTGACTGATCTTCAAGAGCCATAAGTACTTAATAATGACTTCTAGAATCTGAATCTGAATTTTCCTGGTCATCAGGTGTGTTATGACTATATTCCTTAGAGTAAAAATTTTTTTGTTAGATAACTTCTTTTTAGCAGCATTCTTTCCGTTCTCTTTATGATTTTATCTATATGGACATTTGGATGCATATTGGCCTACTCTTCCACAAGCAAAACATTTAAAGGGAAGCTTACATCTAAATTTTCTAGTTCCTACTTGCAACATTCTCTCAAAGTTTGCTTATTCCTCATATGATATGTAGCTTGGGTATTTGGGTGCTTCCATCTCTTTCCCTTTGTTGAATAATGTAACTAGTTTCAATATTCATTATTAATATATATTTTCAAAATAATTTATTATTATTGACTTATTAAAGCATGGGTTTCATGCTTGGGTCAATTATAGGTCAAGCCTCTATTGTAGGCTTTAGGTTATTATCAAACTCATTTATTGTTTGGTCAAAGACTCTTCCATCAAGCCATCCTCCTCATGAACTTAGCCTCGTCATCAAATTCTTCAATTCAACCTATTCATCTTCAAGTCGGCCTCAAGGAATTATTATCAAATCAGCATCAAGTCGCCTTCCCTCAAAATATCACATGCCGACCTAAATTAATACGCACCTCTTCATATGTTCATGTCAGCTTATTTATGATGGAAAAACAACTATAAATACAAGTACAAGGCCCTCACATTACTACCACAGAAGTTCAGATATCTCTCTGAAATAAGTTAGGATCATATCACAGTTTCGGTGCCATTGTAGAAGGACATAGTTTCAGGCTAATTACATAGATGTACGTTCGGATGAATTCAGTGATACAATCTCAATACTATACACTTCAGAGATGGTACAGTGAACATGTTTCATTTATCACAAATATGATCTCACATTACAGTGACCACGGACTTTCGTTGATACACCATAGTGAAGAATTTAGTGACACGTCAGCTTAAGATCTATCACAAGATCATAGTTTCTATGCAATCAAAGTGTTGATGCCTCCACAAGGAATTGGAATATGTGATACAAAAAAAAAAATGGTATTATTGTAGACATGATAACTTTGTGCAACACAATGACAAATACTCAATGCAAACACAGTGAAATTATGGCTTGATGGGAGTCTTTATTCTAGTTAGGGTCTTGGTTGTCTCATGTTGAATCTACTGAAGGAAGAATTTTGACTGGGTTTTCCCCAAAGAGTGCAGTTTTTCCCTGGAAATGTGCCTACATCTTGTGTCCTCTTCTATTTGTTGCTTGGCATTAGTCTTGATGATAAGAACAATTTAATTGAAAGAACACATAATAATAACAAAAACATCACAAGATATTGTCATAATAAGATAAATTGACTAACTTCCACCTCAGATTTCTCAACATGGTATCATAGCTTAGTTCATGGTCAAAGGTAGTTTGAATATCATTTGGGTGCATTTGTATTGAAGATCAGTTGAGTGTGTTTGCAAGTCAAGAATTTCTGTAATTAAGGTCCTGAGGAATCTTAGCTTAAGTGTTCAATCAAAGAAGAGTTAAATGTTCAATATACAATAGTCTCAGTATAAAAATAATTTCGATATGTCACAGTGATGTGATATCTCAGTATGCCTTAGTGAAGTAGGATTTCAGTATGCCATAGTAAAGGAATTCGAATTAAAATTTTAGAGAAAAGGTATAGGTCTCGGTACTACCACAGGCAGAAGAAGAAGGATCTCAGTGCTATCTCAGTCACCATGTCAACACAGTCTTGGTGCTATTATAATGGCATAAATTCAGTGCTATTACACGAACACAATGACCTCAACTCGGTGATATTTCATTGATGCTAATGCAGTGAAAAAGACTCGGTTCTATCACAGTGGTATGATTCTCGGTGCTATAAATACATTTCAGTATTGTTACAACGATGCCTATAACAAAGAATGAGTCTTGGTAAAATCAAATTGATGCATATCATAATAAGTATCACTACAATGGTACATGTCATGGTCATAAGTAGAATTCAGGCTCAAGAAATATGTGGTTGAAGTACTAATATAAATAAGAAGTTGAGTCATTTCTATAGCGAAACAATGAAGTAGTATATTATGCCTTCCACTCGTTGAAGAAATAGAACTTGGCACAACTTCCTACAGAGATACATCAAGGATCTGAGATGATAATACCAGCACAAGGAACCAACTTTAAGGAATCACTCTTTGAGGATATGATGCAAAGAACCAAATATTGTTGCTACAACAATTCCAATAAGTTATCAAATCATAGGCATGAAATCACAAGGTACGTATGTACATAAGCTTTTATTTTTTCAGTGGTCCTTATTTATAGCTAGTCTAGGATAAATATTGAAACATGCATCCTTAATTTCTAGGGATTACAAGTAATCTAGGATGTTAGGTAGAAATCCTTGCTTGAATGAAGGAATAATTTTTATAGGATTCCATCCTCCATGGTTACATAAGATATCTATCTTAAGAAATTAAATTATGTTCTTGGTGTCACATGTTTTTCTTGAAAGTATGAATTACACGTATAGATGACCATCTCTTACACTTCAATGAAATCCTACAAGGTTTGTCAAGAAACATTTTAAGGTATGTCTTAGACCATACACCTTATAAAATTCTCTTCATCTTATCTTTAATTTTTTGTTACAAACTTTGTCATGTATAGCTCTCTTGAATCTTAAAGATTCTTGTTTATGGAGATTCATCATCTGATAAATTTACCCACCTTATATCTCTGATTTTTTATATAAAAGAACCCTAAAAAGGTTCTCTGGAAAACCCTAACCTAAGGGTATGTTATTGATGTGTGAAAACCTGAACCTATTTAGGGCTATTGATGAAGTAATTGCTATTATGATGATGTCATGTTTGGGTTCTTGGTATGATCATGAAAAATCTAACTTGTTAGGGTTTAAATGATGTTGTCTGAAATCCTAAACCTTTGAAGTCTTTATAAATAAGTGTTTTCTATAGTATGAACTAAAATCCTAAATTCTTAGGGTTTGGTTAGGTCTATAAGCAATACTCTTTATAGTAATCTCCTAGGATGAATCCCTAGGTGTGTGTTCATTTGGTTGAAACCATAGATTGGTCTAGGTCGGTATATGTCTAATGTATTAATATTTTATGACATATGATATGCTTATTCATGATGGTAATCTCCTAGATATTTGTGTTAACCAAACTATTAATGGTCATAAGTCCTAGGGTTTGGAAACAAGCCCTAATAAAAGTTTGAATTTCTAAGATGATGTTATTTGAGAAATCTAGGGTTTACATCGAACCCTAGTATAAGTTATTCATGTTGATAAAGTTGTGATTGTTTTAGTTGTTATAGCTCATGTATGAAATCTAGGGTTTACATAAAATCCTTGTGGGAAGTCTAATATATATGACCTCTCAAAGTTACTAGATACTTTTTCTTTTGACCTATTTCTAGGGATCGTTATATGAAAAAACTAATATTTTGTCATCTTGATTGAGTTTTTGATGTGCTTTAGGGTTTTTAACAAACTTGGGCTAGAAGTGGAAGTATTTAGGTATATTCTCTTGATTATTATGTTTGTAAAGTCTAATGCTTCCACTACTATAATATTTTTTTATGACTAACTTCATGCTTCTATAGATCTGGTTGTACTTGATGTCTAAGATGTGCATATACATCATATTCGGGTTGGTAAAGATTTCCATAAAAGGAGACGATATGTTAAGCACAATGAGAAGGATTCAAAGGCCATGAAATATTCTCCAACATCAAAGGAAGAAGTTGATATCCATAAATTAAGAGGGAGCTTGGATGAACGGAATTTCTCTAAGTTAAGAAGAAGTGATGGATATGGTTATCTACTTCATGTGTCATGCACTATACCAGGACTAACATCCATAAGTCTTAGTGAAGACCATGAGTAAGAATCATAGTCATGATGGTTACCTTGAAAGAAGAAATTGGAGAATTCTTTGTTGAGGCGCTTCCGTAAGAATGAAATCAGGTTCTGATTGAAGAATATGTTGTTGCATGTGAAGTAGAAAAGGAAAGTGTATGATTGAGGAATATTCCGTCAAAAATTCGATGATAGTCCTACTGTGTTGATAAGAAACATCAAGTTGCTTAAAATACCTCAAAGGTTTGTTTTTTTTATGAACATGTGAAAGTATATTATTGATTGGGGTTGTATTTGTATAAGCGAATCTATCTAAATTTTGATAATCACAATGGTTAAAAATTAGTTTGATCAGGAGAGATTTTTTGTTGAGGCTTTGTGAGAGAAGCATTGCCTGGAAAGACATTGGGTCGAAAATTTGTATTGATGTCTGGTAGGGAGGGTGGCTCGGGTGGATGTGCACCTAGTTCCCTAGGTTTATGGTTAGTAAGTAAGCCTGATGGTACCTATAAAGGCTGAAATCTTTAGTCCATCTTAGTCCCACTCGGATAGATTTCCTTGGTCAGGAATCTAGTATGTGGCATTGTGGTGCCTAAAATTTTGAGAGACCAAATGGATATATTTCCCTGGTTAGGAATCTAATCCATGGAATTACAGTTCTTAAACTTCTTCATAGATAAAGTGAGATCTTCCATGAACCTTTTTAATTATATATGAATACCTCCCTAGTTAAGAGGGAGTGTTGAATAATGTAACTCGGTCCAGTCATCATTATTAATATATTTGTCAAAATAATTTATTATTATTGACTTATTAAAGCATTGGTTTCATTCTTGGGTCAGTTATAGGTCAAGCCTCCATTGTATGCCCTTAAGTTATTGTCAAACCCATTTATTATTTGGTCAAATACTCCTCCATCAATTCATCCTCTTCATCTTCAAGTTGGCCTCAAGGAATTATTATCAAATCAGCATCAAGTCGGCTTCCCTCAAAAGATCGCATGTAGGCCTTAATGAAGACACACCTCTTCATATGTTTATGTCAGCTTATTTATGATAGAAAAACAACTATAAATACAAGTACAAGGAGCTCACATTACTTCCACGGAATTTTGGATATCTCTAGAAAACAAGTTCAAATCATATCACAGTTTCGGTGCAATTGCAGAAGGACATAGTTTCGGGCTAATTACAGAGATGCAAGTTTGGATGACTTTAGTGATATAGTATCAATACTATACACTTAGGAGATGATACAGTGCAAAAATTTTGGTTATCACAAAGATGATATTGCATTATAGTGACCACAGACTTTCGTTGAAACACCACAATGAAGAATTCAATGACACATCAGTTTCAGAGCTATCACAATATCACAATTTCTATGCAATCAAGGTGTCAATGCCTCCACAAGGACTTGGACTTGGTGCTACAACATAACTTTAGTGTTATTGCAGAGATGAGATCTCGGTGCAACACATTGACAAATAATCAATGCAAACACATTGAAAGGATGGCTTGATGGAAGGAGTCTCTAGTCTAGTTAGGGTCTTGGTTGTTTCATCTTTAATCTATTGAAGGAATAATTTTGATTAGGTTTTCCGTAAAGAGTGGGGTTTTTCCTGGAAGCATGCCTACATCTTGCATCATCTTCTATTTGTTTCTTGGAATTATTCTTGATGATAAGAAAATATAAATTGAAAGAACACATAATAATAGCGAAAAAATCACAAGATAATGTCATAATAAGAGAAATTGACTAACTACCACCTCCTTGGATTTCTCAACACTCTTTATATGTGGATTTGAAGGCTAATTTTCTCATGTCCGACGAACCACCCTTCCTCATCTCAAATGTTTTCAAGATTCCATGGAGTTGTTCAAGTGTGAGACTCTTTAGATCCTGCAATTATTCAATGGAAGAGACTTTGGAATCAAACTTTGGAGTTAGTGATATCAAAATATTCTCAACAACAGTAGCATATTTTATTTCTTCACCAAGATTTTTCATATAATTAACAACCTCATCTACTCTAAGGAAAAATCATGTAATTCTTTTATCATGATGCATTTTAAAGTATCATACTATATTCTATACGATTGGAGTTTAAATATTTTTTCCTTGGTGTCACCTTCATAACTTTGGATAAGCTTATCCCACATTTCCTTTACAATGTTCAACTGCATTACTTTCATGAACTAAGACTCGGCCAGGCTTCCCAAGATGTCATTTAAAACCTTTGAATTGGTTTCATATTGTTTCTTCCCTGTTGTATATATGGGAATGGAGGCTAGATATTGGTATCCACTTTCAACGATTTCACATACCGCTCCAACTCTCGCAAGTATGATCTCATTCTAACTTTCCAAAAGAGAAATTTAGTTTTATTAAATAAAGGTGGCCTGATAGAAAATACTCCTTCTTGACTACTCATCGTGACGGATCTCCCTTTAAGTGATCAAGCTCCAACTGGGGGACCTTCTCTAATACCAATTGTTGGTAAAAATACTGATGGGGGTGGGGCTAAATCAATATTTTAAACTGAATTCATATTTCAATTTCTTATTCATATTTATTTATGCTACTTTCATTAAATAATCTAGCATATGTACGCAACATTGATGAAGAAAAATAGTGTATATCTAGTTAACTATCTTTTCATTTATCTCATCAATTGTTCAACTTGAACCAATGCATCATTACTTCATTGGAAATTAATTAAACATTAACCATTAGCAGTAAGATCATAATAAACCATCACACATAAGCAACATAACAACACATGAGGAAACCAATATTTTTAGGTGGAAGCTCAATGTGGGAAAAAACCACCATTGTCGTTATCTCTATCTTCATCTTTTATTATAAAGGAAAACATCATACAATATTGTACTGGTGCAGACTCATACCATTACGTAGGCACCCACCTACAAAATGCTACAACCTTCTCTCATTCTCCAGCACCCACTAGAAGGGAGCTTCAACCCCTTGATCTCATTTACCAGCACCCACTGGAAGGGAGCTCCTACCCCTTGAATAGATTTACCAACTACCACTGGAAGAAATATTTGACTCCCTCATTGAACGCTCCAACCCTCAGCATCGGTATGGACCATGTTTCATAATATTTCATAATGGATCCACCTGAATCAAAAAATCAAACCTGTAGGCCACTTTTCATCATATTTTCATAGTAACCCCACTTCCATCATTTAAGCCCAAAATCTGGTAACAATGTTCAAACCAATCAATATATCAAATCGCTCAATTACTAAACCAACTTGATCATCAAATGAATCACTGAATATTAATCAATCAATGAACCTAGCTAGATCAAACCTATTCATAATAGATCATATCAAATCAAAACCATTCACCAATATACCAAGCCATACTCTTTTCATCACAGGAATCATATCCTGTCACTGCAAACCCTTAATCAATCATGTTTCAGAAGGTATATTCTATTGTTTTGAAACATACCCATGTTTGTACTTGTTTCCTTTGAAGACTACCTAAGTATAGATCTCGAGACACTGAAAAACAGAGTCTGAATAACTGTAACACTAAATCAATCACTAAATCATCACATATCACTTAACCAAATACATATCACCACACAATAGCATCATCACTAGTCATCATTTCATTCCACAACCAGTTCAACCCAACCGGTATTGTCAAAAAGATATTACCATGAGAGAGACATCATCAACATACAACAAAAAACATAAAAAAAATGATAAAACATTATTAACAACCCATATTGCAAAATCCTAGCACAAATACATGATCTTTGTAAAGAGAATCGGTGTATGTACGCACTTCTCATGCTTGACACTTGCGTACAAATTCTGAACATACTGAAAAATATTTCACATATTATATACGCGACTACCCAGAAGAAGACCTATGTATATACGTGATTTCTCAAAGACAAAACAACTTATAGATTTATAATCACTAAATCATTCCTTCTCTGAAACCACAAAATTCACTCCGCAAATATTATTGTCACACATTCATGTCAAAGTATAATTACCACCACATATCTATCATTGTTAGTCATAATCATAAAATATCAAGAAGGATATTCATTAGTCTTTAATATACTTTCATAACTCTCATATCTAAACCTCCTCCATGCTCCTTGGTGCACACCTATTTCAGATCAAATAATTCACTAGTAACACATAACTTGCACCCCTAACACTTTGATCATCACCTCTTTATATAGCTTAGGCCATAGCTAATAACTTAGGCCAATCCCTTAGTAATACTGATGGTATTCTTTGACGGGATCAAATATTCTTCAATGACATAGACTTTGGAATCAAACTTTGGTGTTAGTGATATCGAAATATTCTCAAAAACAGTAGCATATTTTATTTCTTCACTGAGATTTTTCATAGAATTAATAACTTCATCTACTCTAAGGAAAAAACATGTTATTATTTTATCATGATGTGTTTTAAAGTATCATATTATATTCTATATGATTGGAGTTTAACACTTTTTACCTTGGTGTCACCTTCATAACTTTGGATAAGCTTATCCCACATTTCCTTTGCGGTGTTCAACTGCGTTACTTTCATGAACTAAGACTCGGCCAGGATTCCCAAGATGTCATTTAAAACCTTTGAATTGGTTTCATATTGTTTCTTCCCTGTTGTATCTGTGGGAATGGAGGCTAGATATTGGTATCCACTTTCGACGATTTCACATACATTCGCTCGAACTCTCGAAAGTATCATCTCATTCTGACTTTCCAAAAGAGAAAGTTAGTTCCATTAAATAAATTTGGCCTGACAGAAAATACTCCTTCTTGACTACTCATCCTGATGGAGCTCCCTTTAAGTGATCAAGCTTCAACTGAGGGACCTTCTCTAATACCAATTGTTGGGAAAAATATTGATGGGGGGGAGAGGGGTGCGGTGAATCAGTATTTTAAACTCAGTTCATGTTTCCATTTCTTATTCAGATTTCTGTATGCTACTTTCATTAAATAATCTAGCATATGTATGCAACTGTGATGAAGACAAATAGTGTATATCTAGTTAACTATGTTTTCATTCATCTCATCAATTGTTAAACTTGAACCAATGCATCATTACTTCATTAGAAACTAATTAAACATTATCCATGAGCAGTAAGAGAATAATAATCCATCACACATAAGCAACACAACAACACATGAGGAAACCAATATTTGTAGGTGGAAGCTCAATGTGGGAGAAAACCATCGTTGTCGTTATCTATGTCTTCATATTTTATTATAAAGGAAAAAATCATACAAAATTGTAGTGGCCCAGACTCATACCATTACATAGGCACCCATTTGCAGAAGGCTACAACATTCTCTCATTCTCCAACACCCACTAGAAGGGAGCTTCTACCCACTGATCTCATTTACCAGCACCAAATGGAAGGGAGCTCCTACCCCTTGAATATATTTACCAGCTACCACTGGAAGAAAGCTTTGAATCCTTGTTACACAACATTTTTTCATTGTCCCTGCAATCCCTCATCCTGTACATTGGAGGACTATTCCCATGACCTGTGAATAGTAAAATGTCCTGAAAACACCTTAATGGCATCCTTCTGCATAAGGACAAGAATTCTCCTGAAGAACAATTCCTTTGGAAAACCCTAAAAATCCATGTTTTGGCATTGGCGCAGGTAGCCAGTTCATCCATCGCGCCAATGGGGAAAAATCACCATAGTGGGCGCGCCATCTTGCGCTCTGTCCCTGTGTCTCGCTCGCGCCAAGCCTATTAAGGAATTTTTTTTTAAAATAAATGGCGGAATTTTGATTCTAACAAACTTAGAATGAATCATCAGAAAGAAGTTGGGTTGTTTGCCTCCGGGTCTCCCTGATTAGGAAGTGGTTTTCCACCTCTCATGGAACATTCCTAAGAGATAGGGCTCTATCCCATGATTATAGGGATCCCAACCTCCCTTCCTCCTTCTAGAAAAGTCTGCCCTCTCCATTTACAAGCTAGCTGAACGCTTGGAAGCTGAACATTTAGGAAGGAAACTATAGCCAAGGAGAACCCCGTAAGAGAGAGAGCCTTGTCCAAATCCCAGAGAGGCTTTGTTGAGAGGCGCTCCACTGCAAGCCTCGCCAAAGGAAGATCATAGAGTCAGAGCACTTGGTTGTAATCACCCTTTTTGTCATCTATAATATAAGCGACTCTAATTTTGGTTCCATTCGTGTGTCTACTTTTTTATGTAATGCAACGAATTATATCTTCTCTGACTGATATATAGTTACATGCTTTAAGTATTACGTTGTATGTCGTCGTTTCTTTGCATGTGTACAGGTGTCCGAACGTGGCGAACGGAAGGATTGTGATCTGTCAAGCTAGGGATGAGGAGCACCGCTTCTTCATCGTCAACAGAAGCGTGGGATTTGAGGTAGGCTACTTATCGCGATCTTTGTCTTTCTTGTAACTAGGAACCAACATCATTGCATGATTCGATTGTTGCTAGACCCAATCTAGGGCTAGTGGGGTCACCTCTGTCTGCAGAGGAGATTTACCTCCTCAACACTCCCTCACTGAAAGCTCCAACCCTCAGCACCTATGTGGACCATGTTTCATAATATTTCATAATGGATCCACCTATCTCAAAAAATCAAACCTGTAGGCCACTTTTCATCATATTTTCATGCTAAACCCACTTCCATCATTTAAGCCCAAAATCCGATAACAATGTTGAAACCAATCAATATATCAAATCACTCAATTACTGAACCAACTTGATCATCAAATGAATCACTGAATATTAATCAATCATTGCAACTAGCTAGATCAAACCAATTCATAATATATCATATCAGATCAAAACCATTCACCAATATACTAAGCCATACTCTTTTCATCACATGAATCATATTCTGTCACTGCAAACCCTTAATCAATCATGTTTTAGAAGGTATATGCTATTGTTTTGAAACATACCAATGTTTTTACTTGTTTCCTTTGAAGACTACCTCCGTATAGATCTCAAGACACTGAACAATTGAGTCTAAATAACTATAACACTAAATAAATCACTGAATCATCACATATCACTTAACCAAATACATATCACCACACAATAAAATCATCACTAGTCAACATTTCATTCCACAACCAGTTCAACCCAACCAGTATTGTCAAAAATATATTACCACGACAGATACATCATCGACATACAGAAAAAAACATGAAAAAATTGATCAAACGTTATTAACAGCCCATATTGAAAACCCTAGCACGTATACACGATCTTTGCAAAGAGAATCAGTGTATGTATGCGCTTATAATGCTTGACGCCAATGTACAAATTCTGAACATACTGAAAAATATTTCACATATTATATACACGATTACACAGAAGAAGACCTATGTATATACGTGATTTATCAAAGACAACCCAACTTATAGATTTGTAATCACTGAATAATTCCTTCTCTACAACCACAAAATTCACTCCACAAATCTTACTGTCACACATTCATGTTAAAGTATAATTACCACCACATATCTATCATTGTTAGTCATAATAATAAAATATCAAGCAAGGATATTCATTAGTGTCTAATATATTTTCATAAATCTCATATCTAAACCTCCTCCATGCTCCTTGGTGCACACCTGTTTCAAATAAAATCATTCATTAGTAACACATAACTTGCATCCCTAACACTTTGATCTCCATCTGATCCAAGTGGATATTGGTGGCCACCCGCCTATTCCACTTGGGGCCCCACCATTGTTTCTTTTAGATTTTCAGTTTCGGCACAACTTGCTATTTTTAGCATTTTTTCGGGTCCTGAACTTCCGGAGCCATTTTGAGCCCTAAACGGAGATTGTATGCTGAAGTTACGTCCCTAGGAAATTGAAACACCAATTTACCCAAACAGGACCCATAGTTTTGGCACTTCATCTCCTAGGGTTAGGTTTTTGGACGTTTAGAGTTCTCCATTGTTTCTCAATACTAAATAGGCCCTCGAGCCTCATTGTAACAAAGTCCAGAGGTATGTAGCCGCCACATCTCTTCTCAGAGATTCGCTACCAACACCCTAGCTAGTTTATTTCCATTCTATCTCTTTGATGTTAATGAAATGAAGTGTTATTTCCACTGCATCTTTGTATTTATGGTTATATGTGTATTTTGTTGCGTTCTTACATAAATCCGGATCAGTGGTATCAGAGAGGTCTGATTTTTCTCGATCCTTCTTTGCATGTCCCCAACAAGGTTAGGATATAAGGAGTTAGGGCTCTATCTGGTGGAACCTCTGCAAGATCAGCCTCGCAAACCTCGACGGACGCCCATGGGGGATGAAAAGAAAGATGAGGGAGCAGGAGATCCTATCAAAATATTGCTCGAGGAGGCCCTAGAAAAAAAAAGGAACGCGCTGATGGATAACTTTTCCCAAATCCTTCAACGACTGCCCACCAAAGGCGCATCTTCATCTAGCAGCCACTCTGGAGGTGCGACTCCCTTTAAGGTACAAGTAAAATTTTACATTCCCATATTTGAGGGTCAAATAGATGCATATGCCGAACATAGATGGTTGAATCTATTAGAAGGATATTTCTCGGTTCATGACCTTTCCGACCAGGAGAAGATTGTTTTTTCACTCCTCAAAGCTACCCCCCATGTCAAGGACTGGTGGGAAACCTACTGTGAGAAAAAGGATGAGACAGAACCCTATTTTTTCTCATTCGTACCCACTTGGAATTATTTTTGAGATTCCATCAAGGAAAAATACTATCCCATGGGGAGCTATGAGGAAAAGTACATACAATGGACCACGTTGCGGCAACAAAGGGATCAAGATGTGCATGAGCTGACGAATCTATTCCATACCCTGCGCACAAAGTTGGGTATCAAAGATTCAGAGAAAAATTTGGTGCTAAAGTATCGTGGTTGTCTGCATAGATACATTTAGGAGGAAATGGAGTTCCTCGACATCTCCTCACTTGTTACAGCATACCGGTATGCTGCCAAGATTGAGCATAAATTCAAACAGAAGAAGCGAGACTTTGGATCTGCGAATCAAAATCAAGGGAAAGGTGCCCCCAAACCGTAAACCAAAGGACAAAGCCAAGGCATGGCGGCCCAAGACAACCTGCCAAAGCCACAAGAAAATAACAACACCACAAATCCAAAGAAGGACATGGGAAAGTGGTGTGAGTTCCATAAGAGCTCCACTCACAACACAAGTGAGTGTCAGGCCAAGAAGTCGCTGGTGGCCGAGATGAGGGCTTCTAAATCAGATGCATGCTCCGACTTTGAATCAAAACCTGACAAGGGGAATGAGAAAGGGAAGCAGATTATTGATGCGGAGCCCAACACCATTGTTGCCACTACGAAGATCTAGAAGGAGGAACCAGAAGATCCAGAGGAGGCAGAGCGTCTCTTCCACTCCCAGATGTGGGTAAAGGGTTCCCCGCTACAGTTCATTGTCGACAATGGGAGCCAAAAGAACCTCAATTTAGCAGATGTCATGAAGAGGTTGGGCTTTCTGACCACAGCGCACCCACAACCATACATCATCGAGTGGCTTCACCAAGGACAGGATCTCTGCGTCAGCCAGCAGTGTCGCCTTCCCTATATCATCAAGCCCTTCACGGATGAGGTATTGTGTGACATTGCTCCTATTGATGTTTCTAATGTATTATTAGGCCAACCATACTTTTTGAAGTGACATGTTGTGTATGAGTCCTGGCCTCCTGTTGTTATTGTGACTTTGGGAAATAAGTTGTACAGGATATCAGAAGTACCATCGCCTCCCACTATCTCTTTGGTTACTGCAAAACAATGCAGTAAGCTCATTTCCCAAACCAGGAAATTTTTTTTCCTAATGATCTTACCCTAGGGCAAGAAGAATATTGTTGCCACAACCTCCATACATGGGTCCTCTACACGACTAAAACAAATGGACAAGGTTGTGGAGGAGTACGGGGACATCTTCACCTCACCCATAGGGATGCCTCTACACTGTCAGGTCAAGCACCCCATTGACCTAACCCCAGGTGCGCCGCTACCCAATGGAATGATCTATAATCGCTCTGTTCTGAAGAATGATGAAATCAAGAGGCAGACTCAGGAGCTGCTGCAGAAAGGTCACATCCGACCAAGTTCATTAACCTGTGGGAGCCCGATCATGTTGGTACAGAAGAAGGATGGGACTTGGAGATTCTGTATTGACTATCGAGCGCTAAACAATATCACTGTTCAAAATAGGTACTCGATCCCACAGATTGATGACCTTTTGGACCGACTCAAAGGGGAAAAATATTTCGGCAAGATCGACTTGAAGTCTGGGTATCACCAGATGCCAATCGAACCCTCTGATGTGTGGAAGACTGCCTTCAAATCCAAGGAAGGCCTTTTCAAATGGCTCGTCATGCCTTTCGGGTTGATGAATGCTCCCGCAACCTTCATGAGGTTGATGGATGACATATTGTGTCCACTCACCAACTCATTTGTAGTGGTGTACTTGGATGGCATTCTGATCTTCAGCCAGACTTGGGAAGAGCACCTCCATCACATCCGAGAAGTCCTCCAAACACTACGGCAACACAAGTTGTGTGCAAATTTGGGGAAGTGCACTTTTGGCATGACCCAGGTTCAATATTTGGGATACATTATTGATGAAAGGGGGGTGCATGTGGATCCATCCAAGATCTAAGTCATTTAGGATTGGCCAGCCCCAACCACTCTAATAGAGATACGTAGATTTTTGGGTCTTTCTAATTTCTACCGCAGGTTCATGTTGGGATTCTCTCATATCACTTGGCCCTTGAGTCAAGTCACCAAGGGAGGAGCGAAAGCAAAATTATTTTGGTCGGAATCTCAATAGAAGGTGTTCGTAGAATTGAAACATCGCCTCTGTTCTGCCCCAGTTCTCACATTACCAAACTTGCAACAACCATTTGAGATCTAGACAGATGCCTCTAACTATGATATTTGGGTAGTTCTTACTCAACAGGGGCATCCAGTGGCATATCATAGTGAGACATTGTCTGACATAGTTCGCAAGTATCCCACTTATGACAAAGAAATGTATTCCATTGTGCAGGCGTGTCGAAAATGGAAGCATTACATTTTGGGGAAGGAAACAATCATCCACACAGACCACCGACCCCTGCGGTTCATACAGACACAAGGGAATTTGTATAACGATCGCCATCATAAGCGGTCCACATATCTGCAACAATTTCATTTGAACATCAAGTACAAGAAGGGTAGCACCAATAATGTTGTCGACTGCCTCAATCAACCACCGATCATGGCCATAACCACAGTTCTCAACTCTTGTGGGCACGAGACTTTTGATTGGCCGCTTCTCTACAAGAGCGATCTAGAATTCAGCCACACATACAAGGCACTCTTGGGGGGTACGCAAGTTCCAAATTTTCACCTCCAAGATGAATTGTTATGTCACATGGGACACATTTGTGTTCCTTCAAGCAAGCGTGCCAAGATGATATGGGAAGCGCACTACAGTCGAGTCGTTGGGCATATTGGAGTCGAGAAAATAGTGGTAGTACTGCAGAAGTATTTATATAGGTTGAACCTTCGACAAGATGTCAGGAAGTACATCAGATCCAGCACTACTTGCGCCATTGCCAAACCGACCATCAAGAAGCAATGGCTCTATACTCCGCTACCTACCCCTAGTCGACCTTGGGAATCCATCTCCATGGATTACATGTCAGGCCTCCCTTCTACTAAGCATGGAAATGATTGTGTTTTCGTGGTCATCGACAGATTCTCGAAGATGTCCATTATGGCAGCCTGCAAGAATAATATCATAGCAGAAGCCACAGCTAAACTCTTCTTTGAACGAGTGTGGGTTAACTTTGGGATCCCCAAATCTATCATATCAGATCGTGACAGCAGGTTCCTTAGCACATTTTGGTCCAGCCTCTGATCAATGTTGGACACCAAGCTCACCAAGTCCACAGCTTTTAATCCCCAAACTGATGGCCAGACAGAGGTCGTCAACAGGATGATTATACACATTCTGCACATGTACAATTCAAAGAATCCACCCGCATGGGATGAGATCCCCCCCTATGTACAACACAGTTATAACCAGGCTCTCCACAGCTCAACCAGCCACAGCCCCTTTCAGGTGGGCTTGGGATTCCAACCACTATATCCCATTGACGTAGCCATGCCATTTGCGGCTACTCCGGCCAATTCGGCTCATGTCCAGTCTGAAGTTGACAAAGCAAACAACTTCATCGAGGGCATTCAGCACATCCAGCAACAATTTCATGACATATTGGATAGAGTCAATGCTAAGTACAAGCAACGACATGATCAACATCAGGTGCCACACAACTTCTATGTGGGCGACAGAGTGTGGCTACATTTGCAGAAGGAGTGCCTCACTGGACCCCACGGCAAGCTTCGCCCGCTCCGATATGGGCCGTACACCATCACTAAGGTTGTAGGGAAAAATGCCTTCGAGCTCAATATTCCACCATTCCTTGGTCTGCACCCAGTATTCAATGTAGACCGCCTTCGTCCCTACTTCCCACCTCTACTGGACACCTCTGATATTGCAGAAGAACTCACACCAAAATATTTAAACCCAAAATACATGGAACATGCCACCACAGATTGTATCATGGACATTCAAATCAAGAACACTCGCCAACGGAAGATCCAACTGTATCGGGTTGTCAAAGCTGGCCAACTCCTGCACCAACGCAAGTGGCTCACTAGGGACCAAGTTCAGCAGAAGTTTCCTCATCTCATGGAAGAAATCAACGCAATGGGGACCATTACTTCCTAAGGGGGGAGGAATGATCCAGGTGGATATTGGTGGCCACCCGCCTATTCCACTTGGGGCCCCACCATTGTCTCTTTAAGTTTTTCAGTTTCGGCACAACTTACTATTTTTAGCATTTTTTCGGGTCCTAAACTTCCGGAGCCATTTTGAGGCCCTAAACGAAGATCGTATGCTAAATTTACATCCCTGGGAAGTTGAAACACCAATTTACCCAAACAGGGTCCATAGTTTTTGCGCTTCATCTCCTAGGGTTAGGTTTTTGGACGTTTAGAGTTCACCATTGTTTCTCAATAATAAATAGGCCCTTGAGCCTCATTGTAACACAGTTTAGAGGTATATAGCCGCCACATCTCTTCTCAGAGGTTTGCTACCAGCACCCTAGCTATTTTATTTCCATTATGTCTGTAAGAAAATTTCAGTTCTTTGATGTTAATGAAATGAAGTGTTATTTCCACTACATCTTTGTATTTATGGTTATATGTGTATTCTGTTGCGTTATTACATAAATCTGGATCACCATATCCTTATATAGCTTAGGCCAATCCCTTAGTAATATCTATGGTATTCTTTGATGGGATCAAATATCTGTTGTCGCACTCATTACTATGTTCTAATACCATGGTAAAAATCCATGGCATTCATAATACAATGGTGCGCAATATGTACATGACTTTGATTCACCATACCTGCATATGTATGTGACCTTGCTTCACCATACCTGCATATGTACGTGACCTTGCTTCATAGGACCCACATATACTTTTTCTAAACTTCACCTCTATCATACCTCTATCTCTAAACTAATATTCCTTTTTTCACTGTCTCTGTCACATTTGTACCATATTGTATCATCATTCTGCTACCATAATGTTGAAATATTTATCAAGTAGGTTTCCATCAAGGACAACACATTAACCATAATTCTAATAGTTAAATATTCCCCATAAGCCTCAATAGTTTCACCTCTAATAGGATCATCTCTTATAACCGTAGACATGGAACATGTGCTTAAAATTTTCACAGGGAGATGGTATAGAATTGGACAAACATATCGAAAAAGGATCTGCAAAGGGATTGACTAGGGTATGGTGGAACCAAAATCGATAAAAAAACATACTGAGAACCTCTATGAAACAACTAGGGTAGGGTTTCAAATGAAAAACAAATGACAGTGCCCAGAAAGGTCTTGGATATGAGTTGGTTTGAAGTAAAGAAAGGGAATAGGTACTATCAGTACATAGGATGGTAATAAAAATAGTCCAGAATCATAATGAAACAAATTGAGCCTCAAGATATTCTTCCATAACCCCAATCCAAATGTTGGGCACGCCACACACCACATAAAAACTGACATTTCCACATAAATATTGACATTGCCACATAACCAATACACAAATCAATGAATTAATTTCTACCCTCATTACATTGAAACGATATGAACACTCCTACTTGGATTCATCAACATAGGGATATGTGCGACAATTTAAACATTATAATCCAATAAACATTATTAATGAACCACCAAATGCATAGTTTCCATAGTGATAAGTTTCATTCATAGTAAAAGAGGGGGTTGGGACCTATAAATATAGAGTTTATTCCTAAAACATTATACATTATAAATGAATTTCAATGCATTCACCAAAAGACCAATACCTAATAATGTCTAAAAGTCTAAAATATTGATATTGGTATATCATAAAAGTGATAAAAATGCTAGTGTTTTTATCCTTTTATGAAATGAAAAAGTCATACACTAATTTATGGTAAAAAAAACAATAGGAATCACAATGAACCATAAGTGTATCGATAATAATGAATATGGAAATAACAATAGTACCAATACAAGGAAACATGTTGTAAAGTCGTTTCAAGGCTTATATCAAAAGTCATAGAGAAGTAAATAATTTTTGTGCTATAACGCTTTGCAAAGAGTTATAAAAATCAATGCCAAAAATCAATAAGATGATCAAATACTCAAAAATATAATATAAGTAATAGGGGGGGCATTTCATTCAAAAAGAAGAAATGAAAAGGGAATTGTTGGGTAGCCAACAAATGGCGAGTGACTTGGAAAAGTAGTTATCTTTGTTGAAGTCAGGAATATAAATATAAGATGCTCAAATTAAATTAATTGAAAGACCTTTATCTCCAATTCACATAATAATGATTTGATAAAAAAATATGTATAATCACCACCATAATCAATAAATTGATACATAATAACATGTTTGGTTTTACCTGCAAGGACAATAATGATCAACAAGAATTAATATTATGAAGTATGAGTTAAACGAAAAATTGATGGTCTCAAAATGTAACTTTAATACCACAGGCGTGGCCATTGTTTCCAACAGGTTTCCATAGCCTCCACGGGGATACCTTTTAACCATTTTCCATATGCTTGTATCCCATATGCTAGAATTTTATGTTTTTGAATTCTAAGGAATTAGCAAAAGGAAATTTTTCTAGCTTGGTGACCAGATATGTAGATTTCCATTCACAAATATTATAAAAATGAGAAGAATAGCTCGTGAAGAGACCTCATGTCCTTTAGTTTTACAACTGAGAGCCAATACACTAGCTTGGTGACCAGATATGGTAATGTCGTTTCCTAAGGATTCATGATTAAGGTAGTGTGCCTCGTGATGATACCTCCTGTCCTTTGGCTAATTCCTTATACACAAATCCTTGTTTTATTGAATTAATTTTCAAAAGAAAGCATCACAACATATCAGAAACAAATATGAAATACTCCTTAAGAGTCAAGATGGCATAATAATTTGATCATGACCATTTATTTTTTACTAGTTAATCATATTTTCCCAAATAGGATTGTTGTAATATGAATGTCCTAATAAAAGGAAAGTCCTTTGAAAAATAAGTTTCAAGATAAATGAAAATTATATACAAGAAATTTTTAGAAATTTAAGTAACAAATTACCAAAATTGGAGAGAATTCAATCAGAAGTATATAGAGATATTTTACAAATGTTTCCTGAATCATATTGTTTCAAACATAAATGTTGCTTTCTAAAGTGGTTATAGCAGATAGAGTTAAAAAAACCATATCAAAATCAAGATAAAATTAAACAAAATTTAAACAAAAAATCAACTCAAACCAAAAACAAATCAATTGCAAGTCGGAAATGAAATATTTACAAGCCAAATTCTTGAGAGGGAATCAATAAAAATACTTCTTTTCGGAAGATTTCCATTCATTGGAAGGCATTCAAATTTCCCCTCCAAAGTTTACAATCGAAAATTACTAGGCCCAATATTTTATGTAATAATGAAGGGACTGAACCACAACTTTTGAAACTTCATATGCTCTCCCTTTCCCTCGTGAATTTTTTCCTACTTAAGTACTATATCACCTACTTTGAAGTTGTGAGGACCCAACCTAGGGTCCTCTAACTAAAACTAAATTTATCATATAATTTTACAACAAGGAAAATAATATGTTTATTGATGAATATCATCATAAGGTATATCTTAAGGAGTTACAATGCCACCTTTTAGCTTGTTAACTCTCTCTATCTTTCTATCTCTCTCACACACAAACACTTGATTACATTTTTTCATATGTTGCTTAGTGAGAAAGGTGTAAGAGGTTTGTCATGACATGAAGCCTAACATGGTTTAATTGCAAGAAATAAAGATATTTTTGAATCAAATTCTAGGTTAGGGCTCAGAGTAAACAACAAGGAGTAATTATAGGAAGGTATTCTACCCTCTTAGCTTCCACAATCAGCCCAAGATCACCTAAGATCCTCCTCCAACAGTTCAAAGTCAAAGACAGCCGAGCAAGTGAATGTTAAGCGGGATCCAATCTCCACACCTATCGAATATCAAGGAGACAAATTCCTACTTTTTAGGGAGTTGTTGGTAGATACCCATTAGTATAAATAAACATGAGAAATGGATCATTAGGTTTAGATTTATATAGGAAACTAGAGAGCTCTTAACTCTATATTAGAGATATTTTTTATTGTGATTATGATGTAAGAGACTTGTGATGAAATGAGAATGATAAGTTGGTTTGCCTCACTGATTTGATTTCAAAGGGCTGAAGCTTGTGGGTTAGGACCCAATCCATGGGATGCAGTATCTCTTGTGTATCTTTATGTTTCCTTTATGCTTCAGTATTTTAGTTGATTTCATTGTATTCTAGTAGCATCAGAAGACCATCAAAAATGTGTTGGAAGACTCTCTCTCTCTCACCTATTCCATTGGAGGTTAAGGAGAAAGGCCTCCAACCACAGATCAAAATATTTAGTTTATGATATCTTGGAAATCCTAAAGTAGTTTTAATTATATCTTGTATATTAGAGGTTGGATTTATGTTTTAGGTGAATGTTAGCTTAAGTTAAATAGAATTTGATTCAACTCATCTTTCCACTGTTTAACATGATAGTTTGTTGATGGTTAAAGCATGAGTGTCTGTAATGGTTGCAGGACTGCCCAAAACATCATATAATGACCCCTTTCATCACTTCCATCTTTTACTTCAAACCTCCTTCATTTTCCCTTCCATTCTGCTACCCATAGCCCTGTTTTGAAGACCGTCCTCATAACCACCATGAGCAGACTTCTTGGTGCAAGAAAGGCCTTCTAATGGTTCTGAGCTTGGACAAGGGTGTTTTACACCCCTCATCCACTTATATCCACCTTTCCCTCACTTTTCCTCACCTCCATTCCATCATTTCCAACCTCAAAACCCTCTTGTCCTGTTTTCTGTAGCATTACAAGACTTCCTGTAGCAAAATAGGGATCTTGTAGCAACTTCATGTAGCAGCGCTGGGAGCCACCATCTTCACTCTAGAATAGATCCTACACCTCATATGAACTTATTATAGGACTTAATGTACCTCCAAATCTTAATTATTGTTTCAAGGATGCCCCTAGGCCACTCAAACTCCTTTTCCTTTTGCTGCAAAACAAATTATTTTTAGTGTGTTATCCCATCATAGAAATAGCATGATTAATATAATAGCTAGCATACAATAGGTAAAATTTAATTCATTATTGATGTAATGTGTGTGTGAATATATATTAGTTCTCTTCTTGCAATCTGGTTGAGTAGTTAAGAGATTGAATGCAATCTAGTGTAATTTCCTTTCTTGCAGCTAGAATAAGTGTTAGTTTCTTCCTTGCAAAAGTAGAGGTTAGTTAGATGAATCAGTACAATCTAGTATGGCTTCCTTTCTTGAATACATATTTGTTTTCAATATTGAGTTGCAATTAGAAGTTTTATAGACTCTCTCTCTTAGAGTAACAATAGTTCCTAGCACCACATAGTAGAACTAAGATGAGGATGCCATGAGAAGAGCTTATATGTTGTGCATATATCATTGTCACCTCCAAGTTTGTACGAACCTCGGGTTGATAATTAAAGCTTAGTAGCCTCTAGGATTTGCAACACTCCTTATGCAATATGAGGGCTCACCACCTTTTTTTGTCGTTGTCAGGGGGGTGTATTAGTAGATGTTTGTTTCTTCTTAAGCATTGTTTTTTGCTTTCTATTTTACATTCGATTTCACAATATTGAAAAAAACACAAAAAAAAATGTCTTTAATGTCTCATAGGAGTAGGGACAACCAAGGAAACCTTTTACCCAAAACCCCCACATCCCCACACAGTCACCCTTCACTCTTCTTTAGTGACTATAATTTACAACACCCTCTAGGTGAGAAACCTAAAAACTTTGAGGAACCTATTGGGGAATAAAAGGAACTCGCTTCACTAGAGGAACCTGCTTCACATGTTCAAGCTATGGATGAGAAAAAACCCCAAGGATTCTTTCCCATTAGAGAAACTAATGGAGAGACTAGGATGAAAAACATCATCCCTTTGGCCCTTCCACACTTCCATGGCTTAACTTCTGAGGACCCTGTCACTTTCATGTTTGAGTTTGTTGTTGTCTGCAGGACTTATGACTATACCTCAGATAAAAAAAATTATTTAAAGGAAATTTCAGCCTAAAAGTGCCCATGAAATTTTCGTGTAGTTTCCATTTCAGAATATGTAAACCAATCAAAATCCTTTAAATTTAAAAAGAGGTACATGTAAAAAATTTGGAGGGAAAAAAAAATACTTTTTTTAATTGTATTTTTAGCTTATCTCCCTATAGGTATACTCAAATTTCAAGTGTAGACACTCGTTGGATGCAAAATTAAATTCCACATCCAATTAGTGCTCATTATGCATAATTTTTATAAGACCCACATTGGTAAAAATTGCAGATACATTAAAAAATCGTGTTGAATAGAATTTGTTAATGTATCTGCATTTTTTTATTAATGTGGGTCCTCTAAAAAGTATGCATACGGGGTAGTTGTTGGATGTCGAATTTAATTCCGCACCCAATGAGTGTCTACACTTGAAATTTGAGGAAACCTATAGGGAGATAGACCAAAAATACAATTAAAAAAAATAGTTTTCTTATTTTTCCTCCAAAATTCATAACTCTTATTTTATTATTTTAATTATTATTTTATTATTTTTCCTTAGGAGGCCACTTTTAGGCTGAAATTTCCTCTAATGTGAAAATTTTCCCCTCTACCCTCAAAGATTCATCCTTGCGTTGTTTCATGGGTCTGCCTGGGAATAACATCACTACCTGGGCCCAAATGCAAGATTCCTTCAACAAAAAGTATAGAGACTATTATAGCTCCAAATAAACCAAGGAAGAAATATTTAGGATGACCCTAGGGCACGATGAATCTTTACAATATTATGAGGAGTAGCTTCAACTAAATTACAAGAGGGGCAACTGCACCCTTAATCCTGGATCACTCAAGTTAGTTCTTCTTTGATGGATCAGAGAATAAGTGATACAAGCACTCAACATTCTATCTAGAGGAGATATATATCAACTACCTTATGAGGACATCAAGACTGTATTCAAAAACCACTCTAGGGCAGTCATGAAAAAGGGTAGAGCTAATAAAAGCATGATAAATACCTCTTCCTCTTCAACCTCCATTAAGAATGAGATTGGAAAAATGTTGGAGGATTTAAAAGTGAGATGTTTCACACCTTTTCTTTGCAAATGGACACAATGAATATCAAAAGGAAACAAGAGGAAGCAGAAATATCCCTAGCTATATTTTGCCCTAGATGGACTAGAAGACACCCTAGGATTGAATTCCAAATGAATTTCATATAGTTTTTCCTAGTATGTGAATAGAACCATGCAATATAAAAATTCCCTTCCTTACTGGGCCTAAAAGTTGTATACCAAGGGGTGGAAGGTGGGCTAGAGAAACTTTGCTTTATAAATCAAAGAAGGCCTCAAGGAACTAGACCTTACCAATAGGGCATGCAAGGTGCAGCTTATTCCTACTACAATTAAAACGTGAATGCACCCTTGTAACCTTGATATTCATCCACTCATACATCCTTTCCCACAGCTCCTTCTTTGCCTTATGCCCCTCCATATCATCCTCAACCTGTCAATCAACCATTTTAGCCATACGCTCCTCAACCACCTTAGTGTAGCAACCCATCACAAGGTTGTAGGGCTCAACTCAACCAAACTCCTACTTTACAGTCTTCACCGCAACCTCAACCTCAAATCACTCATCCTACTCCACCTAAGCTACCTCAGATGCCTGCCCAACCAAATCTTAACCTGAACAACAAGCAGGCACAACAAGCCTACAGTGGAGAGATATCTTACCCTGCCTATGTTGTGGATATCCATGAGATTAACTTTAGGTCTGGTAGAGTTCTCCCAGAAAATCATCCACTATCTCCACCTAATGAGTTTGAAGATGAAAAGGAGGAGAGTAGCCCTTAAATAAATCCACATCCTTTTCCTGAGAGATTGATCCACCCTAGCCATCACACCCCAGAAGAGACTGAACTTCTGGGAGAATTGAAGAATATTTGTGTAAATATACCCCTTCTCCAGGCTATTGAGGATGTTCACATATACAATAATCTTATAAAAGAAAATTGCTTCAAAAATCCTGGGAGAAAGAGATACACCCCCACCATCAATGTTGTGGGTCAGTTATCTGATTTGATGTTGGGGAGAGTGATTTTCCCAAAATACCTAGACCCTAGGAGTCTAATAGTGGATCTACACATTGATGGTATCATTGTCCCCCATACATTGATTGATCTCGGGGCTGCCATCAATGTGATGACCAAAGAAATCATGTTGAAACTCAACCTCCAGGGCGCTTTGAGGAAGACCACTAGAGTGTTGCAACTTGCAGATAGATCCAGAGTAGCTCCTGAGGGATTTATTGAGGATGTCATGGTATCCATTTACTCCTAGGAATATCCCACTGAATTCCTAGTAATTCAGCCCAAAACCAAGTTTAATGGTTATCCTCTCATACTAGGAAGACCTTGGTTGGCCACTGGTGATGCTTATATAAGTTATAGGGCTAGAAACATGACTATCAAGAATGGGCCCTTGTCAAAACAAATGGTAGTATATCCTCATTCCTAGCCTTCTATTGAACATGTTATACCTTTATGACTAAAGGATGAAGAAGAAGATGAAGTGTACCATGCGACACCATACCATGTGTGTACCTTAGATTTTGTTATTATAGGGGGGGAACCTGATGAATATGATCTCATTGACTAGATCCTTCAAAGCCAACCCCCCACTACCATTCCACTTGATGAACTAGTGATATAATCTGAAGAAAACCTTTGGACTAAGCTATGCTCAGTTGACTCAGCCCCTTAACTTGCCAATATTGTAGAATTTTTCCTATTTAGAACCCTAATCATTCCCTCTCTCTCTTCCAAGGAAGAAGAACAATTGTGCCAACTGCTGAGGAAGAAATTAGATGTTTTTTCTTAGGGTTACAAAGAAATGAATGGATGCATCCCTCAGTATGCACACACCATATTAACATCAAAGAGGGATGCACGCCTGTGCGCCAGCCCCAAAGGAGAATGAACCCAGCCTTGAAAAACATAGTAAAGGATGAATTACATAATTTTTTGGATGCAGGGTTCATATACCCCATATTAGATAGTGAATGGGTGTCTCCTCTTGTCTTAGCCCCAAAGAATAATCGGAAGTGGAGGATCTGTGTGGATTACAAAGAGTTGAATAAAGCCACCTGCAAATACTACTTCCCTTTGCCTTTAATTGACCAAGTCTTGAATGGTCTTGTAGGGAAGAAGTTCTTCTCTTTCCTGGATGGTGTTGGTGCTAGAATCAGCACATGGACTGTAACAAGCGTCTGACCAGACACATCCTAAACTCTAAGGAAATTTTAATGATTTGTTTTATAAGGTTGGTAGATGATATAAATTTTGATTCACTGAAAAGAGATTTCATTCAAATCCATAGTTCTACTAATGAGGGTATTGGAATCTGATGTGGTAGCAGAATGCAAGTTTGTAGCCTATGAGGAGAGGAAACTATGAGATATGAAAGGAAACAGTAGGTCTGTGAAACGTAAATCTACTGCATTTAGTAGAAATTAACAAAAGTAGCAGTTTGAAAACATTCCATTGAGAGAAAGCTATTTCTAGTCTGATAAGATTCTCATTGAAATATCATGAATGATGCTCTTTCACTGTTATAAAATTCATTTCACCAGGAATTCTCACTGTGTGAGACTAACAAAAACTAATAAAACACATAACATGTTTAAGAGATTGATAGGAACCCATAATAGCTTTATAGTTTGCAAACTGTAACTGAAAGAAATGAGATATGGAAACACACGTAAAGTAGACAATGCACACAAAAAATGGGTAATAAGTCCTCAGTAGTATCATTCCATTTCATTCACAAAAAGGATTACAGATCATATGAGTCAAATTGTAAAACCATCAAACAACCCTTTTTACATAGAATTTTATCACATATATACAAAAATAATAAATTTTCATCTCCACAAAACTTGAGTAAACCTGTTCCCAAAAGTTATTATGATCTTGTGCAAGAGATGAGGCTTATCCTAAAACTTTAATACAAATTGCTATGACATAATGAAAATAACAGCATCAAGGCTAACAATTCGAAGTGATTTGTATGATGTGGCGGTTTATGGGAAGACTCATCTTCTATTTTGGAGCAACCAACTCCATTAAAAGTGTAAACAACAGTGAAAATGGCGTGTGGTTGTTCCTTGAATGCTGCCCGGTGCCTGGTAGAAACATGTTGGTACAGAGAGTAGCGGTAGAAAATTGTTTTAGAGAAACTCTGCCGCTATTCCGTTGTTCCTCTCCTTTTTTGGTGGAAAACCCTTTGTAATGGCGAAAAACCGAAAACTTTTTGGATAGAATGGCAAAGGTTCATTTTATGAGAAATTACAAAGAAACCCTTTGAAAAAGGTTTAATTGATAGGGGATACATAGAGAGGAATGAATGATAAGCGGGGGAGAAAACCTTTTAGACATATATCGCAATTTCAAATTGGGATCAGAGCATTCAAACTTAAGACACAAACGGGAAAAATGTGATTTTATGATGGGGTGATGTCGTGGCTAGGAAGTGGGACCGTTTGCAAATCGCGCATCAGAATTTTTATTATGAAATGTGAGAGTTAAATGTTAAAACTGGCAAAGTGCGATGTGCGATGAGATGGAAGGTGGGGCCCTGAAAATACCGCAAATCGTACATTGCAAGTTTTATTATGAGAAACAAGAGTTAAATGTTAAAACTGGCGAAGTGTGATGTGCGATGAGAATGGAGGTGACATGGCATAACAAACCGTGGGGTTTCCCACAAATCGCACATCGGAAGTTTTAAGGAATTACCTCTCCTCTGTTAACATTATCTTGTATCATATGTGATATGTGCTGGAGCGTTGTGCCAACATGTGGCCACCCTCATCCCCGCATCGCAAGATATATCATTTAACTTGCGAAGTCTTAAAACATAAATATAATAATTGCCAATGTGAAAAATTGCTTTGTTTGCGATTTAACCTCCATCATTGATCTATGCCTATATCTAATGGTCTTCACTTCTCGCTCTTCTCCAGATCTCCCACACTGCTGGTCAATCTGTTTTCTTCAGGCAGCGCTTTGCTTTTAAAGAACTCTGGTTGCAATACTGCCCACGAAGCCTTGATTTTCCTGCTTTTAAAACTAAAACTACTTGCTGGAGGAATGGTCTCTATTTACCTGTAGCCTCTTTATTGAGATAACCAAAATTTCAGTGAAATAGCTGCACATTTCACAGTGTGGAATATATGACTTTCATTTCTGAGAAATAGCTGCCCTTTATTGCATTACTATTTTGACAATGAAATCACAACAGAGATAGCTATTATTCCAAACAAGGTGACTGTAACTTTATTATCCAAAAGATGACTAGCCTTCAGCACTATCATAAGTTAAAATAATGATTTCAACTTATTTTATGACTCTAAAACACTAATGATGCCAATTTACTTAAACGTACCTTGATTTTGGGACTCTTTTTCACCTTTGTTGGAAACAACTCAAACTTGAACATGGACTAGGACATTGAAAACTTTGAAAATGGTGACACAATGGCAATTACACCATTAACATTTTTAGTGCTAACAATGGCTCCTATTGGGGATGATATCCCCCCTGCGAGATTTCAAGAACCGTAGTTCCAATGCGTTGTCTCTCCAACCAGCAATCTTGCTTATTAAATCAAAAATACCAGCATGCCTTGCCATTGGGTAATGGATTCAAAAGCATCATTTTAATTCTGCAACTTATTTCTCCAAACTGAAAACCGAACTCTAATATTCTGTAAAAATGCTCAAAAAAATGAGCTTTTTCATTTTTCTACTTATAATCTAATTTGAATGGAAATATTCATGTAATATGGAAGTTGTCATACAACCATTCAAATATCTGATCTTAAGAGTAAAACTGAAATAATCCATATCATAACATAGTGTATCTCATGATGAAAATAATCACAACACGGAATGCTCATAAATCATTCAGTGTCTGCACTATAAGAGGACTTCCAAATCATCATCTATTGAATGAGGAAAAACATTAAATTCTACCTTTGCAATGATGTTCCTTTCATAATTTCGAAAGGTGTAGCTGTTTATCCAAAACTTCCACTGAAATATGATCTATGCATCCCCATGAAGTCGCCCTTGGATCCGGAACAATGGAGTCGCCAGGTGAAAATTTGTAGTCCGCTTCAAGTTATCAATTCCTGTTCACCTTCAAGAATCAGTCTTCAGGAAATAAAACAAGATACTTGGGAGAATACTTCATTTCAAGGCCTTCGTCTCTCAGTAGACGCACCAAAAGGTGTTGGCGTTGGAATCAGCACTTGGACGACAGCAAGCGCCTGACCAAACACATCCTAAACTCTAAGGCAATTTTAATGATTTGTTTTATAGGGTTGGTAGACCATATAAGCTCTAATTCAGTGAAAATATATTTCAGTCAAATCCATAGTTCTACTAATGATGGTATTGGAATCTGATGTGGTAGCATAATGCAAGTTTGCAGCCTATGAGGAGAGGAAACTTTGAGATATGAAAGGAAACACTTGGTCTGTGAAACATAAATCTACTGCATTTAGTAGAAATTAACAAAGGTAGCAATTTAACAACATTCCATTGAGAGAAATCTATTTCTAGTATGACAATATTCTCATTGAAATATCATGAAGAATAACTATCATGAATGATGCTCTTCCACTGTTATAAAATTCATCTCACCAGGAATGCTCACTATGTGAAACTAACAAAAACTAATAAAACACATAGCATGTTTAAGAGATTGATAGGAACCCATAATAGCATAATAGTTTTCAAATTGTAACTGAAATAAAGGAGATATGGAAACACAAGTAAAGTAGACAATACACATAGAAAATTGGTAATAAGTCCTCAGTAGTATCATTCCATTTCATTCATCAAAAATATTACAGATCATATGAGTCAAATTATAAAATCATCAACCAACCCTTTTTACATAACAGTTTATGACATATATACAAAAATAATAAACTGTCATCTCCAAAAAAGGAGTAAACATGTTCTCAAAATTTATTACGATCTCGTGCAAGAGATGAGGCTTATCCTAAAACTTTAATAAAAAGTGTTATGACATAATGAAAATAACATCATCAAGGCTAACAATTTGAAGCGGTTTGTATGATGTGGTATTTTATGAGAAGACTCCTCTTCTGTTCTGGTGAAACCAACTCCATAAAAAGTCTAAACAGCAGTGAAAATGGCATGTGGTTGTTCCTTGAATGCTGCCTGGTGCCTGGTAGAAATGTGTTGGTACTGAAAGTAGTTGTAGAAAACTGTTTCAGAGAAACTCTGTCATTTTTCCGTTGTTCCTCTCCTTTTTTGGTGGAAAACCCTTTGTGATGGCAGAAAACCCGAAAATTTTTGGATAGAATGGCGAAGGTTAATTTTATAAGAAATTAAAAAAACCCTTTGAAAAAGGTTTAATTGATAGGGGAGACATGAAGCGGAATGAATGATAAGCGGGGGGAGAAAACCTTTTAGACATGTATCGCAATCTCAAATTGGGATCAGAGCATTTAAACTTAAGACACAAACGAGAAAATTGCGATTTTGCGATGGGGTGATGTCGTGGCAAAGAAGTCGGACCAATCGCAGATCGCACATCGAAGTTTTATTATGAAATGTAAGAGTTAAATTTTATAACTGGAAAAGTGCGATGTGCGATGATATGGAAAGTGGGGCCCAAACAATACCAAAAATCGCACTTCGCAAGTTTTATTATGAGAATCAAGAGCTAAATTTTAAAACTGGAGAATTGAGATGTGCAATGAGAACGGAGGTGACATGGCATAACAAACAGTGGGGTTGCCCACAAATCGCACATCAGAAGTTTTAAGGAATTAACTCTCCTTCATTAACGTTATCTTGTATCATATGTAATATGCGTTGGAGCACTATTCTGACACGTGGCCACCCTCATCCCCGCATCGCAAGATATATCATTTAACTTGAAAAGTCTTAAAACATAAATATAATAATTGTCGATGTGAAAAATCGCTCTATTTGTGATTTAACCTCCATCGTTGATTTGCACCTAGATCTAACGGTCTTCACTTATCGCTCTTCTCTGGATCTCCCATTATGCTGGTCAATCTATTTTATCCATGCAGTGCTTTGATTTTAAAGAACTCTCATTGCAATACTGTCCATGAAGCCTTGATTTTCCCGCTTTGAAAATTGAAACTGCTTGCTAGAGGAGTGGTCTCTGTTTACCTGTAGCCTCTTTATTAAGATAACCAAAATCTCAGTGAAATAGCTGCGCTTTTCACTATGTGGAATATATGACTTTCATTTCTGAGAAATAGCTACCCCTTTATTGCATTACTGTTTTGACAATGAAATCACAACAAAGGTAGCTATTATTCCAAACAAGGTGACAATAACTTTATTATCCGAACGATGACTAGCCTTCAGCACTATCATAAGTTAAAATAGTGATTTCAACTTATTTCATGACTCTAAAACACTAATGACGCCTATTTACTTAAAATTACCTTGATTTTGAGACTCTTTTTCACCTTTGTTGGAAACGACTCAAACTTGGACATGGACTAGCACATTAAAAAATTTTAAAACAGTGACACAATGGTGATTACACCATTAAAATTTTTAGCACTAATAGATGGATTCAGTGGTTAGAATCAAATCCAAATCATCCCTGAGGACCAAGACAAGACCACATTTACATGTCCTTGGGGCACCTTTTCTTATAGAGTTCTTTCATTTTTCCTATGCAATGCCCCTACCACTTTTCAGAGAGTAATCTTGAGCATTTTTGTTGAGCTTGTCCATGATTTTGTGGAAATCTACATGGATTATTTCACTCCCTATGGGTATGATTTCCAAGAGGCCCTCTCCAAAATGAGTAAACTCTCGAGGAGATGCATTGAAATGCATCTTTCTCTAAGTCCTGAGAAGTGTGAATTCTTGAGGAAGACATGGATTGTCCTTGGACACTCCATATCTCAGGCAGGAGACCCAAGAAAAATTTCCATCATAAAAAGGGTGTATGTTCCTCAAAAGTAGAGAGATTTCTAGAGTTTCTTAGGATTGGTTGGTTACTATAAGATATTCATCAAGGATTTTAGTAGGGTGGCTTCACCATTGTTCAGATTGTTGGCCAAGGATTTTGAATTATGTTGGACAAGTCTTTATGAAGAGGCCTTTGAAATCATAAGGGAAAAGTTGACCACTACCCTTATACTTCAAGGTCCCAACTGGGATCTACCTTTACTTATACATACCGATGCATTAGATAAATTTGTGGGGGCAACCTTGGGGAAAATGGATGATAAGTTTCCATATGCCATTTATTTCATCAATAAAAATATGTCTAAGGCTGAACTGAACTACACTGTCATTGAGAAAGAGCTTTTAGTTGTTATCCATTCCTTGAATAAATTCATACATTATATTACCGAGTACCAAAATTTTGTGCATACTTACCATGAAGAAATTAAATACTTAATGAACAAAATTTTTGTAAATGATAGAACTATTATATGGTTATTATTGTTGAAATAATTTTATTTGACCATTATTGATAAGTCAGGGAAATAAAATTTTGTTGCAGATTTTCGGTGTAGAATCACTTTTCCTGTAGACGATGAAGGGATGGTTGTTGATCAATTTCTAGATGAGAACTTATTTTCTATCTCAGTACTCTCTCCCCAGTTTGCTAACATAACCAACAACCTATTTACTGGGAGGTTTCCTCCAAACCTTTCATCTAGGGAGAAGAGAAAAATTGTAATAAATAACACCCCTTTCACTTGGATTGGTGGCAATAGTTTCAAACTGGGACCAAATCAGATCCTTAAGAGATGTGTAAGGGAAGAGGAATTTTTTTATATCCTCTCAGCATGTCATGATGGGCCCTATGGGGGTCATTTTGCTGCTAATGGGACAAATTTCAAAGCATTTCAAGCTGGCTACTATTGGCCTACTCTCCATCAGGATTCTAAGAGATACACCAGTATATGTGATCAGTGTTAGAGTATGGGGAAAAATACACACAAGGATGAAATTACTCTACAATCTCAAGTGGCCTTGGACCCATTTGAAAAATGGGGTATGAATTTCATTGGACCAATTTATCCACCATCTGGATAGAAGAAATACATCATAGTATGCATTGATTATTTGACTAAGTGGGATGAGAGAAAGGTTGTCAAGGTAGCAACAGAAGAAAAGGTGGCTGAATTTTTGATAAAAAATGTGTTCTACAAATTTGGATATCACAGGGAGATAGTCACCGGATAGGGGGATTAGTTCGCATCCCATCTGATTGAGAATCTCACGAGGTAACACAATACATCTACTTCCTATCACCCTAAGAAAAATGGGCAGGTGGAAGTGACCAATAGAGCATTAGAGAACATCCTTACCAAATTTGTAAGCATCAACAAAAGATATTGGGTAGACATATTGGTGGAAGCCACTTGGGCCTACAACACCACCTGGAAAAAAACTACTGGGTTTACTACATATGATGTGGTTTATGGGAAAAAAGCTTTTATTTCTATTGAATTTGAGTATAACACCCTCAGAATGGAAGCTCAACTGGATCTGGATATCAAAAGGGCACAAAAAGAAAGACTGCTACAACTAAATGGTTTGGATGAATTTAGGATGTATGCCCTCCTCCACACTGAAGTGGTACAACTACAAAATAAATTCTTGCATGAAAAGAACATTAAAGAGAATACATTACAGGAAGGATATTGGGAATTTCTCTATGACTCCATATTTAAGGACTTCAAAAAAAAATTAATGACCAGATGGATAGGACCCTATCGGAGAGGCGCCATGACAATGGAGTTTTTCATATCATAACCATAGATGAGGGAATCCCTCTGCTTTTCAATGGTTATAGGCTAAAAATGTACAAGATGTTGATGTCCAAGGAATAATTCATCAACACAATCAGTAGGGAGGTGAATGTAATTAGGATCCTCATAGCTTCCAATCCATCACCCTCCTAGAGAAAAACAAAATAAAAATAAAGAGGCTTTGGTGAAAAACTTCCTAAGGCATCCAAGGCCACCTCCAGGATTGAAAACCTCCCTGAGGCAATCCTAGAGAAAAAAAAAAAAGGATGGAATAACACTAACTTGTTTCTTTTTTACACGGTGATGAACAATGACATATTATGGACAAAGTTGCAGTATTCCTCCATCTCCCTTCCTCTCCTCTATCCATAACTCCATGTCCAACTCTATCACTCATCCCATAATCAAATTCCACAACCCTATGAGCTAGAAAAACTCGTATTTCATCTTGTCTTCATATTGCTACATGATGTCCTATAAAGCTACAGGAAATCCTGTAGTGCTATTGGAAGTCCTGAACACCTATAGGAAGAAATTCCAAAGGCAAAACCAGCCATCAAGGACTATCTAATCCTAAGAAAAGGCACAAAAAAGGTCACTCTACCTATTCCTACCACCACCCTCATCATGATACCATCCCATGCATATAGATTATATTCTCTAACCCTCCATTCTTCCATTGTGATAAAAAAAATTGCACAAGAAAAAAGCCATTCCTTTGACTTTTTCCTAGGACACACCTCTACCCTAGCATCCTAACACCATCTCTAGCTTTGTCACAACATTCCCTCACCACCTGATGTCATTTTGAGCTCCAAAAAATACATAAAGGAGACTGCTACAAGAATATGATCTCTTCGTATAACACCATTGTGAAACAACCAGAATAACTTGATTATGGCTTGGCTCATCTAGAGAGACAAAGAAAGGTTGAAAAGGTGATCGACCTGAAGGCAACCATAACACTTGAAAGAGGAGTCTACACCAGTAGCATCATCTTGAAGCCTCCACAAGGTACCTGCAAATACACAACAAACAAAAATAGTGAGCACCTCAAAAATAAAAATGAAGACACCACAAGAATTCAATTGTTGGGTGTGGAGCCTGATTATCTTGTTTATTTTGTATCACAGCATTGGACCCCTATACCATAACGGGGTGGCAACGTCGCCCATAATTAAACGCTACCTAGGGGGTCCAGGGGGGTGGCTACAACTTTATGGAGCCCTCCCCTGGCAGGGGTTTTTGGGGCAGCGCCCCCGAAGCTAAAAATAGATGTAAAATTTTTTTATAAAAGTATAGTAATTTCTAGTCAATCTGGGCCGTTCATAAGGCGGATGATATGACGGTAGAATTTATGTTTATTTTAGGGTTTTTTTCCCTAGAAGGAAACCCCTCTCTTTGTATGAAGGTATTGTGTTGCGGTTGTGTATGGCATAAGTATTTCTCAGAGCGAGAAACAGATAGGGAGACTGAGAGAGAACAGAGGATATTACAGCGGATCTGTTATAGGTTGTGTCTCTTCATTTTTCTGGATAATAGAAAAGAATGACTAGCTGTTCGAGGTGGACGTAGCCCAAACTAGGTGAACCACGTATATCTGTGTCTCTCTGGTTTTATGTGTTTTGTGTGCTTGTGTTTTTCACATATTTTATGTGTTTCATTTCCCTGTAATATATATAATTTTCTAACATCAACAGCAAAGGAAACCCCTGTGATGATGGAACCAATGCTCCATCTCTCTACATGAAAGACCCTGTAGCAAATCGACAATAAGGTCAGGCTCAAGTATGGCTCTATCACCCTCCCGCTATGCATATTTGGATAAATAAATTAATGTCGAGGAGAGGAGGTTTAATAATCTAAAAGGTGGCCAGTTAACTTGGTCACCTTTGAGAGTCAAAATAAAACATCTTGGTAGAGTTGGCATGCAACTTGGAGTTGTCACATCAGTGGTAATGAGATCACCAGAAGTGGGTGTTTATTATGAGGTAGGAGGGAATGATCACTTTGAGTGGGGCCAATGGTTGAAATGAGGAAACATCGTGCGAGGCACACCTCAATACAATGCTCCAAGCCCACTTGAAATGGCATATAATGTACCTCAGCTCAATTCCCCTTACATCTATGCTCATTAAAAAAAAAAATAAGCAAAGGATGAATTTTTTAAGCCACAAAGGAGGTTCAATCATCAACCAATTTTTCCTATGCGAAGTGCTACAAGAAAACCTGCAATTGTTGCATGAAGCTTCAAATAGTGCTACCAAGTGCTGAGAAGGGCCATTCAAGCAACCAAAAGTGTCAATTAGCTCAAAAAATACCACCCTCAACTCCATAACATCAATTTAAATAGGTAAGTGGCCATCACCTCCATATCTCCATCAATTTCATAAAAACAATTCTCCTAAAAAGTCTGCATGCAGTAGTGCCGCAATTGAGGTAATTAAGAAAGTTGTGCGAAGAGGTAGGGAGAAATACATCCATTTTTAAGTGTTAAAAGTATTATGGCTCCCTATCACCAGTGAATTTTACACTGTTGTAGCCACTACAACACCCTCCAAAATTTCTCCCTTTTAAAAATTTTGAACCCCTAACCTTTTGAAAAAATAGAGTTTATCCCATGTTCACTCTTTCAAAATCTCAAGTCACAAAGTCACAAAAATGGTCAAACCAAACTTTCGTGACCTTGTGACCTTGCAAAGAGTCGCAACGTTGCATCTCTCATTAACTCAACTCATTTGCAACCCTACGACCCTCATTTATTGTCCGCACGTGCGACCCTTTTATAAATAGAAGGGTCAATAGGTCACATTCGACCTACGCGACGGAGAAAGAAAACGCCTCTGACAAGCCAGCTGGAGCGCGTTTTTCCCGAGTAAGTTGCCTAATCCTCCTGCTATTTCCTTTTGTTTGATTTTTTCCTCCATTACCCTCACCTTGGCCTATTTAAAACTCAACCTAGCTTCTGTTTAAACCTCCCATGAATCTTGTTGCTAAGCTTGCTCCTTCCCACAACTTGACTTCCCTGTTTACATCCTGTAAGAAGCTTCCCTTGCATCAGTCTGTTCAGGTTCCCTTTCCAGCCCTTTTCAATGAGGAACTTCATGCATGATTTCCACTTGATGTGTTTCCTTACCTCCCCTTTTGATTAAAAGCAAGCGGAAAGTTTTTTTCGCCACGTAGCCTGTTTTCCGAGCCCTAGAGCGACCCCGCGACTCCACGACCTTGCGACCTGGCGACCTTGCTCGCTAAGTCGCAGGGTCACTAGGTCGCAGATCCATGAAATTTTAAAGTGGCATGACTTCGCGACTCAGCGACCTCACGACCTGGTTGCGATTCACTAGGTCGCATTTCTATGAAATCTAAACCGGCGTGACTTCGCGACTCAGTGACCTCGCGACCTAGTCGCAAGTCACTAAGTCTCTAGGTCGCTTTTCTGTAAAAGTTTAAACCAACATAACCTAGCGACCCAGCGACGCAGTCGCAAGGTCGCCAGGTCGCAGGTTCATCCATTTTCTTGAAAAATAGTTGAGCAGAGATAGGAGCAGCCCAAGTATTTATAAATATGACATTTGTCTTATTGTGGTTTTGTTTCATGAATATGCCAGGGAACCTCGAAGCCGAGCTTGAGGGTGTATCCATCTCATCGGCCTCAAGTGATATGGGGCCTTTAGAAGTTCGTAAAATGAAAAAAAGCCCTAAGATAGAAATCTCGGAAGAATAAATGCCTCTTTATCTCCCCCTATCTATGGAGATATCGCTTTCACATTCAGAAAAGGGGATAGTATGAGTTGGTATCAGGTGTACCAAGAATTCACAAAGCCTGAATTTCGAGAGGACCTCCCAAAAAGACAGGTGTATGTTCAGGTCAAGAGATCCAAGCTCCACTACGCAAGGTCCCATCTACCTATATTCCCATGTGCAAAGCTGATCAACTAGATCTTGCAAAAGGTCAACCCCAGGATCTGGGTTATTCGAGATCATGCCAGGAAATCATTCGCAAATCTGAAGGGACAGGATGCAGAATTCTATTACGCACTTCCCACCCGAGAATAGCCCTTCACCGAGGAATGGGCCATCACTCATGCAGTTCCCATACCCAAGACCTAAGGGGATGGTGGGAGGACCCAGAAAAGTTCAAGCTCAAAAAAGACCAAGAATATCAAACAGCGGGTCTCAAGAAGGTCTACAAGCTCGTGGTGGAAATGTTATGTAGGATGTTGGCTGCCTAGATGCCACCACTTTCAACGGTGCTTGGGTTTCTCTCATGTACGTTATCATTGTATACGGCACCCACTTCAACTGGGCCAACTTGATAGTGGCAGCCCTCAAATCGAACATATCTTCGGAACTAGCGCCTGAGGGTATGCATCATAATTTTATATGGCCTCTTATCTTTTGGATGTAGTATGTGAAAGGTGCCATTTTGAGGGGTGGGCACAAAACTGAGATCCAGAGCACGGCAGTCCAATTCACAAGGAGTTGCAGGTTTTCTTGGACTCTAGATATAAGCAAGATATGGAGTCAATCTCGCACAACTTCATCCCCACATGGAAAATTGTTTGGAAACGACACCTCGTGCATGTCCGCGCAAGCCATGGAGACAATAACCCAAGTGGAAAACTGGTTTCCTGTCATGAATAGCACTTTCATCCGAGTCTTCAGGTCGCTCAAGGCTCCCCACGCACTGCCCCAGTTCGTCACCAACAACCTACTCCTCTAAGAAACATGTTACCAGATGTCGGGTGGTTTTTCAAAGGTTCTCACTAAGGCAAGAAGAATCCATGGCCCACTCTGTCGTTCACTATCGGCGCCTACATAGTCAAATATTTTAGAGAAGTAGAGGCTGAGGCTGAGCAAGTCAAGGGATTTTTCCTACCTCTCGTGACACACTGGACGTATGATCCTAATAGAATCATCCCCGTCCATTGTAAATGAGCCAAATTTAAATGTAGCTACCAGCATACTGAATGCCCAGCTGAAGATATAATCAAGAACTGGTACAAAAAAGACAAGGAGGTCACTCTAGAGGAATCAACCGATCAGGAATATCAAGACAATCAAACTTTAGAGGAAAGAATCAATACGCTAGGAGGAGCCTCGTCTTCCAAAGCCAAGAAGCAAAGGACCGGTATGGGCCATAACTCTTCCGCCCAGTGAATAGAAAAGGAAGCTAAAGCTCAACAAGAAGCTGAGGAGAAGGCAAAGGAAGAGTAGGATAAATGAAAGAAACAACTAAACGAAGAACAAAGAAAGAAGCGGGCTGAAGAAACCCGCAAGAAAAGGGAAGAGGAACAACGGAGGAAAGAAGAGGAAGAAAAGGCAGAAGTTGAGTGCCAGCTAAAGATAAAGAAAGATAAACCAGAAGCTGAGTGCCAACTAAATTAAGATAAAGATAAATCAAAATCTGAGCGCTAGCTAAAGGAATATCAAGATAAAGAAGAAGCAGAGCGCCAACTAAAGGAATAACAAGATAGAGCAGAAGCAGAGCGAAAGAGGAGGGAGGTATAAAGTCAGAAGTCAATGAAAGATTCCTCCAAGGAAGTCAAAGGCAGCAAGACACCTCCTCTAGAGACAGAGAAATAGACGGTGGTGCCACACATCAAGGTGCCCCAGACAACTCCTGCAACCAATGTGCATTTTTCTCTCTCAGAATTGGGTACCTCTGAGGATCAAGATGAGGAAGTGTTTGATCTGAAAATACTTGCCTATGATCAGTTCACACACAAGATCAAGCAGGAGAAGAGAATATGCTTAGCACGGAACCCTACTGCACCCCTTGCAACCACCACAGAAAAGGATATAGTCTTGGATACGAGGACCAATCCAGTTATGATTACATCAGCTGGCGCCGCTTTTGTAGTAGCCACAAAGGAGAACGTAAGCAGAATGAGTAGGGAAATTTTGTCCCTGCAGAATATACTACAGGCCTTCGAACAAAAGAAAACTAAGTCAGAACAAGAAAAGAAGGCGCTAGAATAATAATTCCAACAGCTTCAGGTTAATAATGCCCCTACTAATGAAGTTCCACTCACTATTCAAAGAGAGCTAGTCACTTTGGAAGCCACCATGAAGAAAGTATATGAAGAACTGTTTACAATAAAACAGACTGTCGTGCCACTACTGAAAGCACAGGCAGAAACCAAGAGGAGGAAAACACAGTTAAAGGAAGCCTCTACTTCCTTGGACATAATACTAGAATGGTCGAACATGTATCCACAAGCTCTAGACACCTTGCCTACAAAATATTGGATTGGCACCCAAAATGACAAAGTTCAAATCTAGATAAAGGTACAATCCAAAGAGAAAATTAGTAAGGATTTGGAGAAAGTAATGTCCGCATATGAACATCTGATTAGTAGCATTGACTCAATGGCAGAAGCACACCTCATTCCTTCTCTGGGTGCACTAGGCGAAGAGAAAACATGGGAAGAAGTCGCCAAAGACATTCAAGAATTTCTACAACCCATAAGGCAAGCAGTCACCTCCCAAGACCTTCTGGAATCACAAGAAAACCTTGTTCAATTCATCGTGACATTGGTCTGGATCTATACCAAACTAGCCTCCCTGTCGAACTAGTTCACGATCAAGAGAGACACTTTGATCCCAAATGCTCTCGAGTGCTTTCACAGTTTGAGAAAAGATACTCCTCAGGTCTCCCCAATTGCTGCATATTATCGAGCATGGCGAAGTTACCTCAAGGAACAGCAACAGGTAGATGTCCCTGATCTCGCAATCACCCAACTGCTTCCATGACCAAGTCACATATTGCAGCAAACAGAAGAGGTCGCAGGTTGCAGTCAAAGCTGAGGTCGCAAGTCGCAAATTCCCTCGAGTCGTAGAGTATGTCAACGGTCAGGAAGGTGAAAATTCAGGGATACCCAAGGTTCAATTTTGTTCTATAAACACTTCCTTTGGGAAATTGTGAAGGATATTTTTTTTGGGACTCCAAAGGAGCAAATAGAATTGTATAGGATTGAATACACCTTTCTGAGAATGAATACAAACACTTGTGTTGATTCCACTCTTGGATCTAATGAGGACTAATGTGTTAAAACTATGAATATTTTGTCTTATGTATCGCTATGAATATTTCGTCTTATGTATCTGATATCTTTATGATTAATTAATCTGTGTTTTCTGCTTATATCATTTATACATAACTCACTAAATGTGTTAATGATGTTAGGTTGTTTACTTAGGAGATGTTAGAAATTTCGTTACTAAAATTTATCTTATCTTTGAGACCGCTTAGGGAAGTGAAGGGTGCTCTAACCATAAAGAACTATTTCTTCTACGGTTTGAACAGCTTTTACAAGCATGACCCTAATGATGTACTGCTAACATCATTTCCTTTGGTTGCATGCTTTTACTCATCTTGCTATTTGTAGTGTTTTATATTCATTGAGACTCATCAACCATTTGTCTTGTACCATCTGAGTAATTGTGTGTTCATAAGTCTGCAAGGCTTGTTTGTGTTTGAGAAAAAGGATTATTCATTGGTAGCCAGACCCACACCCCAGACGAGATCCCTATCACAAACAGTTTAGAGTCTAATTAGGACTTTTTACTGGGGAGATACCTTACTATTGGCCGGACATTTCTTTTCCGTAAACAGATTTGGCGCTAGAAGGAGGTCCTGAATGGCAGGCTCCCAGCACACAAGCAACATTCTGTTGCAAACCTGCAGGGGGAAATCATGTACGAAAACACTTGTCCACCACCTCCTGAACATTCTCTTGAAGAAGAACCCCCTTTATATGATATCACCTCTGACCAGCTAAGGGCCTTACGCCCAATCGCTCGTGAGATCATCAGAGGCTTACAAAACGTCCCGACCACCGGTTCCCTGGTCAACCCTCAAACTCCCGCGACCAACCAGACTCACTAGGGAGCCCTGGTCAATTCCCTACCTTAGCTGGTAGGTCTCATGATAGAAGATTATGTTGATGCGGTAGAGCGTAATTCAGTACATCCCCCCAAAAGTCCCCGAGGGAATGAAGGAGGCGGCCCAAAAATCACCAAAACCCAACCCGACCAACCTGTGAACGATGACACTCAAGAAAATAACCAGCCTGAGGGTGCAACTGGCAGGGGCCGGGGAAACAGGGGTCGGTGAGATAGAGGCCATGGGAAAGGTCAAAATATGGGACACCCTCACCACAACCAAAACCAAAACAGGTTCCCTTTCCTTTATAATTGGTGAAACATCAGGAATGTAGGGAACCGCAGGAGAAATCAGGACATGCACTCCCATCATGAAGGGGAAGCATCTGGATCAAGCATAGGGAGTGAATCTGGAAGTGAAATAGGGCATGTCTACATACCGTGCCACCAGCAGGTTAGGCGTGTGTAGCCGCTAGCTTGGATGGCACAATCTCCCCTAGCCCTCCAGGGTCCATTCCATGACATGCCCCGACACCCTGAGAAGCACCTCCCTAAGTTCGACCCCGAAAAGGGTATAGTAGCAAAAGATCACATATGAAACTTTTACCTGGCCTTACAAATGATGAGGGCGTAGTCTAACGATGTAGCATGCCGGCTCTTTCCTCATACTTTAGAAAATAAAGCTGCTACATGTTACCGGTCTCTCCCTGTTGCTTCCATTTCTTCCTGGGAGCAATTTTACCGAACCTTCCTCCAAAATTTTTCGGAGGACAAAACTCCTTCTATGCTCCTCACAGAACTTAGTACTTTTAAATGTTAGAAGAAGGAGAAATTCAAACACTTAAATCAATGCTTCGCTACTATATTGAAAAAATTCCCTCCAAACATGGCCTTAGATGATTCCATCACCATTGACTACTACACACGGGCTCTCCCTCGGAATATTGTCGTGTTCGTAAAATGTGAAGCTAGAGCTACCTTAGCGGAAAATTACACCACCGCCCTCGTTGTTAAAAGGGACATGCGATCCATAGGAGACATTGATCATGATGGACGAGATGATCAAAAGCCGGCCACAAAGAGGGTCCAATCCTCAACTCATAAGGTCGGGGACAAAGACAAAGACCCTTTCAACTTCGAAAGCATCAAAAAGTCTCTCAAACTATTAACCAATGAATTCTCCGATTTGAAGAGGAAAAACAATGACTCTGCCTCGGGTGCCAAAACACAGAAACCTTTCTTTAGAAATAATAACCACACTGCAACCGGCCTCCGTCAAAATCGACTACTGGCCTCAACGTTGAGGAAATCGGCAAGGATAACTTCTGTTCTTTCCATCAAGCCTACCACTCAGATAAAACCTGCCCTCAGTGGATCAATAGCATGATCTTCATGGTGAATCAACTTCTAGAAGACCAGACCCCTGGGGATTTAGAGGAGGAGTCTATTTCAGATAACAAGGAAGCCTCTCCCCCGGATGAGGATATGGGTTCCACTGTCCTTGCTTTCAAGGTCGTCCACAGGGAAATCCCCCCTTCCACAACTGAAATAAACTTGGGTGACGACCCTAAATCCAAACTCCCTTGAAACTATGGCTTAAGGAGAAAAGGCTCGGTCCCTGAGCAATCCTTCGAGGAAAAGAGAAAATATTTCTTAAGGAAAATCCTGCCACCAAACAGAGAGAACCAAACTAAGACTCCTGAGAAATTTACCCCAACCAATCCCCAAGTAAGCCCAAAGGCTAAATCTTCATCAATTTCTCCAAAAGCCTCCACTGAACTTATCTCACACACAGACTCCGGGTATAACATTATCGAGGATATGAAGAAAACTCGGTCCAATATTTCTCTCTACGAACTCGCTCGCATTGCTAACTAGCGAGATCTTATCCTCAAGGAATTCTCCAACCTACCGGCGACCAAACCCGTGAGTACCACATCTGCCCAAGCTGCTGCTAGTCCCCAGTCTATCGTGAATGTCATTAATACAAACTAGAGGGGATCCACACCACCTTTCCTTATAACCTTCGATATCTTCAACTTTAATATCCATAATTGCCTCGTCGATTCTGGTGCATCCACAAATGTTATGCCCTTGTCTGTATGCAAGAAGTTAAACATCTTCCCTGAGAAAATTGACGCCAGGATCATTCAACTCGATAGATCTCAGGCTCTTGCAGTAGGTGAATTGAATAATGTCATCATCCTCTTATCCTTTGATTCTAGGGTGCATAATTACATTGACATAGTGATCGTGGATATCCTCTAGGCCTATGGTCTTCTTTTGAGCAGAGATTGGTCTAGCAAGATGCAAGGATACTTTGCCACTGATTGGTCCCACCTGTGACTCCCTTACAAGGACAAGAACAATCAAATCCGAGTTGAAAGCGAGCCTTACATGAAACACGCGGTGACCGACCTGGATGCAACTAACGAACCAGTCATTTTCACGCAAGAGGAGCTCGGTATGTGCTTCTTAGAATCCATTTTTGGGTGCTACCAAACACCCCAACCTCTGGTCACTCAAGACGTCCAATCAGAGCTATTGTTGGTCATTGACAACCACTTCGCCTCAACGAAATACTTGTTAGAAACCGTTGCCCCGAGTGCATCTCCTATGTGCTCGGAGAGCCTTGTCAAATTAGAAGATGAAATGTGGACCTTCTAATACGATGGTTCCAAAACCCATGATGGGGCTAGTGCGGGCTGTATTCTACTGGACCCTTAGAAGAACAATTTTCTAATTTCCTGCCAGCTAGATTTCCAGTGCACAAATAATACAACTGAGTATGAAACATTGTTTCTCGGGCTCAAGAAGGCCATATATCTCAATGTTTGTTGTTTAAAGGTAGTTGGAGACTCTAAGATTATCACCCATCAGGTACGCAACACCATCCATTGCTTGTCTCCACATTTGAAATGTTACCAGCAAGACGTATGGCGTTTAATTTCTACTTTTGATGCTTTTGGTATTAAATCCGTACTTAGAATGCACAATGCAGCAGCTAATACACTTTCCAATTTTTTTGCTTAGTTCACCCCACTTAGAGATGGATTTTCTATTGAAATCATTTACAAGCCATCTGTACCAGAAAATGTCACTAATCTGCGTGTTTTTAATGATGATCAGTAGGTACTAGATTTCATGCTCAATACGGACGTGCTCAAGGATGCAGTTATAGAAGAAGAGGATCATGATCAGGCCTTGAAAAACAAACAAGGGGATCATAAGGAAAACCCCATACCCAAAGGGATTGTGTCGCTCGAAAAGTTGTTTGATTTACAGAACCGTTTTCAAGGACCCCCCAACACGAAGGCGCAGAGTTCCACCTTAGCGCATCGACAAATAAACCTTGGGATAGAGAAGGAACCTAAATTCTTCAATCTCAGTGAGGAATGCACCCCTCAGGAGAGGCAATCTTTCATTGAGTTATTTAAGAAATATCGAGATGTAGTTTCCTAGACATATGATGAGTTATGAACCTATGACACGTGGATCATCCAGCACGTGATACCCATGAAAGAAAGAGTGAAACCATTCCAGTAGAAACTGAGAAAAGTACACCCCACTTTAGAGCTGATGATCCAAAAGGAACTGAAGAAACTCTTAGATGCACGCATAATTTTCGAAGTCCGGCATTCAACCTGGGTGTCAAATTTGGTCCCAGTTCGTAAGAAATCTGGCGAGATTTGTTTATGCGTAGAATTCCTAAATTTCAACAGAGCTTTGGACAAGGAAAACTACCCAGTGCCCCATATGGAGAAAATCCTTCAAGCTGTATCTGGATCGGAAATGTTCTCTTTATTGGACGGTTTTTCAGATTATAACCAAGTACTAGTGGTTGAACCCGACCGGCTGAAAACCACATTCAGAACTAAATGGGGGACTTTCACATTCAGATGCATGCCCTTTGGCTTGATCAATGTTGGCACAACCTTCCAGAGAGCCATGGACATCGCCTTTTGAGGCCTTATAGGGCAAAGCATAGTAGTATACCTTGACGACGTCACTATATTTTCAAAGCGTATGTGTGACCATTTACACCACCTCAAGCAGATTTTTGAGAGGTGCCGAAAATACGGGATCTCACTAAACCCAAAGAAAAGAATTTTTGTCGTTTCTGAAGAAAATCTATTGGTGAACATCATAACCTAGGATAGCATAGTAGTGGATCCAGAACGTGCAAAATTCATCGCCCAGATCCCTTCCCCAAGTGGCAAGAAGGCCATGCAGTCTTTCCTCGGTAAAATCAACTTCGTGCGAAAATTCATATCAAATTTCACCCAAATAGTGAAACCGTTGCAAGGAATGATCAAGAAGAACGCAAACTTCAAATTGAATTCTCCCGAGAAAGAAGTGTTCAATAACATCAAACGGGCCATCGCAGAAGCACCTGCCCTTCATAGTCCAGATTTCAACAAAGGCTTCATCTTGTACACCTTTGCCTTAGATTCATCTCTCGCGGTCGTCCTCACTCAGAAAGATAGCAACAATGATGAGCAGCCCATATCATTCATGAGCACTGGGTTGTAAGGTGATGAAAAGCAAGCTTACGTGGTGTACAAGGCAGTCAAACACTTCAGGCCATATATTTTGAAGAGTCACGTCACAATTTTCATACCTCACCCAGCTGTTCGCTCACTTTTGGTACAGCAAGAGTTAGGCAAGAGACAAGGCAACTGGATGACTTGCCTTCAAGAGTATGACCTGGAATTCAAGCCGACACATACTATAAAGGGTCAAGGGCTATGCCGAATGGCCGCGGAAGACGAAGACTCACGAGGCAATGAAGAAGAGAGTTGGGAACATGAAATTGACATGTATCAAACTGATAGTATATCCCGACAAGATTCCTCCTCCTAGTATGTTGACCTTCAGTAATATCTAAGCCACGGTATCATGGACCCCACTTTAACCACCCAGTATAAATGTGCGATAATACTGAGAGTTGCATCCTACCAGCTAGTGCAGGGTAAGTTGTTCTGAAAACACCACAGCAGAGTTATGTTATTGGAGTATGATGAGGCATAGAAATTTTTGACAGAACTCCATGATGGTCCAGCTGGTGGGCACTATGCAGGGGACACCATTGCTCATAAGATCATGCGCGTTGGTTTCTATTGGCCTACTCTGTTCAAATATGCACATGCTTATGTCCGGAAATTCCCAAAATGCCAAAAGTTCGCCAATAGGGAAATACGACCATCTACCCAGTTGCAGTTCATCGCGGTGGAAGAACCTTTTCAGTAGTGGGGGCTTGACGTGATCGGGGAAATCTTGCCACACTCTTCCAAGCAACATAGATACATCCTCACAGCTACAAAATACTTCACAAGTTGAGTTGAATCAATACCGTTGCATCAAATCAATGATCAAGAGGTAATAGTTTTCATCACTCAACACATCATGACCAGGTTTGGCGTTCCAACCTCTCTTGTTTTTTATAACGCAACATATTTTTCATCATTTAAATTATATGAGTTTGCTCTTGAAAATGGTATAGTGTTGAAACACTTTGCCAACTATTACCCCCAAGGAAATGGCTTAGCCGAGTCAACCAATAAGAATCTCATATGCATCATCAAAAAGACTCTGTTGTCCCAACAACGAAATTAGCATAACGCACTCCATAATGCCCTATGGGCTAATCGGGTCACACCCAAATCATCTTTGGGCACCTCCCCATTTTTTCTTGTGTATGGAAAAGTGGCTATCCTTCCTCCCAACTTGTCTCTCCCAACCCTCCAATTATCTCAACAAACTCATGGCACTCCTTGCCCTGCCTTACAAGCCCGAATAGACACATTGTTGAAGCTGGAGGAGGAAAGGCTAAAAACCCGCGAAAAATTCGCCATCCACCAAAGTCGAATAAAACGATGGTTTGACAAGAATTCTGCCGGAAAAAAGTCTTTTGAAGTAAGTGACCTTGTCCTCAAATGGGACAAAGCTCACGAGGATAAACGGAAACACTCCAAATTCCAGGCCATGTGGACAGGTCCCTTCCAAATTAAAGAAAAGGTCGGCTCCCACACTTACAGGCTATAGACCCTTGAAGGGAGGATTGAGGACCTCCCGATAAACGGGCATGACCTTAAACACTATTTCACCTGACAACCCCAGGGGGCCATCACCATACCCTGTACCATAGTTTTGTTTTTTTTTCTGTTGTTTTTCATTATTTATGTTTTCAATAAATCACTTGTTTCAAGCAGGCTCTCATTGGCCCTTTCCCTTTGGCATCTCAAGTTGAAGGAAAGACGTAGAAGTTACTCAATTGGCATGTTGTGCCAGAATCTATGCTGGTGAAGAATCGCCCCTAGAACAAAAAAAATGGTGCGCGCTTGCCTATGATATGCACCCAATGGGGAAACATGACCAAGTCCCAAGAACCAAGCGCAGGTAGCTTACCTAGTATGCTGGCCCAAGGGAATAATGTACAAAAGAAATTTTCGTTGTAATCGGTCACTAGACGGAAAGGGGACAGAGCAGGCCTCAGGAGACAAAAGGATATCTGGGAAAACCCGAAAGTCCTCATATAGACCAGGAGCAACCTCTCTTGCAAGAAAAATAAGTCGAGATCCCTCATCCGCCCAGGCAATAATTTCCATAGTCAAATAAGTGCCTTGAGCACAGTCAAATAAGTGCCCCGAGAACATTTAAATAAGCACAATTAGCACGTGAATAAAGGGTAAAGGATTGAGAAAGGATTCCTGCACAAAGAGGCAATATGACGACTCCACTGGGGTATTGACCAAGCTCGCTGGAAACGGAGTAACGTCTGTGACTCCTAGGTAGTGACTCCGCCAGAACCACCAGGTTTGCTGGCAGCGGAGCAACACAATGAGGACAAAGTAACTATGTCGGATCCTGGAAGTCCCTGAGGTTACTCCAACCTTTTCCGTCTGGTCTCCAGGAATGAAAACATGGTGGACCAGCACCCTAGGACATGCAGATAGGTGGAGAAAACACGCTAGGCCCGAGTATGAAAGTAGTGAGACCCACGGGGTGAAAGGATCAGCATGCTAAGCCCCCCCCCCCTCAAGATGAAGTACTGGAAGAGATCCTGGGCCCTACCAGTGAATCGCCATTTATTGTAGCCGCTACAACACCCTCCAAAATTTTTCCCTTCTAAAATTTTTGAGCCCCTTACCTTTTGAAAAAATAGAGTTTATTCCAAGTTCACTCTTTCAAAATCTCAACTCGCAAAGTCGCAGAAATGGTCAAACCAAACTTTCATGACCTTGCGACCCCTCAGGTCGCGAAGTTTCAAGGTCGTACATAATCCAGAAACCAAAGAATTTTGAACTTACGACCTTGCGACCCCCAGGTCGCAAGGACACAGAGTCGCAAGGTCGCATATCTCATTAACTCAACTCATTTGTGACCCTGTGACCTTCATTTATTGTCCACACGTGCGACCCCTTTATAAATAGAAGGGTCGCATAGGTTGCATTCGAACTGCAGGACGAAGAAATAAAATGCCTCTGACAAGCCAGATGGAGCGCGTTTTTCCTGAGTAAGTTGCCTAATCCTCCTATTGTTTCCTTTTGTTTGATTGTTTCCTCCATTACCATCACCTTGGCCTATTTAAAACTCAACCTAGCTTCTGTTTAAACCTCCCATGAATCCTGTTGCTAAGCTTGCTCCTCCCCACAGCTTGACTTCCTTTTTTACCTCCTCTAAGAAGCTTCCCTTGCATCAGTCTATTCAGGTTCACTTTCCAGCCCTTTTCAATGAGGAACTTCATGTGTTTTTTCCACTTGATGTGTTGCCTTACCTCCCCTTTTGATTAAAAGCAAGCAGAAAGTTTTCATTGCCGCGCAGCCCGTCCACCGAGCCCTAGAGCGACCCCGCGAATACGCGACCTCGCAACCTGGTGACCTCGGTTGCTAAGTCACTGGGTTGCTAGGTCGCATATCCGTGAAAGTTTAAAGTGGCGCGACTTTGCGACTCAGCAACCTCAGGACCTGTTCGCGAATCACTAAGTCGCTAAGTCGCATTTCCATGAAAATATAAATTGGCGCAACTCCACAACTTAGGGACCTCGTGACCTAGTCGCAAGTCGCTAAGTCGCTAGGTTGATTTTCTGCGAAAGTTTAAACCAACGCGACCTAGCAACCCAATCGCAAGGTCGCCAGGTCGCAGGTTCATCCATTTTCTTGAAAAATAGTTGAGCAAAGATAGGATCAGCCCAAGTATTTATAAATATGACATCTATCTTATCGTGGGATTGTTTCATGAATATGCCAGGTAACCTCGAAGCCGAGCTCAAGTGCATATCCGTCTCGTTGGCCTCAAGCGATATGGGGCCTTCAAAAGTTCAAAAAAGGAAAAAAATCCTTGAGATAGAAATCTCGGAAGAAGAAATGCCTCTTTCTCTCCCCCTATCTATGGAGATACCGCTTGCGCATTCGGAAAAGGGGATAGTATGAGTTGGTATCAGGTGTACCAAGAATTCACAAAGCCTGAATTTCCAGAGGACCTCCCAGACCGGCAGGTGTATGTTCAGGTCAAGAGATCCAAGCTCCACTACGCAGGGGCCCATCCACCTATATTCCCATGTGCAGAGCTGATCGACTAGATCTTGCAAAAGGTCGACCCCAAGATCTGGGTTATTCGAGATCATGCCGGGAAATCATTCACAAATATGAAGGGACAGGATGCAGAATTATATTACACACTTCCCACCCAAGAACAGACCTTCACCGAGGAATGGGCCACCACTCATGCAGTTCCCATACCCGAGACCTTAAGGGGATGGTGGGATGACCCAGAAAAGTTCAAGCTCAAAAAATACTAGGAATATCAAACAGCGGGTCTCAAGAAGGTCTACAAGCTCATGGAGGCAATGTTATGTAGGATGTATGGCTGCCCAAATTCCATCACTTTCAATGGCACTTGGGTTTCTCTCATGTACGCTGTCACTGTATATGGCACCCGCTTCAACTGGGCCAACTTGATAGTGGCATCCCTCAAATCGAACATATCTTTGGCACTAGCGCTTGATGAAGGGTATGCATTGGAATTTTATATGGCCTCCTATCTTTTGGATGTAGTATGTGCAAGGTGCCATTTTTAGGGGTAGGCACACAACTGGGATCCAGAGCATGGCGGTCCAACTCACAAGGAGTTGCGGGTGTTCTAAGACTCCAGATATAAGCAAGATATGGAGTCAATCTCGCACAGCTTCATCCCCGCACTCTACGAAAAATTGTTTGGCAAAGACACCCCGTGCATGTCCGGGCGAGCCATGGAGATAATAACCCGAGTGGCCAATTGGTTTCATGTCACGGAGAGCACTTTCATTTTATTCTTCGGGTCGCTCAAGGCTCCCCACGCACTGCCCCAGTTCGTCACCGACGAACTACTCCTCCAAGAAACATGTTACCAGATGTCAAGTGGTTTTTCAAAGGTTCTCACAAAGGGCAAGAAGAAGCCATGGCCCACTCTACCGCTCACTATCGGCACCTACACAGTCAAATATTTTAGGGAAGTAGAGGCAGAGGCTGAGCAAGTCAAGGGATTTTGTCTACCTCGCGTGACACACCGGATGTATGATCCTGATAGAATCATCCCCACCCATTGCAAACATGCCAAATTTAAATGGAGCTACCAGCATATTGAATGCCCAACTGAAGATATAATCAAGAACTGGTACAAAAAAGATAGGGAGGTCGCTCCAGAGGAATCAACCGGTCAGGAAGATCAAGACAATCAAACTTTAGAGGAAAGAATCCATACTCTAGGAGAAGCCTCGTCTTCCAAAGCCAAGAAGCAAAGGAACGGTATGGGCCATAACTCTTCCACCCAGTGAAGAGAAAAGGAGGCTAAAGCTCAACAAGAAGCTGAGGAGAAGGAAAAGGAAGAGGAGGATAAACGAAAGAAACAACTGAAGGAAGAACAAAGAAATAATCGAGTGGAAGAAACCCGCAATAAAAGGGAAGAGGAACAATGGAGGAAAGAAGAGGAAGAAAAGGCAGAAGCTGAGCACCAGATAAAGATAAAGCAAGATAAAGTAGAATTTGAGTGCCAGCTAAAGGAAGATAAAAATAAAGCAGAAGTTGAGCGCCAGCTAAAGGAAGATCAAGATAAAGCAGAAGCAGAGCGCCAACTAAAGGAAGAACAAGATAGAGCAGAAGCAGAGCGAAAGAGGACGGAGGAAGAAAGTCGAAAGTCAAGGGAAGATTCCTCCAAGGAAGTCGAAGGCAGCAAGACACCTCCTCTAGAGACAGAGAAACAGACGGAGCTGCCACACATCGAGGTGCCCAAGACAACTCCTGCAACCAATGTGTGTTTTTCTCTCTCGGAATTGGGTACCTCCGAGGATCAAGATGAGGAAGTGTTTGATCTGACAAGACTTACCTATGATCAGTTCACACACAAGATTAGGCAGGAGAAGAGAACATGCTTAGCACAGAACCCTGTTGCACCCCTTACAGCCACCACAGAAAATGATATAGTCTTGGATACTAGGACCAATCCAGTTATGACTGCATCAGCTGGCACCATTTTTGCAGCAGCCACAGAGGAGAACGTAAGCAGAATGAGTAGCTAAATTTTTTCCCTGCAGAATAGACTACAGGCCTTCGAAAAAAATACAGCTAAGTCGGAACAAGAAAAGAAGGCGCTAGAAGAAGAATTCCAATAGCTTCAGGTTAAGAATGCCCCTACTAATGAAGTGCCACTCACTATTCAAAGAGAGCTAGTCAATTTGGAAGCCACCATGAAGCAAGTATATGAAGAACTGTTTACAATAAAACAGACCGTCGCGCCACTACTGAAATCACAGGCAGAAACCAAGAGGAGGAACACACAGTTAAAGGAAGCCTATACTGCCTTGGAAAAAATACTAGAATGGTCGAACATGTATCCACAAGCTCTGGACACCCTGCCTAGAAAACATTGGATTGGCACCCAAAATGACAAAGTTCAAATCCGGATAAAGGTACAATCCAAAGAGAAACTTATTAAGGATTGGAGAATGTAATGTCCCTGTATGAACATCTTATTAGTGGCATTGACTCAATGGCCAAAGTACACCACATTCCTTCTCTTGGTGCACTGGGCGAAGAGAAAACGTGGGAAGAAGTCGCCAAAGACATTCAAGCATTTCTACAACCCATAAGGCAAGCAGCCGCCTCCCAAGACCTTCCAGCACCACAAGAAAACCTTGTTCAATTCATCGTGACACCGGTCCGGATCTATACCAAACTGGCCTCCGTGTTGAACCAGATCATGATCAATAGAGACACTTTGATCCCAAATGATCTCGAGTGCCTTCACAGGTTGAGAGAAGATACTCCTCAAGTCTCCCTAGTTGCTGCAAATTATCGAGCATAGCGAAGTTACCTCAAGGAACATCAACAGGTAGATGTCCCTGATCTCACAATCACCCAACTGATTCCATGACCAAGTCACATATTGCAGCAAACAGAAGAGGTCGCAGGTTGCAATAGACAAGGAGTCGCAGGTCACAGTCAAAGTCGAGGTCGCAAGTCGCAAATTCCCTCGAGTCGCAGAGTATGTCAATGGTCAGGAAGGCAAAAAGTCAGGGATACCCAAGGGTCAATTTTGTTCTATATATACTTCCTTCGGGAAATTGTAAAGGATCTTTTTTTTGGGACTCCAAAGGAGAAAAGAGAATTGTATAGCATTGAATACACCTTTCTAAGAATGAATACAAACACTTGTGTTGATTCCACTCTTGGATCTAATGAGGACTAATGTGTTAACACTATGAATATTTTGCCTTATGTATCGCTATGAATATTTTGTCTTATGTATCTGATATCTTTATGAGTAATTAATTTGCGTTTTCTACTTATATCATTTATACATTTCAGCTCACTAAATGTTTTAATGATGTTAGGTTGTTTACTTAGGAGATGTTAGCAATTTCGCTACTAACATTTATCTTATCTTTGAGACAACTTAAAGAAGTGAAGGGTGCTCTAACCATAAAGAACTATTTCTTCTGTGGTTTGAATAGCTTTTACAAGCATGACCCTAATGATGTGCTGCTAACGGCATTTCCTTTGGCTGCATGCTTTAACTCATCTTGCTATGTGTAGTGTTTTATGTTCATTGAGACTCATCAACCATTTGTCTTGTACCATCCGAATAATCGTGTGTTCATAGGTTTGCAGGGCATGTTTGTGTCCGAGAAAAAGGAGTATTCAACGATAGCTGGACCCACAGCCTGGACGAGATCCCTATCACAAATGGTTTAGAGTCTAATCGGGAATTTTTACCGGGGAGATACCTTACTGTTGGCCAGACATTTCTTCCCATAAAGAGACACCAAGGCCATAGAGGAAGTACCTATTTAACCCAAGTCAGAGGATTCAAGAGAAATGGGGGGAGGTTTTAATACAAGGGAACCTACAGACACCAAAATAATTCAATTACACCCTCCTGTAGTGAACATTTTTAGGAGCCATCAATGGTTAGGTTTATTTGAGCTCCTAATGGGATATTATGATGAGATAGCTCGATAATTTTAATTTCTCTACACTCTCAAGAAGATGTCAGTGCCACTACAGTGGTGAGGGGACTAGCCATAACGATCACTCCCATGAATTGATCAACAGAATAACAACACTACCCCTAGGAATCAAGTGGAACAGAGAAAACAGGGTCACTAGTGCCACTTCCAAGAAAAATTTCTTTTTGGCCAAGGAGAAGCACATATAAGACAAAAATGGGGTGAGAAGGGAAATTTTACCTTTATCCATGGGATGAGGTAGCATACCACATCCTGAAATAAATTTCTCATGAAGGAAGATTGAGTGAAGTCTATGCCTACCATTTCATATTGTTACATGAACTTATATTTAAGGAGGATTTTCCTTCGGAACAGAGATTGAAAATACCCTACTTCCTCCTCCACTCCATCAGAGACATGAGCCAAAGGGTTAGAGAAGGAAAACATCAACACCTGGCTCATCATGGCTTGATTAAACTAATAGTAGAATATTCCCTCAATAAGCTAAGGATTCTTGTGTTATGGTCCAGTTTTATAGACATGGATAGGGAGACACTAATAAGGATCCATAATATCATCCTAGAGATACCCCTACCTCTAGCCTTGGAGATAGGGATACTATAACAAAGGAGGAAGAAACTGAGTGAAAAAAGGAAGAAGGATGGATACAGGGGATGAAAGAGAATAGGAAACAAGGAAAGCTAAAGGAAAAACATAGGATACAGAGTCAGAGAGGAAATATATTGAGGAAGAATAAGAGAAGGAAGTATAAGAGGAGGATTTGAGCCCCAAAAAGACCGATGAAATATCCCCCAAAAAAAATAGTATGTCACCATAAAACACTGAGGATTAGGTGGTTTCCACCTTAGCCACTCTGAGCACCCCTATGAAACCCAAGAATAAAATACCAAGACATAATCCTATGTATTTTAGGACAAGAAAGAGCACTAGGGTGAAACAAGGAAGGTCTCAAACTCCAATAGAGGTGTTGGACATGGGATCCCTCAATGAAATAAGTTAGAGAAGACTCTACAGGTCAAGGAGTGGAGCATGTAGTGCGGATTCCATTTTGAGTCTTAGGGGATTTTGGGTGGGTCAAAGCCCCTTATTATGTAATGTAATGGGAATATTTTGTGAACGTTTAACTCTACCCATGGTTTTGGACCATGGTATTGTAAATACAAATTCTCTATAAGGAGTGTAGATAGAAGTCATAGGAATAGAGATTTTGGAATGATAGATCTACTTAAATGCATTTGGATGTAAGATTGTTTTGAGTCAGAATCTGTGTTTTGGGTTATGGGAAATTCTCTTGCAACTGAGTGCGCAGAGACCTTAGCAAGTATGCAGCTATGTGCGCATACCCCTACAACTGAGTGCGCAGGGTGAAAGTGAATGTATGAGAAAGATCTGAATATGAATGAAAGACATTTGAAGATAGATCTGAGTTTCTATTGACATGTTTTAATTTAATATTGTTTATGCTTATATGTGCTATGTAAGGGTTCTGATATTCAATTGCATAGCGAAATCTGGTTTATGATTATTTATGTTGTTTTTTGTATGATTAAGCAAGATCACGTAGTTTGGTAGTAAGTTCAACATATTGGTTGAACAACGTTGGTATAATTAGTAGATAAAATCTGTGAAGCTCTATCAAGGAATAAAATCCCTATAGCCACAGTCCACTAACCCTCTGTATGCAGAAACCTAGTTTTGTCATCCCCCTATATTACCTCGGGTGAGACTTTAGTCTGCACAAGCATATCGTTGTCCAAAGGGCCGATAATAGTGGTTTTTTTTGGTTGACACAACCACATTTGAAGCTAGGTCTAGGCCCCATCAAGCCAACAAATGGTTTTTTTTTTGAGACCGAGATCTGACTGAGGGATAGTTGAATGTGGAATCTATCTAAGCAAGAGATTTAAGATTGGCTAGATCTAAAAGAACACGAGATTATTGTTAAATAAAACAAAATCCCATGTATCTCTACTGAACATTGGTTACAAAAGTATATCTATATAGATCATTACAAGATCTTTTTCATATCATTTTCTAGCGAGTTGTACGAGTGGATATCAAGAATAGTTGTGCAAACGAGTTATTTCAATAATAAGCCAACTATGTGGACCCTAGATCTGATTGATAAGTTGAAAATGACTGATAACGAGATCACAAGGGCTATTGATTATTGGATCGATAGCATCCTTGGAAGGTTTATTACTGAGTTCACGATCGATACTTTTGTGTCTTATAACAAAGCAGAGCACAAGTTCTTCAAAGGATCTAGAGGTAAGTACCTGAATTCACTGAAGTTCTAGATTAAAATGCTATTGTGTGAAAAGGGTATATTACAGATGCGCTCATATTGATGTTTGAAGAAAGTGAATATGGCGCTAGACAGAGCCATAAAAGATTCAAAACAATTCAGGTTACTTATGTTGAAACTGAATATTATCCAATGTTTGGGTCTGAAGAAGGAGAAAGCAGCACCACTACCCTGCGAAGTCTGTCACTGAGATCTGAAAGTCAGAAAAGCACAGCAGAGATTCCCCAACCTTCCACCCCCATCATCACCCCATCCCACTCCGTTCTTGCACCTCCACCTCCACCTCCCCCATTCACCATGGCCAAACCCCCAAAGATGTTTGTGTTCAAGGAATATGATGATCCAAAATAGTTTTTGTTTATTGCAGAAGCAATATGGAGTTCACAGAATATTACATACAAAAACTTGAAGAAAACGTAGTTGTTTACAGTGCTACAAGATAGAGAATTGTCCTGGTGCATGAAATATTTTATGACGAATGCAAATGCTACATTGGCTAAGATTAATACTACGTTGAATGCTAAATTCAAGAAACCAATGTCGCAGTCCCAGTGTATCACAGAAATCAAAGATATTAAGCAGTTGGCTACTGAGACCATGTGGGAGGTAGATCAGAGATTTAAGACATTGTTTAGCCAAATTAGCTTCAAGATCCCAGATTAACAACATATACAATAGCTCATTTCTCATTGTTGCCTCATCTCAAATTTCCATTGTCACAACAGAAGATTGCAAGTCAGGCTGAAGCATTGTATATTGCGATGAAGCTTGAAGCTTCACTAGTAGTTGATACAAGCATAAGAGTGCAACAAATTCAGACTCAATTGGAAAGCTTTCACATGGAGCTCCATGATCTAAAGAATGGAAAGGATTTTATATCTGATATAAGGTTGGAATTATGGTGTATCAAGTGAAAATCAAAGGGTCACTATAAAGAGCAGTTTCTTGTTTATAAAGCCTATTTGGGTATTGGGATGTCGAGTGTGTTGGCGTTGGAATCAACACTTGGACTGCAACAAGCGCCTGACCAGACACATCTTAAAATCTAAGGAAATTTTAATGTTTTGTTTTATAGGATTGGAAGATGGTATAAACTTTGATTTACTGAAGAGAGATTTCGGTCAATCCACAGTTCTACTAAAGAGGGTATTGTAACTTGATGTGGTAGCAAGGTGCAAGTTTGTAGTCTATGATGAAAGGAAATTGAAAGATGAGAAGAGAATCAATAGGTCTGTAAAACAGAAATCTACTGATTTAGTAGAAATTTTCAAAAGTAGCAGTTTGACAATATTCTATTAAGAGAAAGCTATTTCTAGTTTTACAAGATTCTCACTAAAATATCATGAAGATTAACTATCATGAGTGATTCTCTTCCACTGTTATAATATAGATTTTATCAAGAATGCTCACTGTGTGAGACTAACAAAAACTGATAAAACACATAACAAGCTTAAGAGACTAATAAAAACACATAACAGTGTGATGATTTGCAAACTGGAACTGGAAGAAAGGAGATATGGAAACACAAATAAAGTAGACAATACACACAGAAAATTGGTAATAAGTCCTCATTAGTATTATTCCATTTCATTCACAAAAAATATTACATTTCATATAAGTCAAAATTCAATAACCACCAACCAACCCTCACGTCATATCAGTTTGGCATATATATATACAAAATAAGATACTGTCATCTTCCACAGAAAAAGGAAAATTTGTTTCAAAAGTCATTACAACCTCGTGCAAGAGGTGAGGCTTATCCTAAAACTTTAATGAAAAGTGCTATGACATAAGGAAAATAAACAACATTAAGGCTAACAATTCAAAGTGGTTTGTATGATGTGGCACTCTATGGGAAGACTCCTCTTCTGTTCTGGTGCAACCAACTCCACAAAAAGTGTAAACAACATTGAAAATGGCATGTGGTTGTTCTTTGAATGTTGTCGATGCCTTTTAGAAATGTGATGGTGCTGAGAGTAGTGGCGGAAAATTGTTTCAAAGAAAATATGTCGTTGTTCCGCTATTCCTTTCCTTCTTTGGTGGAAAACCCTTTGTAATGGCGGAAAACTTGAAACCTTTTGGATAGAATGGCGGAGGTACATTTTATGAAATATTACAAAGAAACCCTTTGAAAAAACTTTAATTGATAGGGGAGAGGTGGAGCGGAATGAATGGTAAGTGGGAGGAGAAAACCTTTTAGACATATATCACAATCGCAAATCTGGGTCAAAGTGTTTAAACTTAAGATAGAAACAAGAGAAAATGTGATTTGCGATGGGGTGATGACGTGGCAAAGAAGTGGGACCAATCGCAGATCTTGCATCGCAAGTTTTTTTATGAGACACAAGAGTTAAATGTTAAAACTCACGAAGTCTGATGTGCGATGAGAGCAAAGGTGATGTGGCATAACAAACAGTGGGGTCGCCCGCAGATCGCACATCGGAAGTTTTATTATGAAACACGAGAGCTAAACATTGAAACTGGAAAAGTGCGATGTGCAATGTGAATAGAGGGATGTGTCATGACAAACAGTGGGACCACCTGCAAATTGCAAATTGGAAGTTTTGAGGGAGCGGAAGTGAATGCAGTAAGTGAAATTTGTGAAAATGTGATGCGAAAAGGTAGGTGGGGCCCTTTAAACAACTTTTCAAAACAGAAAGTGAAAACTTCATTAAGTCATGGTAATATGATAAAAAGACACCCGAAACCAAAAAAAAGGCTTTATAACATATTTGAGGCATATTAAAGGGAAGTATGGGTCCCAGACCTTACCGCAGCTGGCATTTCGAGGGTTTTGTAGGAAATGGAAATTGTAACGTGAATGGGAGTTAAAATTGCGAAGAGCCGATAGCGATGAAAGGTAAGGGGTCCACTTGCGGTAAGTTATATCATATAATATGTGATATAACCAAGGTTTTGTTGTGGTGCATGAAACTGCGATAAAAGAAATATATGGTAAGTTAAAAAGGAAATATGATATGGCTATTAATGGGTGTGTAGAGCTGCCTTTTAACTATAAAAATTGGATTTTATGAGTTAAAAAGGGGTTTTGAAAAGGGAAATGAGAGGCCGGAATTTGGATTTTTTGGGAAAATGAAAGGTGAAAGAGGGAAATGAAATGAATGAAAGTAAAAAATGAAATTTTCTCACCACTACACTTTGACAGCGACACTTTTATCTTATAATCAAACTGAAAAGGCAGATTGATTCCTTGGAGAATGATGACCAGACTTTGAAAAAATTTGGAAAAATTGCAGTGCTAACATATTCCATTAAAACCTAGATCAAGTGTTGGGCCAAGTGTAGGGCCCCATGTATGGTGTAGCATGTTATCACCAAATTGAGTCCTCTTGGGCTGCTTCAATGGTCAACTTGGAGTAACTATTTCAAACCACTTCTAACTGAAGCTTAGCCTCTTCAGTTTGAGATGGATCTCTCAAGGGGGTTTTCTAATATTGAATAATGATAGTACTAGATGGCTAAATCTATGGATTATATCTTATTTTTATAGGTTTGCAGGTTGAAAAGATGTCTACTTGCTACCATTAGGCTATGGAGTTAGTGACGGGAATCTCAATGACAAAGGATCTCCTTATGGAAGCTAAGGCATGTAGATGTTTAAATGAAGGTGGAATACACACATACAGAGTTTACTCAATATATAAATTTTCAGAGGAAGTCAAAGCATGAGATACATGAATTCTGAGTAATGAACATTAAGATACTGAAATCAGGACATTGAGAAGGATATCCAATAGTTTAATGCTTGGAAGGAAGTCAGAGCATGCTAAGCAAGAATTCTGAGTAATCAAACATTATTATATTGGTATAAAGTAATAAGATACATAGGACAGTGTTCATAAAAACATCAAATGAATCTCGGGTTAAGGATGAAACCAATAGTCATTCTCTATTACTGATCAGAAACTCTTTACAATAGTAGAAATCCTCAATAACATCTTCCCACCCTTTAAAACTTCGATAATTTTCCTTTAAATAGACATTGTTACAGCAGGGATGATCTGCCTCTTGGATAGATTCATATAACAGAAAAACATGTCTTTTAATAATAAAATGACAACTACACTCTAAAGATGACCTTTTCCTAATAGGACTCAAACTCCTATTTATTACATCAGTCTATCTTATCTTTAAAACAATCCTAATAGGACTCAAACTCCTATTTATTACATCAGTCTATCTTATCTTTAAAACAATTACATATCATTTAAAACTAAACATCACATGTTCGAATAGGCTATGACCTGATTCATCACTACTTGACATATTAAAGACCCTCCTAAACATATGGAACCAAACCCTATTTTTCAGAAAAGCAGGATCCTTATCTTCAACGAAAACTTTAGCTGATGAGTTGTCTTTACTGCATTGTCTTCAAGTCATAAATTTCTGGTGGTAAGGTGCCTTGACCTGTTGGATATGTCTCCCTATCCAAAACTTCTTTTAAACTGCTCAGAAACCTTCAAAAACAGCTCGCTACAAAAACAGGGTAGTTTCGTAGCGAGCTTTCGTAGCGTCCAAAAAATGGCTTTTGCACTTATAATTTCTGCTTCTTTTCTATTCCATGGTGTCCATCATGACATGACACCTCACCACCACAATTCTACCTCCTTGAAAGCTGCAAAAAGTGGTTTTAGAAGCAAATAAGCTGCTACAGAAATTTTCGTAGTGTTTTCCTGCCTTTAAGCCTAGTAAACACTACGAAACTGTGAAAAACTATAAAATTTCCAAATTTTAACCCTGTCTCAAATATAGACCTCATCAAACTAATGAGGAACACAATTAATCTCACCTTACATATTTAAAACATCTTTGCATATTTTTCCTATATTTTCTTAAAAATAGGTCTTAGAACAGAGTTTATATCTCCGAAACCATGATGTATTTTTTAAAACTAGAGGAGGTTTTTGTCAATAATAATGTTCTAAAGAAAAACCTATCTTGGGTTTTATAAAACCATCTTCAGGTATCCAGAATATGTATTTTAAGAACATGTATAAAACAGGAAAACTTTGTTTTCTGAAAAATAGGGCCCAAAGACATCCCTGTATCTCCCAACTGATAGCACCTGTGAGAAAAGTGAAAGAGGTTATTTTTACTTGTTCTATTCTTGACAACAAACTCTCTAATTATTTCCAAATTCATCTATGTTCATCCATAATCCTCTCTTTAAAATTACTGCTCAAACAGTCCAAAAACACATCAATTTCTTTGTTAGCTCTAGCAGAAATTTAAACAACTTGAACTGATGCATGCTTCAGCAAATCTAGGGTCCTCAACGAATAGCTTAATTTATATGAGCTTGTTTAAAACCTTTAATATAAGGAGATTCAACCACCAAATCTGTTCTTTCCATCCATGTTTCCAAAAAAACAAGCCAAAACTCTGCAAATGACTTAATAGATATAACAGGAAAACTTTCAATCCATTGTTTACATTTCCCTTGAAATGAATCATAGAATAATATGATGAAAATATCTTCATGTCTGAATCTAAGAAGCTTAGTAAAGTCATATAAATCTGATATATACTTCAAGGTCAAACTTAGATCTTCTCCATTAAATTTTGGACCGTTCCTTAAAAAATATGCATCCTTGGGAAAAGGATTTGGGAAACCATAAATTCTTGAAAAATATACACATGCATACCTTGAAACAAGAATGGCAGCATCTAAGTTCTTCATAAGTCTAGTGGAATCACCACGAATCTATGAAATTTTAAAATTTTCAACAATGGAGTTGCCAAGGTAGTTCTGCAGCCTCAAACAGAATCTGAGCTCCTGCTACCTCCAAAATTTTAGCTTCACTTTTTTGCACAAAACTTCGGGAAATTAGTCTTAAAACTCCCGGTAGACGCTTCAAAATGTTATCACCAAATTCAATCCTCTTGGGCTGCTTCAATGGTCAACTTGGAGTAATTGTGTCAAACCACTTCTAACTGAAGCTTAGCCTCTTCAGTTTCAGAGGGCTCTCTCAAGGGGGTTTTATAATATTGAATAATGATAGTACTAGACGGCTAACTCTATGGATTATATCTTGGTTTTGTAGGTTTGCAGGTTGAAAAGATGTCTACTGGCTACCATTGGGCTATGGAGTCAGTGACAGGAATCTCAATGAAAAAGACTCTCCTTGTGGAAGTTGAGGCATGTAGATGTTTAAATGAAGGTGGAATACACACATACAGATTTTACTCAATATATAAATGTTCAAAGTAAGTCATAGCATGAGATACATGAATTCTAAGTAATGAACATTAAGATACTGAAAGCAGGACATTGAGAAGGATATCCAATAGTTTAATGTTTGAAAGTAAGTCAGAGCATGCAAAGTAGAAATTCTGAGTAATCAAACACTAGTATATTGACAGAAAATAATAAGATACATAGGACGTGTTCATAAAAACATCAAATGAATCTCAGGTGAAGGATGAAACCAATAGTCATTCTCTATTACTAATCAGAAACTCTTTACAATAGTAGAAGTCCTCAATAACATCTTCCCACCCTTTACAACTTTGATAAATTTCCTTTAAATAGGCATTCTTACAACAGGGATGATCTGCCTATTGGCTAGATTCATCGAACTCTTCCTATGACACCTCATTTAACATAAAAACTTGTCTTTTTATAAAAAAATGACAGCTACACTCTAAAGATGACCTTTTCCTAATAGGACTCAAAATCCTATTTATTTCATCAGTCTATCTTATCTTTAAAACAGTTACATATCAGTTAAAACTAAACATCACATGTTCAAATAGGCTATGACCTGATTCATCACTACTTGACATATTAAAGATCCTCCTAAACATATGGAACCAAACCCTATTTTTCAAGAAAGCAGGATCCTCATCTTCAATGAAAACTTTAGCTGAAAAGTTGTCTTTATTGCATTGTCTTAAAGTCATAAATGTCTAGTGGTAAGGTTCCTTGACCTGTTGGATGTGTCTCCATGTCCAAAACTTCTTTTAAACTACTCAGAAACCTTCAAAAACAACTTGCAACGAAAACAGGCCAGTTTCGTAGCGAGCTTTCGTAGCGTCCAAAAAATGGATTTTGCACTCAGAATTTCTGCTTCTTTGTTGTTCCATGGTGTCCATCATGACATGACACCTCACCACCACAATTATCCCTCCTTGAAAGCTGCAAAAAGTGGTTTTAGAAGCAAATAAGTTGCTACAGAAATTTTCGTAGTGTTTTCCTGGCTTTAAGCCTAGGAAACGCTACGAAACTGTGAAAAACTGTAAAATTTCCAGATTTTAACCCTGTCTCAAAAAGGTAACCTCCATCTGTAGAAACTTGGTTTTCAAAATTCCATAAGCCTTCTAAATGTTATGGACCTCATCAAACTAATGAGGAACACAATCAATCTCACCTTACATATTTAAAACATCTTTGTAGATTTTTCTTGTTTTTCCTGAAAAATAGGTCTTAGAACATAACTCTTATCTCCTAATCCAGGATGTATTTTGCAAACCTGGAGGAGGTTTTTTTCAATAACACTAATCTGAAAAAAAACCTCTCTTTTTTTTTATAAAACCACCTCCAGTTGTCAAAAATATGCATTTGAAGGTCATGTATAAAAAAGGAAAACTCTTTTTTCTGAAAAATAGGGCCCAAAGACATCCTTGTATCTCCCAACTGATAGCACCTATGAGAAAAGTGAAAGAGGTTATTTTTACTTGTTCTGTGCTGGATAAAAAAATCTTTCATTATTTTCAAATTCATCTCTGTTCATCCATAATCCTCTCTTTAAACTTACTTCTCAAACAGTCCAAAAACACAGCAATTTCTTGTTAGCTCTAGCAAAAATTTAAACAACTTGAACTGATGCATGCTTCATCAAAGCTAGGGTTCTCCACGAATAGCTTAAGGTCCATGAGCTTCTATATTATCCATAGAGCCTCCTTTGTGTGCTTTCTTGTACATGACCATCTCCTTTTATAACCAAGTTTCCCTCTTAAAAAGGTGACACTTGTAAAGCCAAATTGGAAAGTAAGTTGCTTGGTGTGATGAGGCAGCTCTCAAACAGTGACATTGAGATGTTTCACATGCAAGAATGAACGTTGGGTGAAAAATAGCAGCTTAGGATAAGATTTTATGTTTTAAATGACAGCTCATGCTTAAATCATGACACATACATGCCAAAAGACTAATAATGACCTCATACATGGTTATGTACCTTTGAATTAACCATAAAATAATTGAATAACCTCCACCCTATCTCCTCTAATCATGAACTGACACCTTGCACCGAATTTGAAAAGACGGACAGAAAAACCTCTTTTTGTAGCATAGTTAGTGTATTTCTAGGAAGTTTAGCTACGAAAGTAAGAAATCTTGGCTAAAGTGACCTTTTCAGATTTATAAGCTTGGGAAATGGAATATGTCAGGAAATAAGGATTGATGGGACATGAAAAGACTTGAATGGGAGTGGTTTTGGACCTTAGGATAGGCTAATATGAAAAAATTTAAATTTCCTAATGAAATCTATGACCATACCTTTGACAAATAAACTTCTAAGATTATGTCAAATGATGTTTCAAATTTTATGAGTTATAACATAGCACAAGAAAAGTTGTAGGCCTACATTCAACAAACTATTGTCACCTGTTGCAAATTTTTGTCATATTGTCGAAGCAATTGTTCTGCAATTTATGCAGTCACAGTGGGACGCGATGAACAACATTGTAAGAGCTATGATCTAATGATGCAGAACAACCCTGGTGCATGTAGAATGCAGGTAGAAGGTCGCGAAGCTTCGGGTTCGCCGACTGCATGAGGAGGTTTCCTAGGCTGAGGGCGTGGTCGAGGAGGAGGCGTTGGTCGTGGACGAGGGCAGATAATATGTTACAACTACGGAAAACCAGGACATTTTTCTAGGGATTTTCAGAATCCTATTGCAGCTTCCTATAAGTATTGTCAATAATCTTGTCATGAAATTGAAGATTTTCCCATTTTGTTAGCTAAAATGTAGGAGAAGTGCAACTAGCAATCGGCTCAAAATATGCAAATGATGGGGGTTGAAATGCACCAGGAAGATAATAGCGTTAACATAGTATCACGCAGTGGTGTCAATACCGGAGGAAACCAGGCAAAAGAAAAGAGGACTATGATGAAGAGATGGGTAAGGAAAGATGAATATAAGAATGTTGGGTTTAATGTGCATCGTGAGAAAGAGAAATTCATGGAAGCAAAGAATACATTTATGACTCCTAGAGCTTTGACATCAACCACGCAGAGACAATTATTTTCATTGAGGAGTAAGCCTGAGGAGAACACTGAAGTAAAGGAAGTTGATTAGTCTATCTTGGCATCCTTCTTACAGAAGTGTATGAAATTACGAAGGGACCAAAAGGTCATAGAAAGGTTACAGGAGCTAATAGATAAATGCGATGGAAAGGAAAATCTGCAACTGGAACAACACACGGTGAATAAAGTGTACAAGAACAAGAAAAGAATCGGCCGGGAGATGCAATTGATTGCACAGATCAGAGACTATGAGATGGATCAAGTCATTCTGGATCTAGGATCAGATGCCAAAATTCTACCAAAAAAGACATGGGAACGAATAGGAATGCCTAAGCTACAATGGTCACCAATTTAGCCAAGGATGGAAAATCAGCAGAAGATCATTCCCATGGGGAGATTGTAGGGAATCCACATATATATTGATGGTGTAGGCGTATTGGTCGACTTTGAATCGAGATCATTGATGATAGTAATCCTGATTTTGCGTTGTTGGGATTTGACTGGGCTTAAGACATGGATGCTATAATCAACCTGAAGAATAGGCAGATGGTTTTTGAAAAGGATGGCACTCAAGTTGTTGTGCCATTAGATCCTTCCGAAGGTGCGCTCTATACAAATTTTTTCCAGCGTGAGTATGGGGATGCTGATATTGACCATATCTATAAGCTTACTACGTAGGATGAAGACTAGATTAATCCCACCATAGATAGAAAAATATGTTGGGAGCGCAACAGTTCGTGTGTTTCAAATTACGATGAAGAGTTGGAGCATTGGAAGAATCACTTGCAAGAAGTAACTACTAAGCGATCTAACAAAATTACCAAATCCTTGCATTGTGTCCGATCGAAAGTGCATGACTTGCATTTTTATGATGGAACAGGAAATTTTGTCTTGTTTTTAGGAGAATTTGAGAAAAAGGTGCTTGAGGACAGAGATATGAATCTTTGGACTTCGCATTGAGGTCCAATCCAACCCCATGGTGGGGCGCGCACAGAGATATATTAGGAGGATGGAAGGAGTTTTGAAAATTGATAAGGATGAGGTTTGGTCAGGTAGACACAAATATTGCGAAGAAGTATTATGGTCAGAAAGATCCTCACAAGCATTTATCTCATTGGATAGTATATTGGGGTCCATAACCTCAACCGGAGTGGGTGCACATGTTCTTTCATTCCTTGGATATGATACCTTACCAATGGTATCTTGAAACAGAGATGCGACATGGCACTACGGATTGGGATGAGATGATAGAAGGATTCTTGTTAACTTATAGCTTCGTTGATGGATAGGAGTGCATTAATTAGGCTCTTCAAGAAGTCAAAGTGAGAGTGTTCCATATTACCAAGGATTCAAGGACGTTGGTACAACCTGATTGGGATGCATATTTCGAACAAGCTCGTGAATGTTACAACTTGACCACAAAGAAAGGTAAGGAGGATACACACGACATTAATATTCCTAAGTCAAAAGGACAACGCAAGGTTGCAGGGCTCGAGATATCAATGTCAAATGTAGTACAACCTGCCAGGACTCAACAAGTAAACATAGGCTCGGAGGTGGAACCCAAATTGCGAAGATTGGGGACTATTGGGATGATGACACAATCAACAAGGTCATTGAATTATTGCATGAATACCAAGACCTAGTTCTTTTTTATGAAAACAAGTTTGCGAAGTTCCTGGGAAAGCTGCAAATGCACTGGTTGGGTCCCTATACTGTCTGACATGTGTCGGAGGGAGGCGCAGTTCATCTCTCAAAGTTGAATGGAGAACTTTTTCCCTGGTCGTATTAATAGAAGACGATTGAAGTTGTACAAGGATGATTCCATCCCTAGAAGTTCACGATGACTATATGGTCGACATAGTATTATGAAACCAGATCACAAAATAGAAGAAAAGATAGATCAACGACTTAGAAATCATCCTCTTCGAGGGGGAAACCTAATTTACATTACATAATTCTTGGACAATGCAAATTACAAAACCTACTTTCTATATATAGGAGTCTAAGGGGTGTCAATATAATCAAAGCCTACATAGCAATAATAGTTTAAGGGCACAACAATAACAATAGTTGGCTTCTATGGGGCACAATAATAATAATATGGGGACTACATGGGCACAACAATAACAATAAGGGGGTTACACTAACAATAACAATAAGGGGTTATACTAGTATTATAGGGACCTAACATGCCCCTCGCCTTCAAACAAGTGTTTTCCTCAACGCTTGATTAGTTCTGGATGCTTCTGTATAAAAATTATCATCCTCCCATGAGGAATCTTTAGTTGGTATGTTCTTCCACTTGATGAGATAATTTAAAATTGATCGATTTCATATTTTTTGAATTCTTGTTTCCGTGACTGCTTCAAGTTCCAGTATGATTTTTTCTTCCTCGACAAGTTCTGGAAATATTGTTTGAGTTGGGAGCTTTTCAACTATAACCTTCTTTAAGGATAAAACATGGGAAATTGGATGCATTTGGGAAGATGTCATAAGCTCCAATTTGTATGCCATAGTACCAATATTTTGCAACACCTTGGAAGGACCATAATACTTTGGTGATAATTCACTATCCTTCTTATCTTTCTTGAGGAACATTTGTTTGTATGGTTGTAGTTGTAAAAATAACCAGTATCCTACATCAAAACTTATTTCGTTGCGATGTTGATTTTATTGTTGTTTCATTCGATTTTGCACCAAAGTGAGGTTATCCTTTAAGAGTTGGAGAACGTTTTGTTGATTCTCGATGTGATCTTCCACTACTTGAACATGTGGTGAGCATAATTGTGAGATTATGCCTTTCTGTTCTTTCTTCATAAGCTTTTTCATGACATTAGAATTGTTTTACTTTCCTGGTTTCCCTGCAATACCCCGTAATTCAACTTCCTTTCCTTCCCAAAAAAATTCAAGAAGAGTTCTTGAAAATTAAAAGTTATAGTCCCCAAGGATTGTAACCATTGGACTATTAAATACATATTCCCCCATGGTTAGCCTGATATTATGGCACTTTCCAGAGAAATTTACAATTCCTCCATTTCAAACCATCACTTGACACTCCAGTGCTGGATATAGGAATAAATTCAATTCCTTGGCTATCTTATAATGAATAAAATTATGGGTATTACCTGAATCAATCCATACTATTACCTTTTTATTCTTGATATGTCCTTCAATATTGAGAGTTTAAGGAGTGGTAATTCCTGCCAATGCATTACAAGATATCGTCGGATTCATTTCTTATTTCTCTAAGGTTGGTTCCTGGTGTATATCCTTTTCTTTTGAATTTTATTGTTCCTTTTATTCCTCCTCTTCACAATCTATGTAAATTAATTTCTTCTCAACACACTTAATACCTTTAGTGTATTTTCTATCACAACTGCAACATATCCCTTTTATTATTTTTTCCTCCAATTGTTGTGGTGTCAACCTTGTAGGTTGTGGAAGGTTAGGAGCAAAAACATTTCCATATTTATAGTTTTGATTGGTAGACTTACTTATTTCCATAAGTTTGCTTTCAAATTTTATTGCCACCCTAAATGCCTTCTCCAATTAATCAAGTTCCCAAAGGCGAACATCATGTTGGATGTTATCCTTTAAAGTCCCTATGAAGGCATCAATCCTATGCTCCTCTGGAATATTTGCTACCCTGATATTCAATTTTTGGAAGTCTTCAATGTGCTTCATCATTGAACACTTTTATTTGAGATTTATCAATTGGCTAAAGAAGGTGTTTCTATTTGTATCTTCATAATGTGTGCTATCATTTCCTCCATAAAATTTAACCAAGTGACAAGTGAGTTACGAAAATAAAGCCATTGATACCATACAAACTGATTTTGTTCTAAATATAAAGTTGCAATGCGTACCTTTTGTGTGGGTGTATTGCTCCATTTGTAGTATCCATGCTATCAGATCCTTTCCATAAAAATTCCTTATATCGATCTTTGGAATATGGTGGGTTTTTGATCCAACGTTAGAGTCTATGAAATCGTGATTAATATTTATTTTGGTCTCATCATGAGCTTCCTCTACTACCTTTTCACCATTAGGAACTTAGTTTTTCTTGTAGCAAATTTGTCAAACCTTCCTTCAAACCTTCAAGTTTTGCTTCTATACCATCGATATTAGCTTCCATTTCATCCATCTTAGCTTCCATATCTACTTTAAAACCATCCATGTCACCTTTTAGTTCATCTTTGGTTGCACTTTGTGAGAGTGAATTGCACTTGGTCCCGTAATTTTGATATATCGTGACTGCAATTCTTCCTCTTCATGTGCTATATATATATATATATGCTTCAATATTCCCTTGGAATCACTTCAAACTGATTTTTTCAAACAAAATTTATGCAAAAAAAAATTAAAAATACGCACATTTTTCTTGCTTTTAGGAGATCGATATTGAAACAGTTATAAATATGTAATTTTGGATCTCCAATATCTAAAATTCGGTCCTGTGGTATCCCTCTAAGTCTTCTTTCCAATGCCATAGGTCATACTTAATTTTGATTCTTCAAGATCAAGTTATGCACAATCTCCCACAATGTCCTAATTATGGGTTGGTTTAGTAGATAAAACTTGTAAAGAGTGCCACGTGTCACTGTTTTGACCTTCAACTTTGAAATAGATACACAAGAAACTATAGTCCATGCAATTCTGGACACTTTTTACAGAATTCTAATTCGATGTCTGAAACGAAAGTTATAACAATTTTCCCTCAATCACCTGTTTGAGATGAAATTCTGGAGCCTGCAAAAACGCTAACTTCCTCAGATCATATCTCCAAAAATATATCGAACCAAAATCTGAAATTTTAACACGACATTTCTCTGGAGTTTGGATCAAATGGGTGTTTTTCTCAGCTTTTTCACCTTTGTAGAACAAAATTTATAGAAAAAATTCCAATATGACCTATTTGCAGCAATAAAACCCTAGAATCCAAAGCTTTGATACCAAATGTTATGAAACCAACTCACAAAATAGAAAAAAAGATAGATCAATGACTTATAAATCAGCCTCTTCAATAGGGAAACATCCTTTACATTACATAAATGAACAATTCTTGGATGATACAAATGACAAAACCTACTTTCTATATGTAGTGGTCCCAATATAATCAGAGCCTACATAACAATAATAATGTAAGGGCACAACAATAACAATAGTGGGCTTCTATGGGGCACAATAATAACAATATGGGGACTACATGGGCACAACAATAATAATAAAGGGGTTACACTAACAATAAAAATAAGGGGTTATACTAGCATTATAGGGAAATAACACGTAGATTCTTAATGCGCCTCGCAGTTAACGAAGGGACTAAGACTATAAATGAGTTGTAGGTGAGCGTGAGGTAAGCGAGCAGGCTTCAGGAGAGCATGGCTCAAGCGAGTGAGGTCCAAGAATTTGGAATGAATTTAGTGCTTCGATGTGGCTCCACCATTGAAGGATGCCTTAAGCAGCATCAAAGAAAATATCGATGGCGCACTACCATTGCGACTCGAGACGAGTCACAATTTTGTGTTGGGGGGCTATTGGACATGGGATCCCTGAATGAAATAAGTTAGAGAAGACTCAGCAGATCAAGGAGTGGAGCACATAGTGCGGAGTCAATTTTGAGTCTTAAGGGCTTTGGGGTGGGTCAAAGCCCCTTATTGTGTAATGTAATGGGAATAATTTGTGAACGTTGAACTACACCCATGGTTTTGGACCATGGTATTGTAAATGCAAAATATATATAAGGAGTCTAGATAGAATTCATAGGCGGAGAGGTTTTGGAATGATAGATCTAATGAAATGAATTTGGATGTAAGACTATTTTGAGTCAGAATCTGTGTTTTGGGTTAGGGGAAAGGCTCCTGCAGCTGAGTGCATGGAGACCTTAGGAAGTCTGCAGCTATGTGTGCAAACCCCTGCAGCTAAGTATGTAGGGTGAAAGTGAATGTATGAGAAAGATATGAATATGAATGAAAGACCTTTGAAGATAGATCTGAGTTTCTTTTGATGTGTTTTACTTTACTATTGTTTATGCTAATATGTTCTAAGTAATGGTTCTGATCTGCAATTGCATAGTGAAGTCTGATTTATGATTATTTATGTTGTTTTATGTATGATTAAGCAAGATCGTGTAGTTTGGTAGTAACTTTAATAGATGCATTGAACAACGCTAGTATAATTTGTAGAGCAGATCTACGAAGCTCTATCAAGGAAGAAAATCCTTAAAGCCACAATCCACTATCCCTATGGATGCAAAAACCTAGTTCTAGCATCCCCCTATATTGCCTCGGGTGAGACTTCGTTCTATGCAAGCAGATTGTTGATGAAAGGGCCAGTAATAGTGGGTTTTTTTTGTTAGCTCAACCACATTTGAACTTGGTTCTACGCCCCATCAAGCCAATAAAAGGTCCCCATTACCATTGAAGAGTCCCCTAGCAAGAAGGAATAGATAGGGCCATAGGAAGGCAGGATTGAAGAAATAACTTCCCCAGGATCCAAAACTAAGACGCCAATGATCTATATAAGGAGGCACTCTACTAGAGCAGCATCCTCAAAATATTCAAAAGTACCCACAGACCTCCAAGGAGAATAAAAGGAAGTGATATAGGAAGAAAATGAGGTGTAAAGGAAGAAAAGGAGGTGCTATAGGAAAAACATAGTATGTTATAGGAAGAACAACAAGTTCTACAGGAAGAAAAAGTACATAAGAAGAAGGAAATAAGGTACCAATAGAGGGGAAGAGTGAACAAATTGAAGGAAAAGAGGTGCAACAGGAGACACAAGTTGTAAAACAACAACCACAAGAGGAAGCAGCCTCTCCAAGAACTTTCCAAAAGGACATCACATAATTCCAAGAACCTACCCCACAACCTAGTTTGAGCTATTACTACAAGTTCATTCAAGGAAGAAGACTAATCCCCGATAATCTCTCAATCCCTCTATTTTTTTAGCTAGAGGAAGAAAGGAAGAAGACTAATCCACAGGTGGATGCAAATTTCCAAATCCAAAAATGTTGAGGATGTGGGGCTAAAGGAGGAGAGACTTATTGCGATGAGGAAGGACCTAGCCGATGTCAGACTTAGAGAATCGATGTTGAAAGAGAAATTACAAGAAAAAGAAGAAGATAACATGAGGTTGAGGTGGTAGTTACAACAGAAGGACACACAACTTGCCACTATGGAAAATCTTTGCATGGAGGCCATGCAGTACAAACACCCTTCTAATTCTTATGCAATTTAGTTGAAAGAGTAGTGGCTTAGATTTCATATTAAGACCTTAGCACAACATGGCTACTTAACCTTTCAAAATTATATACAGTTCATTGATTTTTGCAGACAGTGTAGTGTGGAAGAGAGGAATAGGATGGAAAAATTTTACATGCACAACCTCATTTTGATTGACATGAATATTTGGTACCCCAATTCTAGGTTGGGTGAGTTAATGGCCCTAACATCTTGGGTAACATATGAAGAAACAAGGGCAGAAGAGGTCAAGAGAGTAATGAATAGGGAAGAAAGAGAACCCCTCCAAATTAGGACAATTCACCAAATGATCTCCAATGATGCTGACCTTGAACTAAGATACATTGACACCGAAGCACATGCAATATTAGATTTTGATAACACCTCCATATTACTAGGAGAAGAGAGTGTGGAGGCATGCCAAAGAAGATGGCATGCACTACCACTTAGATTGAAGAACACCATACTCCAGATAGATTGAAAGCTTCCTTTGAAAAAGCACCCTTCTACAAGAGAGAAATGCAGAGAATGGAAATCAAGTGGATAGGATTGAAGCTAAGCCCACCTTTGCTATTGGGGCTACATGAAGGGAGAAATCAAACAGACGACCAGAAGGAGTGGGATGAAGCAGAAAATAATGTAGGGTTCTACCCCCCAGAAGGGACTCTTGTTGAGCTACCTTGTTATGTCAGGGAAGCTACTAGATATTTTAAGGAAATCAGGAGAGAGGACAGAGTTGCTCAGAGGATGAGAAACCATTTCAGTAGGGGGTGATGATGAGGCTCATCATTAGGTATATCTTAACGGGTTACAATGTCACCTTTTAGCTTGTTAACTCTCTCTCTCTCTCTCTGTCACACATTTGATTATATTTTGTCATATGTTTCTTAGTGAGAAATGTGTAAGAGGTTTGTCATGATTTGAAGCTTAACATGGTTTAATTGTAGGAAATAAAGCTATTTTGTAGTCAAATTCCAAGTTAGGGCTTAGAGTATACATCAAGGAGAAATTATAGGAAGGTTTTACACCTTCTTAGATTAAAAAATCAACCCAATATCACATAATATCCTCCTCTGACATTTCGAAGTCAAAGGGAGTCGAGCAAGTGAATGTTAAGAGGGAGCCAAGCTCCACACCTCTTGAAGATCAAGGAGATAATTCCTACTTTTTAGGGAGTTGTTGGTAGCTACCCATTAGTATAAATAAATATGATCAAGAGCTCATTAGAATTATATTTATATAGGAAGATAGAGAGCTCTTGACTCTGTATTAGAGATCTTTTTTATTGTCATTTTGATGTAAGAGACTTGTTATGAAATGATAATAAGAAGTTGGTTTGCCTCTCACTGATTTGGTTTCAGAGGACTGAAGCTTATGGGTTGGGGCCCAATCCATGGGTTGTATTATTTCTTGTGTATCTTTATATTTCCCTTATGCTTCAATGTTTATTTTATTTCATTGCATTCTAGTAGCATTAGAAGACCATCAAAACTGTGTTGGAAGTATCTCTCTCTCACCTCTTCCATTGGAGCTTAAGCAAAAAGGCCTCCAACCACAGATCAAAAATGTTTATTTTATTATTTCTTGGAAAGCATAAAGTAGTGGTCATTATCTTTATCATGAATTTGTATATATTAGAGGTTGTATTTATTTTTTAGGTGAATGTTAGCTTAAGTTAAATAGAATTTGATTAAACTCATATTTTCCATTGTTTAACATGATAGTTTGTAGATGGTAAATGCATGAGTGTATGTATTGGTTGCAGGAATTACCACAACTTCAAAGAAGGACCCCTTTCAGCACTATCATCTTGGACTTCAACCCTCGTTCATTTTCCCTTCCATTCTGCTACCCACGACCTTTGAAGACCATCCTCATAACCACAGCGAGCAATCTTCTTGGTGAAATACATGCCCTCCAATGGTTTTGAGCTTGGAAAAGGGAGTTTTCCACCCACCATCCACTTAGATACACCTTTACCTCACTTTTCCTCACCTACATTCCATCATTTCTAGCCTCAAAACCCTCTCGACATGTTTCATGTAGCATTACAGGACTTCCTTTAGCAAAACAGGGTTCCTGTATCAAATTACTGTAGCAACACTGGGAGCCACCATCTTCACTCCAAAATCGATCCTCCACCTTATTTGAACTTAGTATAGGCCTTAGTTTACCTCCAGCTCTGAATTCTTGGTTCAAGGATACCCCTAGGCCACTCAAACTGTTTTTCCTTTTGTTGCAAAACATAGTGGTTTAGTGTGTTATCCCATCATAGAAATAACATCATTAATACATAAGATAGCATGCAATAGGTAAAATTTAACTCATGATTGATCAAGTGTTTGTGTGTGAAGATAGATCAGTTCCCTTCTTACAATTTAGTTGAGTAGTTAATAGAATGAATGCAAGCTAGTGTACTTTCCTTTCTTGCAACTAGAATAAGTGCCTCTTTCTTCCTTGCAAAAGTAGAGGTTAGTTAGATGAATGAGTGAAATCTAGTATGGATTCCTTTATTCCAGAAAAAAAAATGTTCGAGATTTGTTTTCAATATTGATTTGCAATTAGAATTTTGATAGACTCTCTCTCTCTCTCTCTCTCTCTCTCTCTCTCTCTCTCTCTCAGAGTAACAATAGTTCATAGCACCTCATAGTAGAACTAAGATGAGGATGGCATCAGTAGAGCTCATCTGTTGTGCATATAGCACTATCACCTCCAATTTTGTACAAACCCTAGGTTGATAATTAAAGTTGATTAGCCTCTAGGAGTTGCATCACTCTTGGTGCAATACTAGAGCTCACCATTTATAACACAACAATTATTTGGCAATAACATACACATAAGATTTTATTTACAACATATTAACCATGTAAAGAATTTTATTTGTAGAAATTTATATAAATAAAACAACAAATAGAAGAATAACTAATCCGATGGCTTGTTTGGGTTTCTCCTGCTGGGACTGTCCGACTGGATTTTCCACTCAGCTAACTAGGAATTTCTATCTAATTTCATAGCCAAGGGAAACTCCATAGGTTCCCTAGCCCTCCGAGCCCAAGTCCAACAACAACTGCCATAGTGTTTCCAAATAAAAGGTCCAGTACTCTCCAACCACAACCAAAATCAAGCTCACAACCAAAAATAAATCTCCTTTGTTCTCTAGTTTCTAGCCTAGGGAACCTCCACAGGTTCCCTCTCCCTCCATTTATTTCCTTCAATAGAAAAATAAATACCAATGACCCCCCCTTCTCCTCTCAACCTCCTTACCTTTATGTCTCCCCCACTCATCCACCTCAACCACCTACCACTAATGCCATGAATAACACCCCCCCCCCCATCCTTTTAAATTAATGACCTTGACTTTCCTTCGTGTTATCACTCTCCCCAACTTCCCAAGGCTGAGAAAGGAGTGGAGAAAGGTAACCACAAACCAACCTTTTGGCCAGGTAGCTAGCCCTACCTAGACCAGAGAGGGCTCTCTCTATGTCACTTTTAAAAATATTCAATTTAAGGCTGAGTACCAGATTTTAGGCTAGGTATATAAATATAAGCTAGAAATGAGTAATTTGTTTGATAATTGGGATGATGGATAGAAATAAGAATCAGGAAAACTAAAGTTGATTTCAAATAATGAATTGTAGAGAACAGAGTGAGGCTAGGTAGGTAAACTATTTGAGCATACTTAAATTTTCATTGTGTATAGTGGTATTAAAGGTAGGAATCTGAATGAGCATTTAACTGATTTCATTCATCAAAATAAGATGAAGAAAAAGGCAGGGGTCTGAATGAGCATTTTACTGAATTCATTCATCAGAAGAAGGTGAAGAAAAAGGCAGGGGTCTGATTGAGCATTTTACTGAATTCATTCATCAGAAAAAATACATACTTATGAAAATATTAATAAACAAAGCATATAAATAATGATTTCTGCTTATAAACTAGTAATATTAACATACAGAAGTTATAATAGAAATGGAATAACAGAGAGGAAAACAATTCTCAAAAGAAATACCACTGGAATCTCACAATAGTTGTTGCAACCTCTTTGATTTCATTAAAAAGTATTTACAATAGCTCCTCTGGAAAATATATCAGACTATCTAACACTATTCCAACCAACCAACTACCAATATCTTCTACATCTATAAACTGTGTATTTATAGATTTACAATGGTCTGCCAGAAAGGCTAGACTCTCGAATATCTCCACAGGCAGGGACTTCATTACAATTCAAAGGAATAAGGAGTTTATGTTTCTAATTTATTACAATAACAATAAAACTTTACAGAACACTAGGTTGATATTTATCGTTTCTAACATCATTGTGAATGTGGCAGTTTTTAATCCTGAACTGTAGATGAAGAAGTACAGGGTCTGTTGATATTATCTTAACTTCCTGAGTAATTGTTGCCAAGGTTCCTGTAATGCTTCCAACTATCTCTTGAATGATGCCTGGTGCTTTGTTGAAACGTGCTAGTGTTGAGAGTAATGGTGGCAAGGGTTTAATGGAAATCTGTTCTGGAGGAGTTCTGTCGTTGTTTTCCTTCGAAATGGTGAAAACCCTTTTTCTTTTAAAAAAAATGGAAACCTATTTATAATGGTGGAAAACCCAAAACCTTTTGGATAGATGGCGGAGAAAAAATTTGGGCAGGTGGTATTAACACAAAGCGAAGAATGGTTTTCAGGGGGGTATGCAAGTGGTAAGTAGTTTGAATGAAGGGGGATGTGAAATGACGAGAGGAGGACACGTTGCAGTGGGGTAGGATCACAATACCACCTATTTCAGACCCCCCAGCTGTGTTAAATCTAGAATGGGAGAAAAGGGCCGAAATAAAACAAGATCCATTGATTAAAGAAGTGGGGAAGATCTCAAGGCAGGAAAGGCCTTTTAAACTATCGCAATTGCATGGAGCAAAGGGGGGTAGATATAAATTGATATGGTGCACAAAACCTGTGTTTGTGAAAAGGTGAGTGACGTGAGCAGGTGTGGTAGGCCTATCGCAAATTGCAATCGGGAGTCATGAGTCGACAATCGAAAAGTTAGGAGTCAACCATATCACATTTCGGCAATGGGAAGGGTTTATCGCATTTCAGGGTTTTCAGGACTTATTGTATTTCGGGGACTGAAAGTTATATCTCATTTTGGCGATGGGAAGGGTTTATCGCATATCGGGGACCATAAGTTATATTGCATTCCGACGATGGGAAGGGTTTATTGCATATTGGGGACCATAAGTTATATCGCATTTCAGTGATAGGAAGGGTTTATCGCATATCAGAAAGTTGATAGGATTCAGCAATGGTTACATGTATGAGGTTTGAATATGCGATAAGCGAATTGTGATAGAAGGTAAGGCAAAAAAGGGTATAAAGGTTTATTTCAGTTTATATATATATATATATATATATATATATATATATATATATATATCAAACGGCCTAATGTGGGGGGTGGAGCTGCTTTTTAACCATAAAAATTAATTTTTAATAGTTAAAAAGGGGTTTTGAAAGAAATGAAGCATTGGAATTTGGGTTTAGGGAAAAATTAAGGGTAAAGAGATGAATGAAATGAATGAAGGCATAAATGAAGTTTTCTCACCATTACACTTGACAACAACACTTTCTTCTTTTAACTGAACTGAGAAGGTTGATTGATTCCTTGCAGCTCTGACAATCATGATTTCCCTTCCTCTTTTCTTGACACTTTAGATAATAGAACTTTGAGGGTGATGGAATCCATGGATGAGATGATGGAGCAGCATGTCTGAACTGGACTCTTTCAGTGACCAAAATTTTATTTCAAAACTAGCTTTCAAACATAAAAATTTGACTTATAACTTAATGAAAAGATACTAAAAGAGAGTTATTTTATCACTGAAATACTGACACTAACATTGGCTCCAGTTGGGGATGGCAGCTCCTTCAGGAGGTGTCAAGAACACCGTACATCAAGTAGCCTTATCATTGGGCATGGAGTCAAAATTGGACTATGAAATGACCCAAAAACTGACTTGACTCTAACTTTGAAAATTGACTCTGATTGAAACAAAACTTATAAACTTATTGATGGTAGCAGATGTTGTGGCCCTATAATTTATAATATTGGCAAGAATTAACTATAAAGGACAACATCAAACCACTTTGGGATCCAGGACCTAGCCTTCCTAGACTTAGAGAGGGCTCTCTTTGTTTGTAATTTAATTTTATCTTTAATGTTGTGAATGCTACTGTTAGGCTAGTTACAGTGATGGTGAGAATTGGTTGTTTTGATTGATTGTGTTGGTTGGATGAGAAGGTATGAAAAAACTAATCCATTGGGCTATGGAGTCAAAAGGGTTGGTTTGTGGCATCAACCTTTCAAGAGCATCACAGGGCAAGCTAATTGTGCTAATTGGATCTTTAAGGAAGTGTGAATTATGATGTGGAGGAAATAGTAATGTTTAGTAATGATTAAAGAGAAGTTAAGAATTCTTTAACTAGACTTCGTAGGAAAACATTCAGAAGGTAAACGCAAAAAAAATTAAGGTGCTCCAACAACAAATCTTAATCTAAAATTTATGCTTTACAATCAGATAAATATGATGCACAGTGATAAAAGACAATGGAAACATTTGATACAGAAAGGAAACACATCACCATATAACACAGCTCAAGTATCCTGTAAAACAGTGTTTTATTATTGATGTCCAACTTCAAAAATTACAATGCTCTAATACAATAGGTTCTTACAGTGTAGGGTCCAACCCCTAATACTACCAATGCATGCAGTATTTAACTAAAAACTACATCGGTTGCCCTATACAAAACACCACTTGTGCAATTAACTTCAGCAGCTCTTCATGAATCCAAATGTAAGATGAAAATGGTTGATGTGGTCACGAAGAGGCAAAGATGAGTGGCTCATATATCCGGCTCTACTTTTGGACCACATAAATGGATCATTAAATATGATGCGGTGCTGGCACTTTTCGTCGATCGGTGGTTGTGTTGATGTGTTCATTGTGCCCTTTAAATATTGGTACATGCATAATTCGGCCCACTCCTTCTTACCTGGAATTCTCATCCCTATGACCTATCAATACACTTCATCTACCTCTATGTATTTTCTAAAAGTGGGCTTGGCGAGGAAAACATGCTTCAGTCCATGTTGGATGAAGATGTCATTTCTCAGGAGATCCATGACAACTTTTTCGGTCACGCTTCCTTTGATGTTGGAAAATTTGGTAGTATCTTTAGCTGTTTCCCAGAGCTTGGTCATGTAATCTCCCTTTTGGACCAGCTTGTTATTAATTACATACAGTGAGGCAAACCCTTTTTCCCTCAATGGCTCAATTCGGTTGTAAAATCTGTTAATGGTGACGTCCAATTCGTGACACTTCTCCTCGAGCTATTTCACCAAATTCCTCTTAGTGAGGACCCTTTTCACCTCTAATATGGTCTCTGTCCTATCCTGCACATCCATTTCTTCAAGCTCATAACTGGTTTTGGAGTTTAGGAATTTTATGATTTTGGGGGATGTGATTGGCATATTTCCCAACTCCTGATTTTCTTTTTCAACAGCCACCTTGCACTTGTCAATAAACTCTTTCTGTTCAAAAATGATGTGGATGGAGTGTCATATTTCATCCACTGACTCTATGATACTGCCTCAAATTATCAGCTTCATTTGGCCCAGGATGTTGTTGGCTAAAAAATCCTTCTCTGCCTTCTCCAACCTCTGAATCTGCTTTTTGGCTATCTCATGGGCAGTTTCTGATTTTGCCTTTTGATCCCTCAAGAGGCCTATCTGTGCCTCCAATTTCTTGATCTCTTGTGACTGCAGGGTCATACTTTCCATGGCCTTGGAAAACTGATTTGTCCCACTGGATACTCCAGCAGTTGCTGGAACAACTGATGGAATTGATGAAATGGGCACAACTTCCAATGGGATGAGTGCCACTCAAGTTGCTTCTTCTTTCTCCTTCAATAAATTCGCCATCTCAATCTCCATTTTCTTGATTTGGGTAGAGTGTTCCATGATTAACTTCATTAACTTAGCCTTCTGTGACTCCTCTTCCTCAATTCCTTTAGCCAAGGGGTCTTCTATTGCTAACATTGTGAGTTGTTTCCTGAGGGCTGCTATGTCAGCATTCTTTTTCTTCAAAATCTTCTCCACAACTAGAACATTGGTTGGGTCATACCCAAGCTTCACTATAAAATCTTCTAAAGATTTGATTCTTGAGTCTTTAGCCATAGCATAGATTTTCTCCATCTTGAGTTTTGATTGGGTATTGGATAAAGATATCTTAAGTTTTGACAAGAACATGAAAATGCTTGTCAAGGTGGAGGCCATCATCTCTCCCGTCTGCTTGTGTAGTTCCATTTGGTAAATAGGGTGGATATCCTTGGTACTGAACTCAAATGATGCCTTCTTATAATCTCTTGCTCCTTGACGATGTGGTACTAGGGCTTCTAGAAATTCCATCTGCATCCTCCCTTTTTCAGTATCAAAGGCAGACAACAACCTGCTTTGTGAACTTGAGGTCTTCTTCCATAATTGGTTGTAGGTGTTAGTCTTCAGAACCTCATTCCTCAACTTTATCTCTCTGAATGTGTCAAAAACTGATTTTTCTTGGCTTTCTATGACAGCCCTGGAAGTAGATGTCTACAGGCCCTGTTGCTGAATAGACATTGTGGCTGAAGGCGTAGGGGAGGCCATTGTTTGACCCCCTACTGGAGATGACCTAGGGGTGTCTATAATGTGAATCATTGTCTGTTGCTCTGATTCACCTCTTTGATCAATATCCATGTGAATTCTGGCCCTCTTCCTATAATTCAGTTTGAACTCTTTGCTAGAGGTATCAGTCACCGAAGGTGACTAATCCTCTCTTAGCTTCTTGGTCCCTATCTCTTTCTCTTGCTCTTTCCCCTTGTCTTATTTTTCTTCTGCACTCTTATTTTCTTGTGGGGTTGGGGTTTGGATGCCTGAGGTGGAAATCACATGCTCTTCATCTTCTTGTAGGGTGTTGCTTACCCATTCTGCTTGATTTTCATACTATTCAATTGCAGGCCTGTGTGTGTGGACATAGGGTGTGGACCTGTTTTCCACCCTTTTCTTGGAGATGATCCCTGCAGGATCATAAGACCAAGTGAAATTGTGGCTGAAACCCATCCCCTTCAGTATCTTGTCTGCCTCCTCCTCTGTTGCTCTGTTGTTACAGATGAAAGGCCCAATTTGTACCTTGATTTTGAACTGGGACTTCTTCATTGCAGAAACAAAGTGAAACTCATCTACATGTATCATTTGCCTTGTATACTCTAGTGAAAAGACCCTCATGGAGAGGAACTTTGGAAATTTGTAGGCGGCTAGCTCACGTCCATAGACTCGGATATCTGTGTAATTTTGGTACAAGTACCAATCTGTTGTCTTTACTTGATCTGTCAACTGCATGGTTTTCATAATTTCTTCATTTACCCTTGGCTCTGCTGCACTGTTGAGTGTGTTGATGGCTGCATGCACAAATAAATCCACAAAATATTTGTATGTATAATTCTTCTAATTTTCAATAGCAGAGTAGTCTAGAAGATGATAGATTGAGGCTCAACATCTTCATTGACCTTGGTCATCTGAAATTGAAACCTGCTGGATTGGAAATAAATGAACATATACACCAATATAGAGGTGTATTTAAATACCTCTTCTATATTAAACTTCAAGAATTGGTCATGTATAGCATCATCCAGAAACTGGGCATAGTTAAACATGATTGTGGGTTTAGCAGTTGAAGAAAGAATAGACAAGAAACCAATCATGGCTTCATCTACCTACAGATCGGTGTGATACCCTAATAAATAAGATAAAAAAGTGACAATGCGCTGGTTCCTATCAAGAAAGATCGATGAAGGATAGGGTGGATTCTTGGTAAGCATTGGGGCATTGGTTCCCATGAAAAGCTCTAAGGTTTTGGCCCTGCTAGAAATTTCTAGCTTCTGATGTAATTCTTTGAGGGCCTCATATGAAAAAGGAATGGTGTTATCAACAATGGGGGCTTGCATCATCTTTGGGATAGATTGGGCATCAATAGAAAATATTATTTCTCCTATTGGATTAACTATGGCTCTATGGTTGAGGTCATAACATGATTGGAATTTTCTGATAAACTCTAGACAACTATGGGTTTTGGGAAAGATATAAAAAGGAAATTGGGTCTCTCATAGGCCTATATCATCAACTTCCTCAAGGGATTTCTCCTCCAGCCAACAATAGACATCGAATAAATCGAAGTCTGACTCTGTCTCGTGGACTTTATAATCTCTGTCTACCAAGGCTATATAATCTAAGTCTTCCTGAGGGTAGAAAATGGGGTTGAAAGGCTCCTGGTCTTTCTTAGGAGGAATGTTTGTCTTATGTAGCTTATTTCTCTCTATGCAATGAAGAATGGGATGAAAGAATAAGGGAGCAGAGAAGGGGAATTGGTACAGATCAACACTAGGGAAGGGACAGACTAGAAAAGGGATCACGATGAGAATTTAAACAGTCTCAAGAAAAATGTGATCCAATTTGCAGAGAGCTAATAAATCCTCTTTGATGAACAATGGCTTCTTTTCAAAAGTGATTGACTGTGTTTTTCTGCAAATCCAATACCTGTAATTTTTAAACAACATAAGCAAAGTAAACTCTACTTCGAGCATGATTTCAGGTTTTAAACTATGATTGGGGGGGCCATTGAGTTGGCACAGGTCCGTTGGATAATGGCCTGACCATTTATGGTGCAACGGGCTTGTTGGCGGGAATGGATGTGATTTGACGGAGGGGATAGGTAGGCGGGGACATGGCAGAAAGTTACAGGGCAATGGCTAGTCCAACGGTTGGCGGGCACGGTGGTTTGTTTTGCAGCGGAAACTGATTTTGGAGGGGGGTCCCGGCAATATATGGTAATGGAAGGGGGGGGGAAGGGGGGTTGGTGCAAAAAGCGCTGAGTGCGACACGTAGTGTCGGCGGTGGTATGGGATACCATCCATTTCCCCCCCCCCCCCCCCCCCCGGCCCGCCCCCAACGTTCAGAGGCTGAGCGGGGGCCGAAAGATTGTGTGGGTCATCGAATGGAGAGGGCGTACGCGAGGATGAAGGGGAGATGAGAACTTGATATGACCTTTGATGTGATATTAGGGTCGGGAAAAATGTATGTCGAGGGTATAGTATGAGAGATAGGATTGTGGGAAAAGTGGGTTTTCGAAGTTAGGATAGGGAGAGGTGTGATGTTTTTCGGGATTTGGGGTAAAACAAATAGGGGCTTCGGGACTTAGGATAAAATTAAATATAACTTAATATATGTCCCAATAGGTCTTGGAATGGGTATGAATTCTTGATCATTAAGACCGAAAAATATTTTATCATTTGATGCTTCCCCTCAACCATAAATAATGTAAAAAAAATTCATGTTACATCTTGTGGGATAAACTTCATATTCTTCTTTGCATTTTTTCTCCTCGACGTCTCTACCTATCCAAACTAAAAATCTAGCAATTTTTCTTTTTTTTTTATAGGGTGCATTTGGACTTGCAAACCCTGAAATATTTTTCTTTTGAAATTCTAACCTAACTCATATTCTTATTTCTCCCTTGGTTCAGATTAAACTGTTGAACCAACGTCATTTCTATCTAGTCTACTAATATGCCAAGATTAAACAGTTTGGCAAATCCTCATTTTCTACCCTATCAACAAAAATTCAAAATTTGCACAATCATGCTTAAAATTTATGATTGAACAAGCCTGTCTAAAAGTAGTGGCATTTTGATTTGCAACACTTTCAGAGCTATTCATCTTTTGTGGGGTTTTCTTTTCCTTTTTTACACCCTCTTTTCCTTTTTCTTTCTTTATTTCTTTTTCTATATTTTTTGTTGTTATCACAAAATTGTACTTGATTGGTTGCTCATCAACCAACTCAGTGTAACTGTTTCAAACCACTTCTAATTGAAGATTAGCTTCTAAAGGATGAACTTACAGATCAAGCATATGTTATCCTCCTCAAGCTTGTTAAAAAATAAAGAGGTACTAACCAGTATGGTTGGGGAAATTGGAAAAATATGGCTTTTCATTTGCTAATCGCAGTGGGTTGTTGTTGAACACGACACTCTTCCATTTCATCTCCATGGTTGTCGGGTTGGGTAATTTGTTTGTCCTTCGATTTATCATACATTTTCATAGCCTTCATCTCATTTTTGGGTCAATGCTTCCAACTCCATTCAGTGGCGTTATATGTTCAAGAGAAGTCATTTCAGTTGATATTTGTTGCAATACTCTTAAGTCTTCATTCCAAGTTTTCCTTTTCATGATCCAGCTATGTATCATCATCATTATGTCTCAATTATGATACCTGTTTCGTGTCGTTGATAGGGGATACATCAAGGCCCTCCTACAGCAGGTCGCTTCCTGTGGACATCAGTACATCATCCAGGAAATTTATTTAGAAACATCCCTTTGGTGCCTTGGTGCTTGCATACATCAATGGCAAGTTTCCTCGCTCTCGGCTACAAGTTTACATCATTGACCTTCGACCGAAAGACTTTGTATGGTGTTTGACGTCGACTCATTTATTCACACCATACGGATTGTATTGTAATACCTTGAGAGCCATTAACATCATCTGTGGTTTCTCTCACGTTTGTTAATGGCTTACAATTGGTGGGTAATCATATGGTGTCTACCATGTTCGACTTCAACTCATTGATTCACATGGTTAGACTTGTACGTTGGCTGGTCGTGTGAACAAGATAGAAGACCTTGGATCTAGTTTCATCCATCCGGGTTGCGATTTCAGGATTTATACAAAGATCACAATGTATGATGTCCATGATCATATAGATAGTCATCTAGTCATGTGTCCACCAGTTGCATTTGTGGATGCATCTTTTGATCATTGTACATGTTATGTTAGCTTATGTGTTGAGTATGGGTATGCCTCCCTCAACAAAAATATGTCATGATATAAATGTATTGTAACAGATGAAGCTCGCCGGTTTTTCTTGATCCCGACTTGTCGCAAGGTAAAGCACTTCAGTCATCAGTGATCATTTCTGACTTTGCATTTTAGGGGGCAATCTGTTATAGGCCATTTTGTCACAACGAGTCATTAGGCCTCCTAATGGGGTCAATCAACATCATATTCCCCCTTGTCAACATCATTGCACAAATCCCTAATCATACCTCTCCTTCATTTCCCAGAATTTCTGCCTAAAACCAACTCATCTGAGCCAGTTTTAGGACCAACGCTCCCTGACCTTCCTCTGGACAACGTTCACCTACAAGTTGCTCCACTGTGACCAGCGTTGATCACCTATAGGTTGCTCCACTTTGCAGCTGTGTTGGTTCTAGAAATTCAAGAAAAAGAGAGAATTTATGGAAGCTTCCTTCTCTAGAAGCTTCCAAAATTTGTTACAACCATTTACCTCAGATAAAACATTCAGATCCTATCCCATCCTTCTTTGGAGTTTCTATCTCTTATCCTTTGATCCCATCCTCCCATCAAAGGTGGATCTAAAACCTTAGATTGGTAATTGGATAAGAACTCCTAACTTACCCCACTCCTCTATATATTTACAGTTTTCCATATGCAAGAGGTTGGCTTTTAGAGGGTGATTCTACCCTTATGCTGTTGAGGTGAAGAGGTATTATTTTATGCATTTAGGGTGATTGGAGGTGCATATTGTGACAAGAAAAGGACAAGACAACTTGGAGGAGCTCTTCTACAAGATCAACACATATTTGTGGTTGTAATCTCTTTCCATTTATATCAATGCAAAGAATTCTTTGTTTTCCTATATGTGATGTTGTTATTTCATATATTTCAATACCATATTGATCTATTGAATAGAATACTTAGATGATGCTGCAGAGATCTCATAGTTTCTTGGCTTGTGTTATCTAACTGGCAGGTTCTAATTTGGGCAATCGGAGCTAGAATTGGAGCATCCAAACTAAAGGAGTGAAGCATGCGATGGATTCCAGGTAGGTTTCATTCCATCAACTACTTACTTTAAGGAAAGCATTGGGTTCCTTGTATCTATGTTGTTCTAGGTTGGCCATCGAACCTAGGGGAGATACTTTTGTCTGCAATCGTAAATCTCGCATAACAATTATGGCTTGAAACAAAAGAGACAACCTGGCTGATGAGGGAAATGGATGTAAGGCTTCCAAATAGGGAATGACAAGTAAGAGAAAAGAGTGATGCAATCCATGACTTGTTGGGATTATATAAGATCAAATGCATCATGTCATCTACAATGAGCTGGTTTTCATCTCATTCTCAGAGCTCTAAAATAGTTGATCTGATAGTTCTCCTCTCTCCCTTCTCCCTTAGTTCCAGTCCACATCAGCCATGACAACCAAAGGGATGCAGAAAGATTTACTTAGAAAAGGCACTCTGGGAGAAAGTCCTAATAGGAAAAGTCTCTTCCTTAATGCTACAAAGTTTAAATGAATCCAATGAGACAGAATATTTTGCTATTTAAGAGGCAGGCCTTGAAATGCTTGACTGAGAGAACAGGGGAGAAGGAAGCTAACTCAGACCCTAACATCAATACCAAGACCACCATGAAGAGGGCCTAGTTGAAATCAAAGCAAACTCGGGGACCTCTATGGATAGAAGGAATATCTTCACACTAGTAGGTAATCTAAATTTGGTGGTAAACTAGATGTTAATTGGTTTCATCGTTAATCTTTCCAAAACAGACATGATTTTGTAACACGGTTTTATTAGATGCTCTAAAAGAAAAATCCATTGCCATGTACAGCAAGGCTACCAAAAAATCAAAGAAGACCTTCTCAGAGGATTAGGAAAATGTTAAGGATGTACTGAACAATCTCAAGAAGATTTTTCAATCTAAAGTTTCATTTATCTATAGTATATACATGCATCATTGTGCTGAAGATAGACATGGCTACTTTTGTTCAGCTGGGCTGTCATGCACCTGGAGGTGCCTTTACTCAAATGGTTCCTCATAAGCAGCATTCATACTATTAGAAAGTTCATTTTTTGTTTTATATCTCTCTTGCAAGCTCATCAGGCTCTTAGCTCTTTGCTTAATGATGAGCCTACTATTTTGTTCGATCATATTATAGACAGTTTATCTTTCCTTTTTGTTCACAATCTTTATGAAGCACCAAGAAGAGATTCTGAATTATGTAATTTTTTGTTTTAGATATTGCTACCATGTGCTTTTCTCCGCTGTTCAGTATTGAAAATAGAGAGATTTTCCTTTAACTGCTATTTATTATTTTGCTAATATAAGTCTAATATTTTTTTCTATGACAAAAGCAACCTTGGAAAAAACAAGAGATAGAAAGGCTTAATCTTCAATCTCTGATACTAAAATTGATCAGAATGGAGTGGGAGAAAGATGGGAAGCAAGAGGCTTAGAAAGGCTTCGCCTCCAATCTCTGATACCAAAATTGATAGAAATGGAATGGTAGAAAGATGGAAAGCGGGAACATTTCAATTGTGTTGATAAAGGAGTTGCTTACAGGACACAAAAATGCTATTTAGAAAAACTCAGCTTATCCATAACAATAGAATTGAGGTTCCTTAAATGCAAGATGACACTATCATACACTCGTCACCTTTCATAATTCCCCATGATCTAGTGGGACACTACAGATAAAATTTAAATTAAAGGACAAGCAATACTTCAAGATAAAACATCACTACAAGAAATTACACATAGAACTAACATAGGATGAGCACGGATGACACCAATGTGATATCAGTCAGTTTGGATCGTCTTATGAGAAGAGCTCAGCTTATCCATAACAAGAGAATTGAGGTTCTTTAAATGCAAGATAACCCTATCATACACTTGTCACCTTTCATAACTCCCCATGATCTAGTGGGACACTAGATAAATTAAACGACAAGCAATACTTTAAGATAAAACATCACTACAAGAAATTACACATAAAACTAACATAAGATGAGCACAGATGACTCCAATGTGCTATCAGTCAGTTTGGATCATCCATATCACGTTACAAGAGAGGAAATCCATTTGTTTACAGCAAAGAGATGTTCCCAAGCACCCAAGTCGGCATGATGTCTTGTGTATTTTCACATCTATAGAGCACTAGATGAATTTTATTTAGAATATTGATGGTGTACCCAGTGGAAACTCCCAGCTGAGTCCTGTGACCCACTCAACACAAGTATTGAGGTAAAATTACTGCTTCCTCCTTTGTGGCACAAAATGGAGTAACTTGCTTAAGACACTGCAAATTTTCTATTCGCTATAAAGGTCTACCATGTCCAAACGATTTCTTCATGACATGGCTTCTATAAAACAAAAATCACAGAAACAAGGAAGAAATTATATAGGTATACTTCTACAGTAATAGTACCATTCATTAAACTTGAAAACCATTAATTTTTGCAGATAGACTTCTGGAGCTGAACTGTGTAAGCAGGCTGAAGCACCAGAAGTCTATCTACAATATGAACAGCTGTGAAAATATGCATTCAAATAATTAATTTTTATCTTGACATCTCATTTGCCACATCTTCAAAAAATGGAAAAATTCCGATATACTGCATATAAAACCGTTAAATATAAGAAGAGCCAAGCGTAATAAATAGCCTACAATTTACCAAAACAGAAACAAAAGATTTCCAGATGTGAATTCTGATACAGCATAGTTAAGTAATTAATTATCACGCATTACATTCTAACATAAAGCATAACAATTGGAGAAAGAAGTTCGATATTTCCCCGTTGATGCCTGTGATTTATTCCGTATAGTTAGAATGTAAGAGGTTAAAAGCTTAAGTACATGAACTTTGCACAGCGTACAGAGCAATTCCAAAGCGAAAGAAAATATCTTTTGAACTAACATGACAAAAGAATTCAGTGTTGTTGCCAAGGCTTCATAGGTAAAACAAAGAATGTATATCTCCAGTGACATGGAAAACGCAAGTCATTCTCATAGCTCTCAAACGTGATGTTTTGATCACAAACATTAACTATATCCCTGCCTTTGCTTCCTTTGCTTCCTTTGCTGCCTTTTCTTCTTGCAACTTGCGCAGAGATGGAGGAGGTCTGGGAGTGATGCTACGTTTCCATGCACGATCCATCTTTCTTGATAATCGTTTCTTAATACCCTGTTCAATCTCCATTTCTCTTCGGACTGTCAACATCCGGGCAATCTGTTCAACATCCATACGTGAGAAAACATACTGCTTATAACAGTTCAATACCTCGCTTCACTGAGAAATCAATGAGTACTAAAAACAGAGATCTAACTCGTGCAACATTTCAAAATTTACTGCTAAAACAATAACTACTCAGCGAAGATCTAAAAATTCGTGAGACAGAGTAATGTGGGTTGGAAGGGAACATTGTAGGAGAAAGATACAACTAAGGAAACTAGTATTGAGAAACTTCATCTCACAATTATATCATTTGAAGAGGCTTACAAATTAGAGCTCATGTTATACACAAATATATTAATCCGAAAACAAGGGACTTATAACCCGCTCGCTTCATCAACATAGATACTTTGCGCAATTCATTTTCTGTTCCCTGTTTTCAGTCTTGGACAGACATATCACTCTTCAGAACAGTTACAAGGTTTTTGTATTCATTGCAGTTCTGACTGCAACTACCCTGCAACACTACTCAGGACTCATAAGATGGCTCGTTCTCTGGTACAACCTGCACACAACCAACCACCAGCTGACAATGTAATAATGATCACGACTCTACAACTTTTCTATCACTGAAAACTGTCTTTGATGCAACCCCTTTGCATGTTGATATCAAACTGAAGTAGATCTCGCAAGATGATCAAGACTGAGACACCATCCTGGTTTGTTGTAGACATTTGTTTGTACTATGTAGTGCTCTATTTCCATGCCAATTTCCTCACATACACCCCATATTGTGAAGTGCAACCAACACAAATCAAAATATCAATGATAATGTAAGAGCTAATGAGTATGTTGTGTACAATCTTCAAACCAAACTCCAACAAAAACAATACTTTCGAATTATATAAAGAGTACTAGCTCATTCAAATGCCAACTTGACCATTTTATATGTATTCTTCTGACTTATGGGAAGTGTTACCCTCTTTCAGCAGGGGTACATATGAGCAGAAACATTTTTGGAAGCACCACTTTAAGCCCAAGGAATGCACGTCTAAAGCCCTGTGGGATGATATTTATGTGAATGTGTCCTAGATCTCCATTATGCGGACAGTCATGACCATTCTTCTTAGTTTCATTTCTATGGTGCGTAGATTTATGGCATTTTGACATCCCCCTGCTGGGTAGTAACTCCCTGCCTTGATGGACATCCTTATGTCCTGGGATGGTATGCAGGCATCCTAGAGGTGGATCTATTATGACTCATGATTTATGGGACCACTCAGTGTCTAGCCCTGTAAAGGTGATCACTTATTGTACTTTCCCCCTACATTGTCCCTTTGATCCCAGGGCAGCTACCTGTTCCCCATTTAGTTGTCTTATTGAGTTTGCAGGCATTCCTTGGCCTTGGTGTCTTCATCATGTCATAGTTCTTCATTATGGCATTCTCACATTTTCCAACAGTTTGCAATTCCTGAAGAAGTTTTTGGATCCCAATGCATACGCTCCTGAGGGGTCATTGGTCCAAGTGCTCAAATGAAGCAGCAAAATTTACTCTTTCCATGTCCCTCGGAAATTTTCAGAATTGGCAATCTAGGAGGAAGATATGCTCAGTCAAAGGGGACCATCCTACTTTCAATGCATGTGTGAGTTTCCAAAGCTATTTGAAGGTCGTTCCTTGGTCAAATAAGGTAGGTGAGCAGTCAATTAGCATCTACAATTTTTTTGCTACAAAACCTAGGTTCCCAATTTCTCATGCAAGCAAGGGCATTGGAGACCTACATATTCGGGTTGTTGCCACAAAATCTAACAGGCCTTGTGAGGAGGGTTCATAAGGCGAGGGCCAGACCCTATGACAACAATGAGGAAGGATTGCCAGTATCACCTCAGCAATCCCCCTCCTTTTGTTTAGTGCAATGTCACCTCAAGGAGGCTTCCTTGTATTCACCAATAAAGGTACTCTAATTAGAGGGCTTTATGTGACATGAATAGGCTAGGGAAAGATGCCTTAAAGCTGAAATAGGCTCAAATCTTCTTTATAAAGGAGCAAGTATTCTAACGATTGATTAGCTAAGGACCACTACAGGCTAGGGCTTGTTGTAATGCAATGATAAAGGAGTATCTAGGCATATAGAAGTCAAAAAAAGGGTATTATCAATGATTAGAATCAAAAATGTAATAGGGGAAACCCTCACATAGGTTTCAAGTTGAAGTTTGGCTAAGGGATGAGGGTTTTAATGGCACAAAGGGGTTTGGAAAGAATGACATCAGCACTATTTGAGGAGGTTTTACCACAATCAATGCTAGAATTTGCATTTAAAAGGTTTATAGAGGCAAACCTTGGAATTTCATCTACAAGCATCCACTAAAACTTACCTTATTGGCAAATCTGCCCTATAAAAGCCCTAGTAGTTTGCCTTAAAAAGCCTAGGAGAGATAAAAGAAAAGAAAATAGTTAAATTTTAATATTTTTTTATCAACACAAACTTGGCAGGTCCCTAATCCTACTTGGGCAAATGGAGTTTTAGGACAAATTTTAAAGGAAGATGAAAACTGATTGGAGTAAGGGGGGAGAAACGGTTTTCCTCTTGTAAAACCCTAGCTATCTTTTTTCCGAGGGGAGAAATTGTACATATAAGATGCACCATAGGAATTCTTCTATAGGTTTCAAGGAAGAATAATTTTAACATGCAAAAATTTTCCAAGATTTCCAACAAACAATATGCACTTAGTCATGGAATATTTAGAAACCCTAGCATAATTTCATTCACATGCAAAATATAGAAAAGTCAGCAATAAACTTTCGAATTCTTCCAAGAAAAGTCTTATTTCAATCCCAAAAAGATGTCTCCAATCAAAATAATCTCCGATAATAAGATGCTGCAAAAAAACATATTTTTACCTAATAGCAAAATAGACAGTAATTTGCACTCTCTCTAAGGAGGTTGAATTCACATGTGTGATGATGTTCAAATAAAGTGGAGGGATCCTCTATTTATGTGAGGTCTATCCATTCACTTTTACAATAAATTAAGCCTACAACCCCTAAACAAGTTTGAGTGTTTGACAAGAGTCAAGACAAGGAGTTACAAGCCAACCCCATAGCTCGAAACAATAAAATAACACCATAAATGCCCACGTGTGGATCGATATCCTCCAAAAGCATGACATCATATCCTTTTTGAGCAATAAATGCCACAAAAAGGCATGGAATGGGCTAAGGAGATGCCCCATCAACATAATCAACTACAAATCTTGCGAGGAAGCCTCAAGAAGTGCCTCAAAATACCTCCATGTCCAAAACCCGAGCTCTAGGTTCCCTACGTCACCCTCTCAAGGGCTATATGTGTGATGTGGCAATATCTCTCTCCAGTGTTGGGGCTCCAAGAATGAGTACAAGTCCTCCCTTGTCATCATGGGGATGACCATCATCATCTAAACTTCGAAACAAGCAATGCCCATCAAACAATGTTAAGGCCAACCTAGGAGCGTCCTAGGTCCACTAGGTACAATATTAAGTAAATCCAACATCAAGCAAGAGGAGCTCAACATTTCAACATCTAGGGGTACTCTGAGGTTTCAATCATCATATGGAACAATCAAAGTTCCCAATGCTCTACTATGGAGGGGAAACACTGCATATGCAAGGTCATCACTACTCTCTGGAAAGTGCAAAACAACTTGGGCATGTTATGCAATGCAATGATGTAAAATGCCCTCAAAGGCCTATGTTGTTATGTGAAGAACCGTCTGGAAAAACCATCTCGAAATCAAGTGAAAGCCACCAATCATTAGTGACAATGACCATAGATGCATCATAGTGGACCATACTTAATTGTTAAGGGCATAATAACACTTCAAACTAAGATCAGCTTCAAGTATCTAACTAGACCAAGTCCTATAAAACTGTTCTAGGCTTATGTTAGGGATGGCTAGATAGTCAATCGTATTAGGTGTTTCCAGCCCTTAAGGGGAGGTGACATGTCCTAGCCTCCTAGGCCAACCCTTCAATCCATAGGTGCTTGTGATGATAGTGGCAATGGAGGGAAAAGACTTCAAGGCAAGGGGTTGAAAATGTAGCTATGGTCGATCTTCATAAAAAAAATTATTGAAAAACAAATTATTATTCTTGTAGCATGTTCTTCATGCCATTGTAATGATCAAAATATATTTTTTAAGCCATATGTTACACGGCATTAAAAGAGGAAAAATATTATTTTGTAATTAACCAAGAGGCTCCACAAGTGCTAAGTCAGCACCAAAAATTAAAGAGGGAAAAGTCAAAATTTGAATTTTCAAATTTTGCCTCCAACAAGGTCAAGTCGACTTGCCATAGAGACACCTATATAGATGGCGTTGAAGACTATATATTGAGCTCATTTTTCCTCCTTGGGAGGTAACTCGATCAAGAAACATTCCCTCTTATGTTCATCAAAGTGAAGTTCTAAAAGGAAGTATACAGGGACTTATCAAGCGAAGGACTCCCAGCTCTCATTGTAGTTTGATCTAGTATTAAGTCTGTCGAGTAAATCTGAAGGATGTACACAAGGTCTGAAGGTTTGTTCTTGACCTTGTTTCTTATGCCATCCGAAGTCTGCAACTCAACCAAGTTTTGTGCAACTAAAAGAGGTGCAAAGTTTGAGTTTTGTGTTACTACATGAGGTCCGAAGGAGATCCAAAGTATGAGTTTATAGAAGATCTGAGATCCTAAGTATGTACTACTACAGGGGGTCCAAAATATTGAAGTTTGTTCCTTGTCCAAATTACTTGTGTCTGAGAATATTGATTTAGGTCGAGTACTAGGAAGTTTGAGCAATACATTCAGTGATCAGAGAGTGAAGTTAACCTCTAGGGTGAGCCCTAGAGAAACAGTATAAGTCCAACACCTTGTGATCCGAGTTACATGTATTGATCCGAGTTTGTGCTTGTGATTAGTCTGAGATCTAAGATCATTTTAGAGATTTGAGGTTACTATCTAAAGTTTTGAATTATGAACCTAAAGAAGGTGTCATCCGAGCCTTGTCACTGTTGTATGGTAAGAGGATCAGCCTCTTGAAAGTGATTTTGGTGGGATCTTGATGAACTGCTTATTGATATTGTGTTGGGAACTCTTGCATTTGAGACTTGTCAATTGTGGAATGTTAATTTTAGTTAACCATGGTATGTTCTATGCTTAGAGCAGTTTACTTCAATCTTTCTTCTTATTAGCCCAATTCAATTTCAAATTAGCAATCACATAACCATTGAAAGTAAATGCTGATAGAACACAAAATAAATCGACAAAAGACAAGCCAAGACAAGAGACAATAATTTATATAATTCTACTCATTCAGCAGAGAGAGAACATGTCTTTTACAGCAGTCAACAGGATGCCCTAGCCAGCAAAGACTTTGTTGGTCAAACCAGCCCTTCAACCTTCGATCAGGTTCAGTCAAACATGGTCAAATTCAGCGTTCCTTCAGTGTCACACACAGCCCACAAAATAGTCAACGCATAAGTAAAATTTTTGTGGTCAAACCAGTCAACGTTGCGGTCAAGGTAAACGTTCGACCTCGATTTTTGTGCCTCTAGTTGTAGCCTCTCCAAATCGAACTTCCTGCCTCAAAAATGCAATCAAGCGATGAAGGTTGACCCACAGTCAACGCTAGTCAATGATGTCCAGATTTTCCCTAAACCAGTCTGAAATTGCAGCTTCTTGTTTTCACACTTGTGGAGGAGAGAGAAGCCTCTAAGGCTGTACGAACCAATTAGATGAGAGAGATGTGTGAGATGAGTGAATGATGAAATGAGAATCATGTCTCTCCTTTTTATATCCATGATTTTGGGTGTGTGACACATCTTTTGGGGCTGGTGAGCCTACATTACAATTCTAGCCAACCTTGACAATTTGCACGTGTGGAAAATAAATTCAAAATACAAGTTCTGCTCATCCAAACAAGATGATTTTTAGATCAATCTTGCACCTCTCTAAAAGAGGAATCCAACAAAATTATCATTTCCATCATATGAGCAGTGCAACATGGAGTTTGGCCTTAGTTGCCAAATTTAACACTCCCTCTCAACTAGGGAGAACTCCATCTGTCCACCTGTGCAATCCTGTCATCCAGTACCATCATGTACTATCATATATCATCATCATCATGCAATCTTGTGTCATCCTTTTGTCTCTGTTTTGTTGGCTCTACTCTGCTATAGAAGAATCATCGAGAGTGAGTCACAAAGACTTTGCCTCTCTCCACTGACCCGAAGTAAGTTTAGAGGTAAGAACCTCATTAGACTTGATCCCAGATCAAGTTGTTGGACACATCCCATCCTAGACATAGAGAGTACGGCAATACTCGATGCATCCATCGGTAATGCTATTGGTCTCTATCCTCATTTCCCAACTCATTGGCCAAATGAGAGGTACTTCCCATGAGTCCCGGACTACATGGGTAGGATGTATGCGGGGCATAGATCAAAGAGACGGTGAACCATCTCAATATCATAACGGTGGGGAAGAAGCACACCAACAAGGTAAGGCGAACCTAGCCCTGTGGTTGCTTATAGCTCCAAGTAGCTATCCCCAAGCCCCCTGGAGCTCCCACAGCTCATAGTCCAACTCAAGTGGGACCCTCACAATAGGGTCTGCCCACGATACCAAGCTTCTCACGGAAGGTTAAGAATTTTACCTTCCCCAGGGGCTTTGTGATAATATCTGCGACCTGTTGATCAGTCCCAATGTGATGGAGCCTTACAGCGCCTTGATGTACCATGTCCCGGACAAAGTGGTACCTAATATCAATATGCTTGGATCAGTCGTAGAACACGAGATTCTCAGAAAGACGAATCGCACTTTGGTTATCACAAAGTATCACGGTGGTATCCAGCACATATCCAAATAGCTCACTGAAGAGCTTTCTCAACCAAATAGCTTCACAACGAGCCATACTTGCTGCAATGTATTCGGCCTCGACAGTGCTCAAAGCAACCAATTTCTGCTTCCTGCTCATCAAAGAGATCGAAGCAGAACCTAGAGTGAAGCAACATCCAGATGTGCTCTTACGATCCACCACACTACCTGCCCAATCGGCATCGGTATATCCATGGAGCCTCATACTCCCGGCAGTGTATCTCAACCCACGGTTGATTGTGCTCTGAAGATATCTCAAGAGATTCTTGGCACCAATCCAGTGAAGGTGATGAGGCTTGACCATGTATTGACTCAATGTGTTCACTACAAAACATATGTCCAGACGTGAGTTCACTATGAACATCAAGGCCCCCACGAGTTGACGATACTCGGTGGGATTTCCCAACTCGGGCCCAGCAACACTTCCACACAACTTAAAGTTGAGTTCCATCGGAGTAGTCACTGACTTACAGTCCACCATCCCAAATCTCTCCAGCAGCTTCACAACATATTTTCCTTGAGAAAGGAAAATCTCACCTAGTTTTTGCGAGACCCCCAAGCCTAGGAAATAGTGCATTAGTCCTAGGTCCTTCATCTCGAACTCGAAATCTAGCTCCCTCTTACATTGATGAATGAGAGGGTGAGCACTTGTCATGAAGAAATCGTCCACATAGAGAACCAGAATGAGAGGTTTGCCATTATCAACCTTAAAGGTTTGGATCAGCATCACTTCGAGTAAAACCCAGCTTCATCAAGTAGCTATCAATCCTCTCATACCAAGCCCTAGGGGCTTGCTTCAACCCATAGAGGGCTTTCTTCAACCTGCACACATATGTGTCTCTTCTCGGACTTCGAACCCCAGAGGTTGTTCCACATAGACCTCTTCCTTGATTGAACCATGTAGGAAGGCAGTCTTCACATCCATCTGGTGAAGACTCCATCCTTGCATTGCAGCAAGGGCAATGATCGATCATATGGTGGTGTAGCGGGCAATAGGTGCAAATATTTCATCATAATCTATGCCCTCCTTCTGTGAGAAGCCTCGGGCAACAAATCTTGCCTTGAACTTTTCAGCACTTCCATCGGCTCCACGCTTGATCTTGTAGAGCCATTTCGAGGTGACAACAGATTTGTCCTTCGGTCTAAGGACCACATCCCAGACATCATTCTTCATGATGGACTCATATTCCTCATGCATAGCTCCCTTCCAAACTTGATTCTTCACGTCTTCTTCAAATGTTCCAGGCTTAGATTGTACAATAGTGCTCATGGCTGCTAAGTACCCTTGGTACCTATTCAGCTTCTTTCTTTCACGGAATGTTGCCCTTGGAGCAATATGTCCCTCGGCATCTTTGAGAGTGTCTCTAAGCCATGAGAGTCTTCTTTTATTTGAAGAAGGTGGATCTATAGAATCCATTGGACCTTCAACATCGGGCATCGGTTCTTCCTGCCTTCCAATTTATTCTTCTTCTTTGTCTTCCTTTGAGATAGGAATATTTCTAACCTTCTTGAGGGCAGCATCTTCGTCGAAGGTGACATCATGGCATCTCTCCACTTCTCTTTGACCAAGCACATAGATTCTATATGCCTTCGAAGTTTCACTATAGCGCAGAAACGTCCCTTCTTCCCAGAAGCATCCAACTTGCTTCTCTTTTCTTTCGGCACATGAAAATAAATGGGACTTCCAAAAACTGTAAAATGAGAGACATCGGGCTTCTTACCAGAGAAGACTTCTTCGGGAGTTTTGGAGTCCAATGCAGAAAGTGGGCATCTATTTTGAACATACATAGCGGTGTTGGCAGCATCTCCCCATAGGAACTTCTAAAGACCTTGGTCATAAAGCATGGCACGGGCAGCTTCCAAAATGGTTCTATTATTCCTTTCAGCAACACCATTTTGTTCATGAGTATACACAATAGTGGTGTCCCTCTTAATGCCAGCTTCCCTGCAATAGTTATTGAATTCATTTGACTCATACTCGGTTCCGTTATCGGTCCTCAAAATTTTGATCATCCCTGTTTGATTTTCAACCAAGGCCTTGAAGGTATGGAACCACTTGAATGCTTCGTCCTTTTTCTTCAGGAAGTATATCCAAGTCTTATTGGAGAAGTCGTCTATAAAAGTGATATAATATAAGCATCCTCCCAAGGATGTTACAAGCAGCATACCAGATTGATCAAAATGTATCAATTGCAAAATATCAGATGTCTTCGTGACACTTGAGAGGAATGGTCCCCTTGTATGCTTTCCTTCGGCACAACTCTAACATACACCTTCATGATCATCTTTGAAATCGGGCATCCCTGTCACCACCTTCCTTGCTTCGGGAAGGGATTTGTAATGAAGGTGTGCAAACCTCTGGTGACATAGCTCGGATTGAAGAGTTGTGTCACATGTCATGGCCCCCAGCAGACTTCCTCCAACCTGATAGAGTGTGTCAACCCTGAAACCTAGAGTGAACGCTTCTTTGAAGTTCCTCTTCCAAATGCATTGGTTTCCATCGATGAATGCCACCTTGAATCCTTTGTCTTCCATTGCCGAGATAAACACTAAACCTAGAGTGAACGCTTCTTTGAAGTTCCTCTTCCAAATGCATAGGTTTCCATCGATGAATGCCACCTTGAATCCTTTGTCTTCCATTGCCGAGATAAACACTAGATTCTTCTTCAAGCCAGGTATGTACAACACATCTTGCAAACAAAGGACTTGACCTTGATTTAGATGAAGGGTCACAGTCCCTGTCCCTTTCACGGGATGGTGGCATTGTCTCCAAGGATAATCTCCAAATTAGTATCATTTTCAATCAAATCAGAGAGGGATTCCTTATATCCAGTGAAGTGCCTTAAGGCACCACTACCAATCAACCAATTTTCCAGGGTGTCGGAAGGAGATGCAGCAGAGAGGGTAGATATAAGAATATATTCATTTTTCTTATCAACAACATTGGATTCATCGTACCTAGAATTTCTTGCCCTCTTGAAAGGTTGACCATTTCCATTCCCATTTCGATTAGAGGGAGCCTTCCTTTTTCCTTTGAACCTGTTGTTCCTTTGATTCCCATTCCCCCTGAAGTTGTCGTTGTCATCATCTCCGGGAGAGTCCCTTCTATTAGGGCACTCTCTTGCATAGTGACCAAACTTGTTACAAGTGTAGCATCTTCCTTTTCTTCCTTTGGGACCCGCTCTTCCATGGTTTTGATTTCTTGGACCAGCATTGTTCCTCTTCTTTCCATGAGCGGTGAAGGCAATAGGATCACTTCCATTCCCACTAGAGTGATAGTCTCTCTCCATCATCCTTGTCTCCTCTTGAGTGCATCTTGTCAACAATTCATCAAAGTCAGGAATTATGTTATTATTGAGAATAGTAGTATTAAATACATACCATGCCCGGGGAAGTCCTCCAAAAGCAATGAGAGTGAGCTCTCGGTCAGCTATGGATTCTCCAATAGCTAAGAGATCATTCTTGATTTCGGTGACCCTCATGAAATATGATTGGATGGATTCTCCCTTGCCCATCTTGATCTCCTTCGGCTTGTTCTTCAAAAAAAGAATTTGATTAGCATTGCTAGCCATAAACATGCTAACCAACTTATCATACATCTCCATAGATGTGCCCAACTCGGAGATATAAGCAACCAAGTGCTTATCAATAGAATCCTTGATGATCTTCTTCACTTTGACTTCTCCTTTCTTGTACTTTGTCTTAGTGGCAGCTGGTGCATTTGATGGAGGCTCATTGATCTTTCCCTGCACATAATCCATGACATCTTGTTCTTCTAATGTCAAATCCAAGGACATTTTCCAAGCACGATAATTAGACTTATTAGCGAGCTTGTCATCAGATTTGAAATATGATGAGGAGGCCATTGATCTTGGTCCTTGTCTTTTCAACTTCGGTGATTTCTCTTCTCACTCTTGCTTGGGCCTTTTCTTCACCTTAGCTCTGATACCATGTTAATTTTAGTTAACAATGGTATGTCCTATGCTTAGAGCAGTTTACTTCAATCTTTCTTCTTATTAGCCCGATTCAATTTCAGATTAGCAACCACATAACCATTGAAAGTAAATGTTGATAGAACACAAATTAAATCGACAGAAGACAAGCCAAGACAAGAGACAATAATTTATATAATTCTTCTTATTCAACAGAGAGAGAGAGAAAATGTCTTTTACTGCAGTCAACAGGATGCCCTGCCAGCAAAGACTTTGTTGGTCAAACCAGCCCTTCAACCTCCAATCAGGTTCAGTCAAACTTGGTCAAATTCGGCCTTCCTTCAGTGTCACACACAGCCTAAAAGACAACCCACAAAACAGTCAATGCAGAAGTCAAAATTTTGCGATCAAACCAATCAACATTGTGGTCAAGGTCAACATTTGACCTCGATTTATGTGCCTCCAGGGGTGGACTCTACAAATCGGACTTCCTACATCAAAAATGCAATCAAACAATGAAGTTTGACCCAAATTCAACGTTGGTCAACGCTGTCCAGATTTGCCCTAAACTAGTCTGAAATTGCAGCTTCCTGTTTTCACACATGTGGAGGAGAGAGAAGCCTCTAAGGTTGTATGTACCAATCAGATGAGAGAGAGATGTGTGAGATGAGTGAATGATGAAATGAGCATCATGTCTCTCCTTTTTATTTCCATGACTGTGGGTGTGTGACACATCTTTTGGGGCTTGTGAGCCTACATTACAATTCTGGCCGACCTTGACAATTTGCACATGTGTGGAAAATAAATTTAAAATGCAAGTTCTGCTCATCCAAACAAGATGATCTTTACATCAATCTTGCACCTCTCCAAAAGTGGAATCCAACAAAAATATCATCTCCATCATATGAGCAGTGCAACATGGAGTTTGGCCGTTGTTGCCAAATTTAACATGGAAGCTTTCATGTGGTCAGTATAGTTCATGTCATTGATATATCGTTGAATGACCTCTCTAAGAAAACATTTTGGTTGGGTTTTCCCCCTTGTGGGATTTTTCCCTAGTCTTTGAACTAATTTTGGTGTCTCTTATTATTGTGCATTGTGATCTCTTCTTTCTCCTTACTGATCGATTAAATTTTCTGAAGTATTATTCGATGAAGTGAAATAAATTGGAAAGAAGATCTAATACATTTACAAATAATTATCAATAGATCATAAATTATATTCTACTTGGTTTTCTTTCAAGACAAGGTGCCATGGTCATGGGACCAACTGATGGAGGTCCATCATCATGAGTGTATAGATGTATGGAAGGAGAAATCATGGAGGCATGAGTTACCCCTTTCAACCTACTTTTTCCACCCCTCTAGTGCACCTTTTACTTTTTTTTTATAATGCTTTGAATGGGAGCATAGCTTAGGAGCCCAAACTTGCTTTTAATGATTTAGCATTTGTTTACCCCTTAATGATGAGTCAATTTTTCACTCGTCATGGTTGGTACATGCAAGTGTTCCATTATTATGTGATGGAGCATCAAGTGCTCAAGGAACTTGGTGATAGCTAATGAAGAGGCGAGAGTTCATGCTAGGCTTTTTGCCATGCAATAATTAATGTCCCAACCATATTTTGCAATTTAACTTTGTTTTCCTTTCATTGTGGTCATTTTATTCTTTTAACATTCGTTTAGCTGCATCAACCTCCAGGGAAAAGTTTCCAACCCATACTCAAGGATGAGGATGAGAGTGTGCCAATCCCAATAACCGCAAGCCCAAAGAATGGAGATGAAATCTAGGGAATGATGGGAAGTGATAAGTATGGAATATCATGGACATGCTACTTCAATCTGAGTCTTCCAAGTAGTGCCCCTCCTGTAACCCTACGGCCTCAGAGAACATCCCATTGGACTAGGGTCGAAAATTAACTTCCTTGGTAAAGTGAGAGAACAAGTTTCCAGTCAAGATCAGTCAATCATCCAAATCATTCTTTAATCCATGTTAGAATGCCAAAAACATTTAGTAAAAGCACATGATTGCAAGATGGTTAAAGTACTTGTAGACAATAGATTATTAGGGCAGTTTATCATATAATCTATTCCTGCAAATTTTGGAGCAAGAAGATATTGTCAATTTTGGTTATTGGGTGGGGTTTGGGATCTCATTGTTTTGCCACTCTTGCTTTGATAGATTATAAATTTCTAGATTGCATTAAGATTATAAGGGTATAGTTGTACCTGATGAATACAAAGCCTGTTACTTAAAGAAAAATTACTTAGGAGCACCATTTTTCTCTTCTTGCATAAAGAGGTACAAATGCATGTTCACTTTAATGACCACAGTTATGCATTAATGGTTGCTATTAAAATTTATGTCCCTCTCACTCATGATATCCTTCGTAACTCCACCAGCATTATCTATTAATACGTATTTTGGGTATTGCTAAGGTCGAGAAGCTCACAAATGAAAATGACGAACTCAAGGCTTTAGTAGAGTCACTACAGGAGGGGATGGATCAAGCTGACAGAAAATATTATAAAGCACTAAGAGATAGTGAAGAAAGGCTTGAACAATCAAAAAACCATAAGCCAAATGTAGATCAACTTCAAGATTCCTTAGAAAGGTTTAAAGAAAATCTGTCAAATATGGAATATGAGAATCAAGTACTTTGTCAACAAAGTCATATCAACAACTAGAGATTTTCTAGGATAGGTTAAAGCACTTGAATAAAAGGAAGAAGATGTGGAATCTAGGAATCAATCCCTTCATCGGCAACAAACTGTTGTTGTGTCTACACCTTGAGGCTTTCCAAGACAAATCAAAGAATCAATATTAGAGAACAATTTGGAGGAATGTTATTGAAACCAGTGGAATTGGCCAGTCCAAACTATTTGGAGGCACAACTAGTCTGACCGAGTGATCTAAACCATTTTTGGCCAATTTTGTACTTAAATCAGACGATTTTATACTACAATCAGTTGGTTCTATACAAAATCATCCTTAAAGTACTAAATCGTTCAATTTTGTACAATGTCATACGATGCAACCAAGAACCACTAAAATCTTTTTTTCTTTTAAATGCAATATCCTAAGTAATTTGCAAGCACAATACCTAGCCCTAGGGACCTACTGATGTTATTTAAATTTAAAGAGATCCCCACCCCTCCATTTCACTCACCTTAGTAATTAATGGTAATGTTAAATTCTTAAAGTAAAAGTGACATTCTCCTTTACCTTTCAAGTGACATTATCCTTTATCATTTTTCTTTCAAGTGACACTCCTTTATCTTTAAGTAAAAGGATGAAAATGAGAGTGTAATGTCCCAAACTAGATTTCACAATTACAATTGAGACATTTCTAACTAGCACTTTGCAAAAAGGACATTGCCAATGATTTCTTGCTAATTATTAATGTAAGGAAATTTCATCAAACATATCGCATACAATTTAACACGAAACCCTCTTTTGACAGTAAACACAATCAACAAACTCAACCTTATTATATTAAATATGAATATGAATATGAATATACATTATAATCTTGTTAAGACGCCAGAATGATGGCACAAATGGATAAAGATATAGATGCCTGACAATGACCTCTCCAATGAATCCGTTGATGCCCAATGAGAAACCTGGATGGCTCCTCCTTCAAGACTAGCTAGGGTGGAGTATTTCACCACAAAAGACTAGTGATTTTAATCAACTAGGGTGGGCAATTGTTCCACCAAAGAATATCATGCCCAGGGTTATAAACCATCAAACAAGCTCCAAGAGTCAAAGTAAACAATCCATCATATATCTAGACATGCCTAAAGAATGATCTTAAGCCCCCTTTTATAATGTTTGGCCATCGCAATACCATGGGTAAGTATTCCATGGATATCAATACCATGGTTAACAATACCATGGGTAAGCATTCCATGGGTAACAAAACCATGGGCAAGTAATCCATGAGCACCAATACAAATACCATGGGCAAGTATATACATAATAATGTGACTTTATAAAGTTCCCCCCTATTCTCCTGACCACATTTTAATCTATTTAAATCAATCATTTCCAACTTTCCCCTACAATGATCACTCGGAAAAGGGACATGACAGAAAGATAAAGGAGAATGCCACTTTTATTTAAATTTTTAGCATTGCCATTAATTGTTTCAAGATGTTTGAGAGTGGTTCTTGTTGATAAATTAGGGTGTTTAATTCAATTTCTCTTCTTGATAATTACTTGTGATGTCGTTATACTTATTTCACTTAGATCTTATCTTCGTTAGCTTATTATGTCTTTCATCAAGTCAATTATCAAATGCACAAGAGACACAAAATTTAGGCTTGCAAGCCAGAGCCAAAACCTCTCCCTCTTGGAGAGGAAAACCCAATAATAATTCTTCTTATAGATCTTCAATTGACGAGTACCATGACCATGACACAGACCCTTGACACCAGTTTGCCTCTAAGACCTTGTCACTGCTCTTCTTTGCTCCTTAGGTTGATCTTCCTTTCTGCACTATACTGCACCAGTGCTAGGGAGACTCGGTCCCTAGTCTAGCAGTCACAAACGATGTACTATCTTTGCTGCCTTCCTTTGATCTAACTTCGGCCTCCTAGAGATGCCTTCTTTCTGCACCCAAGTCTGAGATCCTTTACTGTAATATTCCTCCTTTGCACCGCAATTACCTTTGTTTCATTTATGAGTTATACTCGGCCCAAAACAAAGATACATATGATTCTCTTTTAACCCAAGATCAAATTGTGGTGACCCTTCTCTTAATATTGTGTATTACTTCGGCCCTCCTCTGAGATTTGTGAGACCTTAACACTGAATTGTGTAGATACCTCGCACTGTACTTCGCATCTATTACAGACTTGTTCGAGCTTCTATTACAGACCTTTTTCCGAGTTGCTTGGTGTCATATGAGGTTGTTGTCATGTCTATTTATAGGGATAGTCTTTTATCTTCTAGGCCGACATGACCTCTGGCTAGTAGGCTAACTTCAAGGAGCATCTTTTAACCATAATCTAAGCCGACTTTAAGGAGTACTTTGACAAGGTCTTGAGGCATATTTTTTACATCAATAATTTGTCTTTACAAGTGTAACAACACTTAATATACATGACTTCTAAATTACATACTTATGACAAGATGACAAACCCCTAAAGACATGAAGAAGTCTTTGACCTATAATAAAAACTCCTTGCTCATGAAACCCATGAGACAAGTATTACAAAATACATTTTATTATCTTTGTCTTCTTCATTACATAACTTCATAATTACAAGTCATTATGAAGATCGAACCTAGTTACGCTTTTCAACAGTTCCAACCATAGTTTTAAAAACCGGCACTAGCGACTGGATTGGTCCACCGAATAAACTGGGTTTCAAACCGGGACTGTTTAGATCTCAATGAACCGGTTTTAAAAAAACATGTGAAATAATTAATTTTTAATGAAAAAAACTATTTTAAGATTTCAAACCAATAGACACAAAATATGCAAATTTTTCTCATATATATACCATGTAAAGGTGAATATATCAAAATGGAACCAAGTGCAATACATATCAGCAACAAAATATATAATCAATGAGGGTCTAAATGTTCAAAACAAAGCCTACAAACTATGGGGCCACTCGCCTACTACAAATCTACATATATGATATTAGTGATCAACATTATCACTTGAAACTTCTCATCATGATCAAACTCAGTTGGTTGAGTCTCAACTCCCAAAATTTGCCACTGCTTGAGTCACAAACTTCTCTATTGGTTCAGTGACTTGAGTCTCATATTTCAGAAGGTATTCTGCTCTAATATGCCCTATTACTTCATTTGGTGCTCCACATGGCTTTACATGGCCTCCTATACCAGCCAAGTGTTGCTTGAACCTGTTAATACCCCCTCCTGCAATAGATTTTTGGCAATATTTGCAAATCATTTTGCCATCAATCATATCACAATGAGCCCATGCAGTATCCTTGACTTTTGGAGCCATGATGGCTACTACTTAGCTCAAACTCTTTGTTTTTCCACTACTCCAACAAAAACTTAACACTATCCAAGCTCACAATCAAACTCACAAAAACTCCAAATAAGGTGTGTGAGAAAAATGAGGGGGGTGAGCTCCTTTTAAAGGGTTGGAGAGGGTGTTTTTGGAGGGAAACAACCCTTACTTTCCTTCCAAAACACCCAGGAAGATTCCTAAATGATGTCATGTGGGTTCGTCGTGGCCTTGGCAATGAACCGGACGGTTTAGGATGGAACTGGGCGGTTTGAACATAAACCGGCTGGTTCTGTCCTAAACCAGCCGGTTTAGGCCGATTTTTGTGGATTTTTGGTGAAATAGGCCCATGTACCGGGTTTTTTTCCCGGTTTGACCCAGTTGCCCAATGAACCAGCCAATTTGACCAGTTTCTGGTTTAAGCTGGCCGGTTTTTGAAACTATGGTTCCAACCTCATTGGATTTCATATGGAGAAAGTAGAATTTTAGATCCCATTCAAAATTTAGCCGACTTAATAGTTTGCAAGTTTTCAAGGTTGGCAGGACTGCAACATTTCCATTGGACTCTCTCATGTATGAGGGTATAGAACTAGCATTTAATCAATAACACCAAGTTTTTTATGTACCTCGATGTTGGTAGCTTTGATTGTTGAACTTCTCTATCATGACCCTAGTAAAAAGGCCCATCACTCAAACAAAATCACTGATATAACATGTCCAACTTTTTCTATCTTATTTTAATGCTTAAAGGGTGATATTGATGATGAGGATCCCAATATAGACAATGATTTTGATGATTTGCAATGTTACACCAAGACCCTGGGATAGGGGGACGTGGGTGCAGGGAGACGCAAAAGGGGGACGTGTGGGAGTACCCTCAAATTTTAGAGAAATTTAGGGGGGATGAGGGACAAGGTGCATATAACCTTTTTTAAGATATATATATATATATATATATATATATATACTAAGTCACCTGATACGGGGATTCAGCATTCGATGGATACGAGGATTCGAGAATCGAATTCGGGATACGGTGACTCCCAGAACAGGACACGTCCGGGATACGATACGTTATATATTATTTTATTAAAAAAATATATATATATATATATAAAACATATATATATATATATATATATATATATATATATATATATATATTAAAAATTAGATATTTTTTACACAAATTCATACAAATTCATTGATTCAAACATAGATTTAAGATCTTAGATACTCATACATGATATATTGATAAATTGATACATCATACAATTGTCAAAATCGCACTTTTATAAGTCAAAATCACACTTTTTGGCTACTCGAATCCGGCTGTACGAGATTCGATCGTATCCGTACAGGATACGATCGAGATTCGACGTATCCGTACAGGATACGATCGAGATTCAACGTATCCTATACGAATACGATCAAATCCAGTGATTTCGGTACGAATCCGTACGTATCGTATTGGATACGACGGATTCAGGATTCATGGGCCCCACCCAACGAATCTGGTTTCTTAGTGTGTGTGTGTATATATATATATATATATATTCAATAATGAAAGTATAAATACATTGATCCATACTCATCATTCATACTAATGTATATATCATTCATCCATACACCACAAGATTCAATAATGAAATACGTTGATCCATATTCATCATTCTAGACTCTACATTGATTTAAAAATTAGATTCATCATTCATCATTCTAGATTCTAAATTGATTCAAAATTTAAAGTCATCATTCATCATTCTAGAATCTAATTAGTACTAAACAAAATGGACTATAGTAGACACTGAAGTCCGAAGACTAGAATGGTAAATTGATATAACTAGAACTCAAAAATAGTAAAGTGTAACAAGTCAAAGAATCAATCTAAGGTCATCGATATCGAGAGTCAAGACTTGAAAGTTAAAACTGAAAAATAAAAATGGAAAATGACCATTGAAGGAGTGTTGCGGCGAAGGAGAGGCAATAGTTAACTGGGAGTTAAATAGCATTGCATGGTAAGCCAAGTAGAGGTAAGCTTGGTAAGTCCAATGAGTGAGTTAGTGATTGCAATCTAGTTTAGGTTTTGATATTTGTAATGTATTTTTCTTTTTAGTTTTAATTTTATTTTTTTAACTTTTTTATTTTTATTTTTTTTAATTTCCAGGGCTACTAGACAAAATTGAGGGGATATGTCCCCCTCAAAAGGGGTGATTTTGACCTTGGTACTCTTGATTAAATGTTAGTTCGAGACCCTCATACTTAATAGAATCCAATGGAAACATTGCAATCCCCCCAATCCTGAAATCCTGAAAATTGTTAAGTCTGCTGAATTTTGAATGGGATATGAAATTCTATTTTCTCCATATGAAGATCGATGAGGTTGGAACCATTCTCAAACATCCTGAGTCATTTTCCTTAAAAATTTAAGGAAAATGATGAAAATGAAAGATAAAGGAGAATGTCACTTTTACTTTAAGAATTTAACATTACCATTAATTACATAGCATTAATAGGCCCTATGGTTGAATATTAAGCTTCCTCACTCATAAATTATTGTTTTCAAGCAAAATTAAGGAGGGACGACTAGCCATTTCTGGAGAGAACATCCAAAAGCAACCTTTATGGGGAGTTGTATCCTCCCTTGCATCTCCCCACGTCTCCCCAAAAGGGGGACATGGGGAAACGTTTCCCCAGACATTCCCACATCCTAGGTGCATGGGGTGTGAGGGGTGCGTCCACCCAACCCTAGGGGACGCATCCCTGTGGAACACTGATGATATGTAGTTATTTGTTATAGCATGATTTTGTTGGACTTTGGAGACCACTTAGTGTTGGAAAATGTAACTAGGTTCGGCCTTCATAATGTCTTATGTAATCATGATTTTATGTAAAGAGAAAAAGAAAATTTATTATTATTATTTCGTAGCATAGGTTTCATGCTCAAGGTCATTTGTTTTAGGTCAAGCACCCATTGTGTGCTTCTAGGGCTTTGTCATTGAATCAAAGATGTCAAAAGAGTCATTGTCTTATGTAATAGACCCTATTGGACACTTTTTATCATGCAAAGAGAATTTATGTAATTCAAAAAGTGTCATAGTCCTCCTCCAAGACTAAGTCGACCTGATAAAAGATAAGTCATCCAAGAGTGATGAAGTCGGCCTAATTAGGGCTCCCAAGAAGCCTATATATAAAGAGCACTCAACCTCATTTGAAGAAGTATCCAAGGCATTCGATCAAGCAAGAAAAGGATTTCATCTAAAGAAGAAAGAAGTCTAAAGAACAAGCGAAGTTCAAGGAAGAAAATTTGAAGTTCTGAAATCTGTTTAAGGCCTGCATCTCTCACACGTGCGAGTTGTAGCTAGGATTTCTGAAGTTACAAATTGCAGCCTTCAAAAGAGCCAAAATCTAGTGTCAAGAAGATCATACTTGCAAGCTGAAATACTAAGGAAAGAAGACCAAGCCAAGAGAAGGAGAGAAGAACCTTATTCTACCCTAAAATCACTCACATGCGAAAATCAGAACTGCAGTAGAGGCCAAAAATTGCAGACCTGTAATAGAAGCCGAAATTCTGAAGTAAGGTCAAAAATTTGAAGTGTCAGAGAAGCTTTGACATGCGTTGACCTTGTGGAAAAGAAGCTCATCAAGGAGAGGTTGACTTGGTCTTGGAGGGGTCTTTGTCTTGCGTCTTAGGTTTTGGAATTCGTCATTTGAAGATTCTATAAGAAGAGAAGAATTCTTGTGGGTTTTCCTCTCAAGAGGAGAGGTTTTGGCCCTGACTAGTAGCCTATATCTTGTGTCCTCTTGTTTCATTGATCTTCATGTTTTGGTAGTTGTTTGATGATAAGAACACAATAATAATCAAGTAAAGAACAAGCTAACTACAAGTACATCAAATTGAAGTAAAAGAACATCACAAGCAGTTATCAAAGTAAGAGAAATCACCCTAATCTAGCTGCCCTTGATTTCTCAACATTTAGAACATCTTGTTGATGTATTTTTGGTTCATAGATGGATTGTACTAAGTGTTTTTTTGGTTATATGCACCCTTGCCATATGTATGAGAAACTTGGCATATTTCTAAAGAATAGTTTGGATTCATATGGATCCACATGAATATATATGATTTTTTTCAAAATTTGAATCTTTTATGTACTTTTGGCCGATTGGTTTTTTGTCCAATTTTTTACAGTTCTGGTCTACTTCACATTTTGGAGTCAAATGGTTCGATGACCAGTCAGGTTTTGATTACATTGGTCTACAAAATGATCACGTTGCAAATTTGGAATCCAAATCTGCAGAAAATATGCAATATGTTGCTTTGGTTGCTAAGATGTAGAAAAAGAGTTGGAAACCACAAAGATCCCTAAAAAAACAGACATTAAGAAAATCATGATGCATTCATCAAGTGTGTGCCCCAAGATAGTTGGCTTCAGTTAGCGCAGAACTGTTGCAGCATGTACCATCTACATATCGCTTTTTCAATGGAGATCCTTTGAAGCTGACCTGAACAATGTGTTTGACTGCATTATTCACCTGATTGCTTCAGATATCGACAATCAGGAGCATGCAATGGTTGCTATGAAATTTTTTCTTAAAAACTGAGGAGATGACGATATAGAATAAGAAATTGTGATGACAATATAGAATAGAAAATTGTGGACAAAGATATTGTAAGAGAACCTTATTCAGTAAAAGGATTGACCTCAAAAGATGCTACATGAGAAGGAATTGAAGTACTGCAACACCCAATGATGTGATTCAAGGAGGGAGGGTATTACAACGTTTATAAATAACCCATGTAGAAAATCCATGAAATTCTGATTTACTAATATGAGCAATCTGAAATAAAATTTCTTCTCACATAAACATAGAATTTCTCTACTAGATGCAGCGGAATAGGAACAGAAATAAAATCACAGTCACACAATTCAACAACACAAAATTGTCTAGGGAACCCAACTGGGAAAATCCACTGCCTGTTATTAAAAATTTTACTGATAGAAAAAACTGAGCAAATGATCTCTTACAAAATAATTGTTTCAATCTGAAAAAAACCTAGTTTTCCTGCCTTGAACCAGGCTTGAAACCCTCTCTGCTACCCTCTACCAATCTGAGCACAATCTTCTCTTGCACACTCTTCCTCTGTAAATTTATGTAGATGTTCTATGCTTGATGCAACTTTACTTTTCACTACAGCAATCACATAATGATAAACAATCAAGTAAAATGCTGATAGAACATACCAGAAGATCCTTAGAAGACAAACCAGAAAGAGAAAAATGTGGTGGTGCGTTACGGCGGTCAGGAGGGTGCTTCAACCAGCAAAGTCTCCTTGGTCAGCCAACCCAGCATGTGTCACAACAGCCCTCAAAACAGTCACTCGGTCAACCCAAAGTCAACCCCAGAAAAGTCAACGTTCTCCAGAAAAGTCAACGCAGTGCAGCAGCAATAAAGTCAACGCAGCTCGGTCTTCGGTCCACCTTTTGACCTCGGTTCTTGTGCCAATGTGTACGGCCTTCCAAAATCGAAGTCTCCACCAATTTTCAGCCCTTTTGGACCATGCGTTGACCAAAGTCAACGCTAGTCAAACTAGCGTGGAAACCCTAGCTGCAGTGAGCTGCAGTAAATTCGGTCAAACCCTAGCTGCAGCAATTCGTCCTCGTTCCCACATGTGAACCGAATTTGCCTCCAAGGAGCTCGTACTAAATCAGAAGAGGAGATGATGTGTGATGAGATGAGTGAAATGATCTCCAACGTTGACTGTATATATATCCATCATTGAGGTGTGTGACACATCTGCTGGGGGTGTAAAACCTTTAAGGCCAACTTGCACATATTTGAAATTATTAAAAATAAATTCAAAATAAATGTTCTGCTCATCATATTAAGATCAATTTTATATCAATCTTACACCTCTCTGAAAGAGGAACCTAATAAAATATTGGTATCTTCATCTGAGCATCACAACATGGAGTTTGGACCTAGTTGTCCAATTTTAACACTCCCTCTCAACTAGGGAGAACTCCATCCACCTATGCACACAAACATTGTGCGTCATCCCCGCCGTAACTTGCTTTCTTTGGCCTCTTTATTCGAAAAAGTGGGTCGATCACAAAGACATCATTCCGGTGTGATTCAGCCCAAAGGTCTAAAACCTCTATGGACTGCAAGAGTCTCATACCAACCCAAAGTTGGTTTACGACCAGTCGGAGTTGGAGGTCTAGAAACCTCACTATATGATCCCAAATCAAGTGGTATTTTATTGCCATCCTATATAGAAGTAAAAAGAGTACGACAATCTCTGATGTGTCCATCAATCTTTGCTACTAGTCTCTAGCTTTTCCCACCTCATTGGGCAAATGATAGGTACTTCCCATGAGCCCTAAACTCAATGGGTAGGATGCATACGGGGCACAAATAATGAAAGTTGAACCAAATCAAACATCATAACGGTGGGGCAGAAGCACTACAGGGTTCATAAAGCCTAGCCTTGTGAGTGCTTATAGCTCCGAGAAGCTATCCCCAAAGCCCCCCAGAGCTCCCAGAGCTCATCGTCCAATATGACCCACATCATAAGGTCATTCCATGATACCAAGACTCTCACAGAAGGTTAGGAACTTGACCTTCCCCAGGCGCTTTGTGAGAATATCCACGACCTGCTCATTAGTTCCTATATGATCGAGCCTTACGGCACCTCATTGTACCATATCCCTGATATAGTGGTACCAGATATCAATATGCTTGGATCGATCGTGGAACACTGGATTCTTGGAAAAGTGAATCCCACTCTATTTATCACAGAGTATCACGGTGGCATCTAGCACATGTCCAAACAGCTCACTAAAGAGCTCTCACAACCAAATTGCTTCACAACAGGCCATACTTGCTGCAATGTATTCGGCCTCGGCGGTGCTCAAAGCCACTGAATTCTTCTTCCTGCTCATCCATGAGATGGAAGCAGAACCAAGATTGAAGCAGCATCCCGATGTGCTCTTACGATCTACCACACTGCCAGCCCAATCGGCATCAGTATATCCAAGGAGTGTCACGCTCTCGGCAGTGTATCTCAACCCATGGTTTATCGTGCCTCGAAGGTATCTCAGAAGATTCTTGGCACCAACCCAGTGAAAGTGTAGAGGTTCAACCATCTGTTGACTCAAAGTGTTCATTGCAAAACATATATCTGGACGGATGTTCACTAAGAACATCAAGGCCCCTACGAGTTGACGATACTCAGTAGGATTTGACAATACGGGCCCAGCAGCGCTACCACTCAACTTCTTGAAGTTGAGTTCCATTGGTGTTGACACGGACTTGCAGTCCACCATACCAAATCTTTCCACAAGCTTCACAATTTATTTTCCTTGAGAAAGGAAAATCTCACTAGGTCTCTGCCAGACCTCCAGGCCTAGGAAGTAGTGCATCAGTCCTAGGTCCTTCATCTCGAACTTAGCAGCGAGCTCCCTCTTGCACTGATGAATGAGAGGGTCAGCACCTATCAGGGAGAGATCATCCACATACATCACCAGGATGAGAGGCTTTCCCTTTACAACCTTGAAGTAAAGTTTCGGATCAGCATTACTTCGAATGATGCCCAGCTTCATCAAGTATCTATCTATCCTCTCGTACCAAGCTCTGGGTGCTTGCTTCAGCCCATAGAGGGCCTTCTTCAACCTACAGACATGGGTGTCCCAATCCTAGACTTCGAACCCCAGAGGTTGCTCCACATATGCCTCTTCCTTTATCGCACCATGCAGAAATGCGGTCTTCACATCCGTCTGATGAACACTCCATCCTTGCATAGCAGCAAGGGCTATAATAGATCGAATGGTGTTATATCGGGCCATAGGTGCAAATATGTCATCATAATCTATGCTTTCCTTTTGAGAGAAGCCATGGGAAACGAATCTTGCCTTGAACTTTTCAGCACTTCCATCAGATCCATGCTTGATCTTGTAGAGCCATTTCGAGGTGACAACTGCTTTTTCCTTTGGTCTTGGAACCACATCCCAGACATCATTCTTCATAATGGACTCATACTCTTCATGCATAGCATCCTTCCAGACTTGATGCTTTACGGCTTCCTCAAAGAATCCAGGCTCGGATTGTACAATAGTACTCATGGTTGTTAGATACCCTTGGGATCTATTCGGCTTCTTGCTTTCACGGAATGTTCCCCTTGGGGAAGCATGTCCCTCAGCATCCTCGAGAGTGTCCCTGAGCCATGATGGTCTCTTTCCTAGTGAAGGAGGTGGATCAGTCGGGTCCATCGGTCCTTAAACATCAGCCATTGTTTCATCCTTCGGTTCCTCTTGATTTCCAGGCCTTGCTTCATTATCTTCCTCAGATCTCAGAAGATTGACTACTTTGCTCAGGGAAGTATCTTCGTCAAAGGTGACATCGTGGCATATCCCCACTTCCTTTTGATTAGGCACATAGACTCTATAGGCCTTCGAAGTTTCGCTATAGCCCACAAACATTCCTTTCTTCCCAAAAGCATCCAACTTTCTCCTCTTTTATTTTGGCACATGAAAGTAGATGGTACATCTAAAAACTCTAAAATGTGAGACATCAGGTTTCTTACCAGAGAAAAACTCTTCGGGAGTTTTGGATTCTAGAGCGGAATGCGGGCATCGGTTTTGTATGTACACGGCAGTGTTCGCAGCTTCTCCCCATAGAAACTTCGACAGACCTTGGTCACATAGCATGGCACGGGCAGCTTCCACAATGGTCCTGTTCTTTCGTTCAGCAACACCATTTTGCTCGGGAGTATAGACAGTTGTGGTCTCCCTCTTAATGCCAGCTTCTCTGCAAAAGTCCTTGAACTCATTTGTCTCATATTTAGTGCCATTATCAGTTCTCAAAATCTTGATCTTTTTCCCTGTCATATTTTCCACCAAGGCTTTGAATGTACGGAACCACATGAAAGCCTCATCCTTCTTCTTTAAGAAGTATATCCAGGTTTTGCAAGAGAAGTCATCTATGAACGTCATATAATATGAACATCCTCCCAAGGATGTCACGGGCAGCATACCAGATAGATCAGAATGGATCAATTGCAAGACATCAGATGTCTTTGTGACACTAGAGGGGAAAGGTCCCCTTGTATGCTTTCCTTTGGCACAACCCTTACATACACCTTCATGATTATTTGGAAACTCAGGCATCCCTGTCACCACCTTCCTTGCTTCGGGAAGGGCTTTGTAGTGAAGGTGTCCAAACCTTCGGTGCCATAGTTCAGTCTGTCGAATAGTATCACATGTCATTGCTCCCAGCGAACTTCCTCCAACCTGGTAGAGTGTATCAACTCTAAACCCAATCGAGATAGCTTCCTTGAAGCTCTTCTTCCACATGAGCACCTTTCCATCAGTGAATGCTACATTGAAACCTTTGTCTTCCATGGCCGATATAGACACAAGGTTCTTCTTCAAATTTGGTACATAGAGTACATCCTGCAAGTGAAGGACTTGACCTTGAGACAAGTGGAGGGTCACAGTCCCTGTCCCTTTCACGGGATATGTGGCATTATCTCCAAGGATAATTTCCAGATTAGTATCCTTCTCAACCATATCAAAAAGTGCTTCCTTGAACCCAGTGATATGCATTAAGGCACCACTATCTATCAACCAGACATCCATAGTGTCGGGTGGGGATGCAGCAGAGAGGGCAGATACAAGAATGTATTCATTTCTTTTATCAACAACATGTGATTCCTCATACCTGGAGTTTCTTGATATTTTGGAAGGTTGATCATTTCCGCCGGAGGAAGCCTTCCTTTTACCCTTGAACCTGTTGTTCCTTTGATTGCCATTCCTCCAGTTGTTGTTGTTGTCATCACCATCGGGAGAATCCTTCTTGAAAGGACATTCTCTAGCATAATGACCAGGCCTATGACAAGTGAAACACTTGCCCTTCTTTCCTTGGGCCCCTGCTTTTCCCTTATTCTTCGGACCACCAGAGTTCTTCTTTCTAGAATGAGCAGCGTATGTAGCATTTCCTTCATTTCCATACTCCTTCATTCTTGATTCTTCTTGAACGCATCTTGACAGTACTTCGTCAAAGTCAGGTATCACATTATTATTTAGAATGGTAATGTTGAACACATGCCATTCGGATGAGAGCCCTCCAAGTGCGGTGAGTACCATCTCTCGATCAGCTATTGTCTCCCCACTAGCTAGCAGAGTGTTCCTGATTTCAATCAGCTTCAGAAAGAATGATTGGACAGACTCATCCCTGTCTTTCCTCAGATTCTTCAATTGATTCCTGAAGAATAGTACTTGATTCGCATTGTTGGCCTTAAACATGAAAATCAATTTATCATACATCTCTTTGGATGTGCCCAACTCAGAGATGTAAGCCACCAGGCTTTTATGAATGGATTCCCTGATCATCAGCTTTGCTTTGATTTCCCCCTTCTTGTACTTTGTTTTGGCAGCAACAGCAGCAGTGGATGGAGGTTCTTGGATTTTACCCTGCACATAGTCCATGACATCTTGGTCTTCCAATTTGAGATCCAATATCATTTTCCAAGCATGGAAGTCATCCTTCCCAGACAATTTGTCATCCTCCTTGAAGCCATAGCTTATGGAACCCATTATCCTCTCCGGTGATTGCCACAAATAAGGCTTGTCTTCACCTCAGCTCTGATACCATGTAAATTTATGTAGATGTTCTATGCTTGATGCAACTTTACTTTTCACTATAGCAATCACATAAACAATCAAGTAAAATGCTGATAGAACATACCAGAGGATCTATAGAAGACAAACCAGAAACAGAGGAATGTGGTGGTGCGTTACGACGGTCAACAGGATGCTTCAACCAGCAAAGTGTTCTTGGTCAGCCAACCCAGCTTGTGTCACAACAGCGCTCAAAACAGTCACCCGGTCAACCCAAAGTCAACCCCAGAAAAGTCAACGCAGGGCAGCAGCAATAAAGTCAACGCAGCTCGGTCTTCGGTCAACCTTTTGACCTCGGTTCTTGTGCCAATGTGTACAGCCTTCCAAAATCGAAGTCTCCACCAATTTTCAGCCCTTTTGGACCATGCGTTGACCAAAGTCAACGCTGGTCAAACTAGCGTGGAAACCCTAGCTGCAATGAGCTGCAGTAAATTCGATCAAACCCTAGCTGAAGTAATTCGTCCTCTTTCCCACGTGTGAACCGAATTTGCCTCCAAGGAGCTCGTACTAAATCAGAAGAGGAGATGGTGTGTGATGAGATGAGTGAAATGATCTCCAACGTTCACTGTATATATATCCATCATTGAGGTGTGTGACACATCTGCTGGGGGTGTAAAACCTTAATGCCGACCTGCACATATTTGAAATTATTAAAAATAAATTCAAAATAAATGTTCCGCTCATCAGATTAAGATCAATTTTATATCGATCTTACACCTCTCTAAAAGAGGAATCCAATACAAATATTGGTATCTTCATCTGAGCATCACAACATGGAGTTTGGACCTAGTTGTCCAATTTTAACATCCTCTCACAAGCTCCACGCGCAAAATTGTGCTTCCTATTGCTTGGTCTCACCAACTCGTGCTCACTAAAATAATGATTAAACTTGTGCCTGCGTTCCTCCTTTTAAAGGCAATTCAAATGGTTAAAATTAGTGAATTTCTAATTAAGGACGATGTTTTTGTGATTGATTGAGTTAGCATGAGTTAATTGTTCATGCAATTCATCCTATTTCAAGTCAACCACTTGAAAATCAATCAACTCACACTAGAAAATAAAAAACTCGACTTTCAATTTCAACACATCATTTAACTGCAACCTAACTCGTCCTAATTTTTAACGACATTCCTAAATTTTAGGAACTCGTCCTAATTTATAAGGAACCTCCTAATTTTTAGGAACTCGAGCATGCACAAGAAAGAACTCGAATTTGACTCCTTAAATTAAGGCACAAATCAAAAAATTGCTTTCTCACTACTATTTTCAACAGCACACTCTGTTAGTGATAATATTTCTTGGGAGCATTTCTTTTTCTTTCTTTAAAAAAATTACTAATACATGCTCATATTAATGGCTATTGTTACGCATGTTCACATCAATGGTTGCTGTTATGCATAGCCAACATTTACATCCCTCTCACTCATGACACCCTTTATAACTCCTCCTATATTTAGTGTTTAGTAACCACCACTCATAAGTGCCATTCATCGAGGAACTAAGTCGTCCTCTTAAAAACAAACTCGCTATGAAATGACTGTTAGGCATTACAGTAGGGGGCTTTTGTAATGTGCTGGAAGAGACTATTTGGACCAAGAGCAACACCCATACTTCCTTGGACTTGGCCTGCCGCTTGAGGTGGGGTCCATACATTCTCATACAGTTTCAGACTTATGTATTGTGGGCTTAGAGCATTCAGGTACTGTTGCTAGTAGCTGCTCTCAGTCTCTTCTACTGTTAGTGCTATAGGATCTTGTTAAATTTGGACAACTAGGTCCAAACTCCGGGTTGTGTTGCTCAGATGACAATCCCAATATTTTTACTAGATTCCTCTTTCGAAGAGGTGTAAGATTGATCTAAAGATCATCTCGATCGAATAAGCAGAACATGTACTTTGAATTTATTCCACTTATGTGCTAGGTCGGCCTGAAATATAATATAGACTTAAATGTCTTAAAGGACGTGCCACACACCCCCAAAGATGCCTATATATTGGAGAGACTTGGAGTTCATTATACACACAATGTGTGGAGGATTTTCTTCTCTCTTGATGGCAATGGAGCTACGTTCTTGGTGTTGCGTCTTTGTGGAGTATTCTTTGTTTGGGTTGTCTTAGGGTTGTGTGTGACATGCTTGGATGAATGACCTATGAAAGACTTTGTTGGTTGAAGCATCCTGCTCTGTTTTGGCTTGTCTTCCATCGATCTATTGGTATGTTCTATCTGCTTCAGTGTTTTGTGCCCTAATCTAAAATGGCATAGAACATGTTCATAAATTAACATGGTTTCATTTGTTGGGCAAAATAAAGTCAACCAATCGTGGTCGTCAGAAGAATTTGGCTAACTATTGGACCATCTGTGCCGACAAGCCTATGAGGAGATCATGGCACGTTGAATGTCATCTAACGGGTGTTAAGCCACGCTCAAATTTTTCGGGTGACTGAAGTCGCTGAAGGGCCAAATTTATGTAAATTTCCACGGATTGTTACACAAACAGCATCCTCAATTCTAAAACTGAGCCACGGAGCTGAGTCACCTGTTCTACACTGGGACATTACAGAGGAAGTTGTGTTGACCAAGAGTGAAATCCCCGTTCCGATCTGAATCACCATCGGGGCCAGTCAGGTAATTGGGCGGCAGCGAATTGTGAAGGCACATATCTATTCTATCAGCAAGTCGAATGCGGGATCGAGTTGTTTGTCGTATATGCCAAAAGAAAGAATCAATAATTCCAACAAGACGAAATTGGCTTGAGTCAGTGGTGGGTAGATTGCTGACAGTGTGACTCATTGTTCAACTGTGCGAAACTCGTAATTACCAGGACCGGAGTCGGGTTCCCATTACCAATTCGAGCCAGTTTGAACTCTGTCATGCCAATTCACATTCTTGTTGACACATCGGGCTGAGCTGAACTAGTCCCATCAATCACAGGGGAGGGGTGTTGTCTAACATGTCGAAATCCAGTCGTTGGGTCCGACTTGGACAATGAAAGGAGTTTGATTTATTTAACAACTAGTGGGCAAGACTAACTTACGGGACCTGCCGACAAGGGAATAGGGTGTTGCGACGCTAAAATTACTTGCAGATTTCCAATTGGATATGTACGTCGTCGATTCAACACAAATAATTGGTGGATCGGGCATAAGCCTAAGGTAGATCGTGGATCTGACCGCATGGTTGCAATTTCCATATCGTGGAGTCGTGTGCGTCTTTATTTATTCGACAGAACAAACTTAAGTAGGATGCGTGCCTCTGATACCTGGGCGTCATTTTCATCACACTTGGGAATTTTTTCTCCAACTATTGATCAGGCCGAGTTGCTGGAACAAATCTTGATAGCATGCCTGCGTTGCTTGAGGAGTCTAAGTTATACACAGGGAAAGAGGCCTAACTATTTTACGTGAACAGTGGAATGTAAGAGGTCGAGTTCGTTGCCTCACAAGGGGGGACCGATTACTTTGTGTAACTAATAATATGTTTCAGATTTGGTATCTCCATGGGCCGCATAGTTGTTGTCACAAACCTGTCAATTCAAAAGGTAGACTGATTTGTTCATAAGGGGAGGGCTAAATAATTGAAGTTCCAGGCACCATTCTTTGAAAGCGGCACGAGTTCTTTGATTCCAGTGTAGTTGAACAATGATCTGAGCGTGGAATAAATTTTGGGCACCTCATTGGACATGGAAAGATCGTCTTGCACCAGCTGAGTTAGCGCATCAGTCTCAATGTTGGTTGCAACATATATTGTAGCTATGACGATAGAGATGGTGATATGAATTATGCGCAGTAGCTGTGATAAGTTGAAGAATGTACAGGCAGTAAGAACAACATTGACTAAGGGAATTGATGGGCTGAGTTTAAAGCAGCAATATTCTCTGTGAGATCTGCTTGGTACATCAAGAACAGAGGCCAAAGGAATGTAAGTGGAAAGTATTTTCTGCATGTAAGTCATCTTTATTTGAAGATATGAACAGTGACATATGGCAAAATATGTATGACCATGAAGTTTGAAATCTTCAGTACTGTATGGCAATGATGAAGAAGATAGTGATGTCTATGATAAAATTATGGCAACATTGTAATCAGCGATATGATAGTGATGACAGTTCACAGTGTATTTTTGTAGCCGCAAATTTGAGGAGCTAAGAAAGTAATATGTGTTTCTATGTCACTGTCATTATAACAGTGACATAGATAGACACCTATGTTTACGAAATTCATAGTAGCAGTAAGCTTGTGACAGTATCAGTCTCACATTGGAGCGTAATGATAAACTTGAAAGTGTGAACTGTGAAGTTTTTGCAGCCTTGGACAATCACATTTTTGGAGTCTTGAACCATGGTGAGCAAAGCCTGTGAAGTTTTGAACAAATATTGTATATGATACGTGTCAAGATGCATGATAGTTGTATGACAGTGTATGGCTATGATTCTTGGATGGCTTTGACTGTGGGAGAATAAGATTCAGGCCCCTGAGTACAAAACTCCTTTTCAAGTTGGTGTCTGGGATGCCCTCATTTAAAATAGATGTCTTCTCTCACAAGAGAAGTTGGCATTAAGAGGGAGACTACAACCGTATATGCTCCTGGGCTAATATCATTGCTGAAAGAAAGAAGACCCTCATGGCTCAAAGACATATGGCTTTAAGGGGGAAATTCCGGAAGAAAAACAAGAAGCCATATAAATACCAGAGGTATCTAGTTGCCATGAGTACAATCTGAGCCTGGATCATTTGAAGAAGTTGTAAAGCATCCAGTCTAGAAGGATGAGAGGATGATGTCTGGGATATGGTCCCTAGAACACAAGACAAAGTTGTTGTCACCTCGTTATAAGATCAAGCATGGATATGATGGGAAAATGTGTTGCCTGAGACTTCTCTAGGAAGGCACTGATTATTATTGCACCTATAATCTATTATTACCCTTGCTGCTACGCAAGGACGGAATCTTCTTCGGATGGATCATGGATGTGAAGACCACCTTTTGGCATGGTGCAATAAAGGAAGAGGTGTAGGAAGAGCAACCTCTGGGATTCGAAATCCAGGATCGAGACACCCATGTTTGCAGGTTGGCTAGCCCCCAGGGCTTGGTACGAGAGGATAGATAGCTACTTGATGAAGTTGGGCTTCACTCATAGTAATGCTGATTCAAAACCTTTACTTCAAGGTTGATAGAGAAAAGCCTCTCATTATGGTTCTCTATGTGGACGATCTCTTCCATGACAGATGTTGATCCTCTCATTCATCAGTGCAAGAGGGAGCTGACTTCTGAGTTCGAGATGCAGGACCGAGGACTGATGCATTACTTCCTAGGCCTGGAGGTCTGGCAGAGACTTGGCGAGATTTTCCTTTCTCAAGGAAAATATATTGTGAAGCTGCTGGAAAGACTTGACTGTAAGTCCGTATCGACACCGATGAAGCTCAACTTCAAGAAGTTGAGTGGCAGCACTGCTGGGCCCGTGCTAGCAAATCCTACTGAGTATTGTTAACTCGTAGGGGCCCTTGATGTTCATAGGGAACATCCGTCCAGACATATGTTGTGCAGTGAACACCTTGAGTCAACACATGGTTGATCCTCATAACATTCACTGGGTTAGTGCCATGAAACTCTTGAGATATCTCTGGGGCATGACAGACCATGCGTTGAGATACACTGCCAGGAGTATGACACTCCATGGATATACCGATGCCGATTGGGTTGGCAGTGTGGTGGATCGCAAGAGCACATCTAGATGTTGCTTCACACGTAGATCTGCTTCGGGCAGAAATCTGAAGTCGGTAGCCTTTAGCACCGCTGAGGCCGAATACATTGCAATATGTATGGCCTGTTGTGAAGTCACTTGGTTGTGAAATCTCTTTAGTGAGTTGTTCGAGCATGTGCTAGATGCCACCGATATCCTTTGTGATAACCAAAGGTGGATTCCTTTGTCATAGAATCTCGGGTTCCACGATTGATCCAAGCATGTTGATGGTTGGTACCACTTTATCCGGGATATGGTATAGCGAGGCGCCGTAAGGCTCGATCATATAGGAACTGATGAGCAAGTCACAGATATTCTCACAATGCCCTTGGGGAAGGTCATGTTCCTAACCTTCCGTGAGAATCTTGGAATCATAGAACGACCCTATTTGGAGAGTCTTGTTGGACGATGAGCTCTAGGAGCTCCAAGGGAGTTTTGGGGATAGCTTTGGTGCTATAAGCAACCACAGGGCTAGGCTTGCCGAACCTAGTTGGTGTGCTTCCGCCCCACCGTGATGATATTGAGCTAGTATACCTCTATTTGATCTGTGCTCCATATGCATCCTACCCATGGAGTTTCGGACTCATGGGAAGTACCTCTCATTTGGCCAATGAGGTGGGAAATGAGAATAGAGACCATAGCAAGACCGATGGACGCATCGGAGATTGTCGTACTCTCTATGTCTAGGATGGCACGTGTCCAACCACTTGATCTGGGATCAAGTCTAGCGAGGTTTCGGACCTCCAACTGACTTCGGGTCAGTGAAACTAACTTTGGGTTATTAGATGACTCTCTTGAGTCCTAGTGAGGTTTCGGACCTCCAACTAACTTCGGGTTGGTATGAGACTCTTTGTGAGTCCTCTAGAGGTTTCGGACCTCTGGGCTGAATCTGTCAGCCGAGAATGATGTCTTGGTAACTGACCCACTTCTGTTCTGAAATAAAAAAGCCAGCGAAACAAGTTACGGCAGGATGACGCACGATGTTTGCATTGCACTAGTGGACGAAGTTCTCCCTAGTTGAGAGGAAGTGTTAAATTTGGACAACTAGGTCCAAACACCGGGTTGTGCTACTCAAATGACAATCCCAATATTTTTATTGGATTCCTCTTTCGGAGGAGCAAAACATGTACTTTGAATTTATTCCACTTATGTGCTAGGTCGGCCTGGAATATAATATAGACTTAAATGTCTTAAAGGATGTGTCACAAACCCCCAAAGATGCCTATATATTGGAGAGACTTGGAGTTCAGTATACACACAATGTGTGGAGGATTTTCTTCTCTCTTGATGGCAATGGAGCTGTGTTCTTGGTGCTGCGTCTTTGTGGAGTATTCTTTGTCTGGGTTGTCTTGGGGTTGTGTGTGACACGCTTGGCTGAATGAACTATGAAAGACTTTGCTGGTTAAAGCATCCTGCGGCTCGCCGTAACGCCACCATTCTTTATTTCTGTTTTGGCTTGTCTTCCATCGATCTATTGGTATGTTCTATCTGCTTTAGTATTTTGTGCCCTAATCTGAAATGGCATAGAACATGTTCAGAAATTAACAAATCTGCTCTGGGAAAATTGCATATCTGTTGTTATTGGTGAATCTGCTATTGCTGGTTTTAGGACTATTACTGCTCACTCTTTTACCGCTGTTAAACCCTTAAAAAAATTTACAGATCTTTGAAAAAATGACCATCAGATTCCATATTTGGCTCATAACATGCTACATGCTGCATGAAGTTAGATAAGGTAATGTGGTTTACTTGTCAATTGAGCGTATCCCAGTTGGTTGGGAATGTTTAATAATAACCTTTCCACCATGGTTCAAGTTTCATTGACATGACTATGTATAATTAAATTATCCTGAAATATGTTGCATTATACACCTCTTCCCTGAATTAATGAGAAAGAAGGAAATCTACTTTATTTATATATATATATATATAGTGGTCTACCTGAATATGCGAAAAATCCCACAGCACTATGAAAGAGGTATGCCCATAGAAGTTCATATTTATTGTATAACTTTCAGGATCCTGGTCAAGGTTTGTGAATATGAATTGCATTTTTTAATGCTGGATATTTTATGATTCCTCGTATTTGAATACATGTACACCCGAGAACTAAAGAGCTAGTAGTTCACTTCAGACATATGAACTGAGGATATATGTGTGTGTCAATATATTGGGTGAATTGGACCTATTGAGCTATTATATTCCTTTTTCTGGTATAGCCCATTAACCAATGGTAAATCATACGTCTCAGAAATGCAAGCTTTAATGTAAAATGCCTACCCTCTTCCGCAATCGGCCGAACTCGCTGGATTTGAGCTCCTGTCTAGTGGCTTTCTTAATCCGCAACATGACAAGCTCTCCCTTGAGATCAATTACTTGATCATTGATTTCGTCCGTGCTTTTTGCTCTGATTTCTTTGAGTTCCTCTTCCCTCTTTGCCATCATCACGGCCTTAACGGGCCTGTAACTGCAAACGCTCTTAGTCACACTTACTCGGAACGGAATTGTGCCACTGAAGTTGGTGTTTAAGCTGCTTAATCTGCTGACCTTGGAAAGATTCAAATCCAGTGCATAGTTTGGAGGCGTGCTTAAGCTCATTGCAATCGAAGCCATGCCCATTTCGTCGTGAAAGCAAATGCAAAACCCGAGCACGCTCCTACCTCACGTTTACCCCTCTGGATAAGGCCGCCTGCTTTGGTTATGAGCCCTCAGTCTATTTCAAAAACATGATGTCCTTAGCTTCCAACAATAAATTTCAAAACGTGCAGAAACATTTACAAACAAAGAATGGTGGGATTTGTATAAAAGGATTGTCAAAGCAGTAAATTTCCAAAATACCTATAAAGATTTTGTAAGCCACTTGAGAATAATTATAGGGAAATCAGTAAATTTCCAAAATACCTATAAAGATTTTGTAAGCCACTTGAGAATAATTATAGGGAAACGGTTCGCTTCATAAACCATAGCGATAATTAAAATGGCAGTAAACATGGAATGGACTTGGAAGCTCTTGAACAACTAGGTTGGCTTTCTTTTGCTCTTCATTAATTGCAAGTTCGATGTGTTATCGATTCCATCCCTATACAAATTTCCTTTATTCGAATTCTGTTCTACTTGGAAAGAAAATTGATTTCAATATTTCATTATACAAATTTAAATCTTTCCCACGTTTATAAATCTGTAAATTGATTTCAATATTTCATTATACAAATTTAAATCTTTCCCACGTTTATAAATCTGTCCTCATTTCATTAAAATATTTAAAATATATATATGACTAAAAATTAATAATAATTAAAAACAAATAAATAATAAAAATAATATTTTTAATCTATGCCCTAATAATATTTGTTTAATTTGAATTCTTTAAACTTTAAAAATTAGGGTTCAAACCATGAGACTTGTGGGGTCAAACCTCTCCATCTAACCATTGGACTACATCTTTGAGTTGTTCCTATTCCCCATTGAAACTTAAGTTTGCATAAGTACATGTTTGCCCCTTATGGATTAATGCGCATGTCTAAGTGACACATTTAATGCATATGGGACTTCGTGTGAAAGTTGGAGGCAACTTTGACATAATAGATACCCTCAAACATAGTTGATTAGGTAAGGGTGCTTGTATAGCATGTAAGGCATATCTACTTCATTGTAATAACTTAGGTTGAATAGTCATTTGCCTATGTTAACCAACTATATTAAAAAAGCCATATGGATGAACTACAAACCTTGTGTCCTAGAGGAGAGATTCCATAGGAGATACAAATGCATTTAATTTGAGATGGGATTTCATTTTCCTTTTTTTTTTCTTTTTAATTGTAGTGCAACCTTCATTAAAAGAAATAGGCTTATCCCCATGAGATTTCAACCTCTATTAATAGGATTGGTTCTTTGTTTCATATTCAATCTCCCCATAAGGAATGTAGCATTCCCTTTGAAGGGGGAATATGGTCAACCTATGACTAGACTTAGAAACTACAGTAGAAATATTTTGTAGGATTTACTCTATCGAAATATGCTTTGATTTGGAGCCCTTCCCCCAAGTGAGTTTACGAAATCTACGTTTTTTTGTTTGGGAGGAGATTGATGCCTTAACCTTTTGCTAATGGGTACTTAGATGTCCAAGTTAAAAATAGACCCTACAACGAAAAACAATGCATAAAATAGTTGATATGTACCATTGTCTTGGGTAGTCCAATGGACAATTCATCATAAAAAATCTTCGTATGCTACTATAAATCAAATGAGATTGTATTCTACTATATGGAGATTATTTATGATCAGGTTATAAGATTAGAGATATACTCCTTTCGCTATGAAAAATAACTAAGAAAATAAAATTAGGAGTATGGACGAAAAAATATCACACCATTAAGATATTAAACACAAAATGTATCATGGGGAAATATGCAAGGATGAAAAGCCGACAAGGAATAAGTATTGTCTCCTTACTTTTTTATTCTTAGTTTTATAATATAAAATATAAAGAAAGATAACGACTCACCATGAAGTAGATTAACATTGTGGCCTAAAAGCTACCATAAGATTTCCCTCTCCATTTACTTTACTTTGATATCCCAATCTTTTATATTGCTCATTATGGCATAATAAATCATTACAATAGAAATAAAACCATTTTCTCTCCTCACGTCGTAGTATTCAGTAATTCCTAATGGTCATTAGGGTTAGGGTTAGAGGTTACATTCTACAATGGTTAGGATTTTGGACCCTCTATAATCTTCTTGAAATCCTACATGTTACTATTATCACTAATGAGCATTGGTGTGGATCCACATGGTACTATAGTGGTCAAAGCATAAGTCAAATTCCAAGAACATAATTTTTGCATATAGACCCTATTTTCATTTTACAGTAGCTTGTTTTGAAGTTATCGACATGTACTATCGTCAGGACAATTGGCTAAACTAATGGAAATTCTTTTTGACAACAAAAATTTTGGCCCAAAATAAACTTATTTTTCCATTCTCACTATATTCTAGGATCATTCCTAAAAATGGTCACTATAATTCCACTACTCTCTTTTTTCACCCTCAGAAGTTTAGATAAGGATGATAATTATATAAGGATTCACTCTAAATCATACCTCTGCATTTTGGGAGGCTTTTGGTCCCTAAAAACATTTAATAAATGAAAGAAGAAAAACTTTCCTCAACTTTATCCTTGGAGTACCACTTGGCCTTGCTTGGAATTTTCGTGTTTAACCCAACTTACCAAAGTTGTTGCTAACTCATTTTGGTTGATTTAGTCCTCTTCTATTCTACTAACTTTGCCTGAGCATTTGATGATAAATATTATATGGAAGGTAAGACCAACCCCTCATTTTCCTTATCAAGCATAAGTGGCTCATAAAATTTCAAAATATCCACATTCATTATTGAGTAAACACAAATATATGGAGATAAACTAATTCTATAAGCATTGTTTCCTACTTCTTACAACATTTCAAAAGACCCATACTTTAGAGAATTTACTCTTTTCTACCAAGGCCCTGCAACCTCTCCTTGTTTAAGTGCAACCAAACTCAAACTCTGACATTGAATATCTTTTCAATGTTGTATTGATCATGTTTAATCCTTGTATTTTCCTATGATTTCTTCAATTTCTCTTGTACTTGCAAATGGATCCATATGATCTTCTTAATGAATTTCTCATACTTTAGTGCTTATCCTCTGGCATCTTCCTCATCTCTTCCATGATGCTCATACACAACATCTAGAAGCAAAGGTGAAAAATATCCAAAACAATTTTCAAAAGGGGACTCACTAATGGATGTATGTGCTACTCTATCATAAGAGTGTTGAATATGGATCAGATCCTTTTCTATTATTTTTTGACACCATGTTGTATCCTTGGCTTGGCCCATTCTTTGCCATGATCCCTCATTATATCATTGTTTGGAGATATATTGATGAGCATGAGTATGTCCACCTCATCCCTATTGAGATTTTGTATACACCTCACCCCTTTAGTTTATTGTTGGAAATGTGTTCTCTTTCACCCTTCCCTACGAAATCCTCCTTCTTTGGACACCCTACACTATGATGTATTTTGGTCATATAATTTTCTCCTAAGCTCATACATCAACGAGAAAATAATTATCACTGTAAAATTGCTCACCTATGCCATTTTGGATAATTTTATCCAAATATATCACTTTTCCATGCATAACCTTCATCCTCCATTCCATTCCATCACCACATGACCTCAATCTTGTTGTAATATCCAATTCAACCCCAAAGTTTGACCCAAAGTGACTAGCATAGATAATGGCATATAAAGTGAGCACAATAAGTGCAAAAAAGTACCTAGAAAGTGTGTTGCCTAGAAAAATAGAATTTCTTAATTACTTTTCGACCTAGGAAATGCACCCATGCCTTTGAAATGGCATATTAGCTATGTATGGACGTCATCAAACTCTAATTATTATTATTAAATATTGATATAGACATATTAACCACTACATAAAAGATTATGTCGAGAGGGTTCTCCACCACACATCTATATTCACATCATTCCATCCAAGCAAGGTTATGTTGTTGGAATACTAACAAAGTCTTGAGAGCACTAATCTCTTGCCTCATGATTCCAGATTTTTGCCTTCTTTTTTACCCAATATTGGAGTTGGAACACACCAAGTAAGCAAAAGACCCATCCCAAGGATGGAATTTGGTGCCCATTTGTCTTCATCAAGACACTCTACCAGGCATTGATTATACTTTCTGAGTCAATTTGATTAATAATGTTTGTGCTTTTTATTTTCTTATTCACATTGAATAAATTTTTTATTCCCTTATTTTTGCATAGTTGAATATTATATTTCACATGAATTGGTGTTTTATTTGCATGAATATTAGTAGGGTTTATAACTCTATTCTCGTTTACCATTTATCGATTGATTGATTCATAACCATCAATTAGGGGGTCTTACTCACCTTTTTCACAAAAACCCAACAACTTTAGGATTTCGTATGAATCCGATGATGAAGGTTCTTTTAGGGTGATCACCAAGGATATTCAATATGATCATATTGTTAATTTTCTAGGATTGATAAGACAATATGTTCTATATATTTCTAAGTATATGATTTTTTGAAACTGATTCTTTATATTTTAGTATGGCAAACATGTAATGTCTTTGATTTATTTTAATTCTACTGTATGTTTATAGTTCCACATTAATTCGACATTTATTTATACATCCAACTATATATTCATATAAAATTAATTCAAATTGAACATAGCTATAATATATGAAAGAGACAATTTAACATTAATTAGGAGTTAATGCAAACAATTACTAATTTAAATAAATAAAAAATAAAAAAAATAAACAATAATAGTATATATTTTTATATCAAAAAAAGGTTGCGACCAAACCGTACAACATAGATATACATGAAATGTATGCTTCTAAGAATTCATATCCTAAAATCGTTGTGTAGATCTTCAAAATGAGGGTTTTATCGATACCTCAAACTTAAGAGTCTATCACTGTAATGTACATTTTTAATTGATCACTCCAAGGGGTCGACTTAGTAGCCTATTTTATTTCCATACGCTGTATTCGAGAAAGAGGGGGATCAACTGTTTAATTGTTTAATGTCTCTTGGGAGATAAAGAAAAATTAAAAAGGTGAACAATTAAATTTAAAAAGGTGTTATTTTATTGAGAAAATGACCCATGGTATTTTGATGACCCATGATATTCTAATGATAAAAGAGATATTGGAGCTCACACTTGGGATTTTATTTGATTAATTTCTCAAATCAATTTGAAGAGCTCTTGTAGCTTGTGTGTTCAAAGGGTGAACCCTTGAGTGAGATTACTTTCAGTGGTGAAACACATCCGCCTTAGTTGATCAAAGGGGAAGATCGTTGATATTTTTTATTTGGATCCAACGTTTATCAAGATTCATACATTTATAGATTGTGAGAGCCGAAGAAGGAGACCATGCCATTTATTTTGCATGTTGTGGCACTTTATGGGGGGTGTTTCAGTCTTTATCAGCGATTCAGGGGGTTTTGTGATTTGATTTAGCCATTAACAATTTGTGGAAGACAAGGGAGGATAAGTTCATCATTATATCACCAAATTTTAAGGGTTTAGTGTGGGTCATTTAGCCAAATTTATTGGCCCCATTCCTATTTTTTCTCTCAGAAAAATTGAACCAGCATACTGCATCGTGGTATCTTAAGGAGGGTCAAACCAACTCCAAAATATTGTTCTAGCAAGGTGATTTACAACAGTTTTTCAAGACATCTCATCGCCACCACTACACAACAAAAATCGTGCCATTAGCGAGTTTCCTAGTAAATTGATTTTGTTTCCCAACATGTAATTTCATGATCAATTTAATAAATAGTTGGTTGAGTTTGTTACTCTAAATTCATTTGTATTGGATGAGTTGTTATTGTGCTAGAATCATTTTTCTTACAAGTTACATGTGGTAATATTTTTGGTATTTCCTTCATAATTAATTACCTGCAAAGTGCTTAAATAAATGTGTGTTTGTAAAGTGTTTGATAAAATTTTTGAATGGTAGACAATCAAAAAATCACTGGTTAATTACAATAGGGGACATTGCAGTGGTATCAAAGTTGGTTTTCCTGCTAACCTATGAGTAAATGATACTTTACTGAAACTAAAGGATAGGGCATAGGGCACCTTCAGGAGACAAAGGAAGGGTAATAGTCATCCTCACTCAAAATCAGAAGAAGAAGAAAACATGGAAGATAATTGTTGACACCTAATCCTCTAAGGGTTGGTGTAGAAGGTGAATAGACAAAGGAAGTCCAAAAGACCTTGGAAGATGAATCCAAGGATCACAAGAATGTATTATATATGTATATCTATGTGAATAATAAAGACACACGATTATCTTTCTCTTCATCCTTTTTCCATTCCATATGTGTCTAACATGGTATTAGAGCCAACTCCATTTTTGGCTTCCCTGCCCTGATAACTCCCTCCTTGCGTATTCTACTCATGCCATACTCCTGCCAATACTCCTGCCTTTGTTAAGCATTTCTGCAGACTGACACCTCTACACTAGTTTTTTTTGTGTTTCTAAGCATGAATTTGAGGATTTGTTGTCCACTCCTCGCTCCCCACACGAGTTTCCTCGCAGCCTCCAGGTATCGCACCCCTCAACGCAACTCCCATACCAGGCAGTGTTTAAACCCCGTGTTGAATATTGCAGAATTGTCTCACCTCTCTACTCCTATACCGCTCCATATACAGTCTACAGTGCTCCATATACTCAGCTCTATATACAGTCGACAGAGCTCCATATGCAATCCCTCCCTCCTCTGGCACTCTCGATAACCGACCCCATACGCGCAGTCTTCACATCAATACGCTCTGCTCTCCTCCTCCATGCGTAGTCAACACTCCTCGGTCCTCCACTCCAGTCTCCATACGCTCTCAATAGTCCACAATCCACGCTCTTCCTCGGCGCAATCCCTCGAATCCCACTGCTCCATACACAGTCTCAGCTTCGCCCTCCACTTCCCACTGTGGCTTTTCAGTGCCCCTACACTCTCGACATACGCAACCTCCGTCCACAGCGGAATCATGGTGGTCGGCCTCCATATACGCACCGACCCTCAACTCCTCTACGCAGAGCACTCTTTTACGCAGAGCCTTACGCTGCTCCTCCCCAACCTTACGTTGCTCCATAAGCAAAGCACTCCTCCCACTCCATATTTCCCACCTTCCACTATTTTGGTCTTCTCATCATCCAATAATACCTTTTATGTATATACTCCACCATATTTTCTATCGAGTTCTGAGAAATACAGGTCACCACACCACGCATGACGTGCTGGATTTTGCTCACCCAGCTTCCAGATTTTTTTATTTTTTTTTTTTTTTTGTCACCTTCTCGTGGATATCTATTTTTTTATGTTTATTAGCTGATGGACTTATTTTCAACCTCATTCTTCGAGTCCTTTAACTCTAGCCTATGTTTTACTTTCGGTTGAGTGCACATAAAGACTTTGAAGGCCATCACTCTACCTTGGTTATGGTTATGAGGGTCGAGGTAATTGTTAGAGAATTTGGGTCTGTCGCCCTCTTCCTCCTCCTCCTCGCTCTCTCTCAAACGTTGTCCATGGTCTGGTGCAAGACAGGAGCGATAATATGGAAGAATAAATTATTATTTTTGTAATGTATTTATGTGTTCATTTGTGGACCTGAAAGAGGAAGGTGATTTTTTTTTACAGCAAGGCCCCTCTTTTCAATGCATGTTATTTCTTATGGGAAGTCATGTACAAAATTCCATATTTTCATGTGGTAGAGGCGTCGTTTGTAAATTTTGAAACTGCACTTCTATTTTGGATGTTTATTTATGCTTAGTTGTCCAAAGGCATTCTCAGGCTTTAAGCAACTGATTTCATGTAGAAGCCCATATTTTGACACAGTCGATTGCTTTAGTAGCCTTCGGTTTGTGAAAATAAACCACTAAGTTAGCCAAGAAATTTTAGAGTACAATTATTCTGTCACTGTACTATGGTCCCCTCCACGCTCCACCGAACTCCGAATCCACCACGTATGCATGACATGGTGCAATGGATGTTGAAGTTTTGATAGCCATCGTTACCACTTTGAAAGTGTATATGTTGGAGGATTTTACAAGCTGACATGTCAACTTTGGTTATTGTATTGTGGAAGTCCAAGGGAATGCCAGAGTTCGGGTTTCTATTTGCAACGATACTGGGCTTCCAGAGCTGATACTTTAGAAATATTCTCTAAGTAGTATAATATTGATGCTCCTCTAAATTACCACAAGTTCAACAGGTATTTCATAGTGAGATTGTTACTTCTATTAGTGATCTTGAACCCCAGATGTTAATGATATTGGTGCACAGTGTTCATAAACATTAGGGATTGTTTATATTCTTTAAAGTTGAAACTATTTAGCATTGTTCATTTGTATTTGAGGCGTTGTTATGAAATGGATCGAATTGATGATGCATGAAAGTTATTGAATAGCCTAATTTGTTCCACTATTGATGGGATGTTAAAATTCACTAAGGAAACTCTTTTTGATATTCAAACTTGCATGAAAAATGCCAAAGAAAATATGGAGTTTTTACAGCTAGAGTCTCAACTTCAACAAGATGAGTTACAACATCATAAGAATCATGACAACCATCAGCAACCAGCAAGTGATAAGACCGGTCACATTAAGGTTGACTCCCATCATGTGCCCATTTTAGGAGCAGATTTGCATGTAGATGCAGAAATTCAGCCTACACTTTGCAAGCCCATCATTAGACCTTGGGAAGAGGTTGTCATCAATAAGCACAAAATTGGTCTTCGATATGACAAGGATGTGTCCTTTCATATTCCATATTACTCTAAGCCCATCCAATTTGAGAGTGTTGGGGTTCTTCATGACAGTTCACCTTCAGCTATTCCAGTTTCTGCTCCTCTTCCACATTAACAACAATGGAATGTTAAATGCCAACATTGTGACCGAGTTGGCCATATGAAAAATCATTGTTTTGATCTTCATCCATGGAAGCATTGTCATAAAACCACTCATTCTTCAAATAGATTCTTCATAAACAAGTCTCCTGCAAGAACAAAGATTCATCTTGGAAGGATCGTTTATTGGCAATGGGCATCAACAACCAAGAAGATGTTTCAGTCATATGTCAAGATCTCTTCTAGAATATTAAAATACCTTGCAGTTGGGTTTTCGCCATCATCTCACCTTGTATCTAACAGGGGGAAAGTGATGGTCATATGCAAGATTCAAAGCCATATCAAGCGATCTTGAGCCACAACCTACAATACTAGATTCAGAGTTGTAGCTAGAGACACAGAAGTTCAAGCAAGCCTGATCCACAACCTGCCATACTGGAGTCAGAGTTGTAGCAAAAGATAGAGATGCCCCTGATCATGCCTTTGGCTGGTGGGCAACCTTAAACCATCTATGTGAGGTTGAGCTTCTTCCTCTTCAAAGAATTGGGGACAATTCCTCTAGCAGAAAACGTCAACTTCTTGCTAGGTTTTGAGGAGTTCCAGGAATTGCATTAAGCATTCTAGAGTTGGTGGTCATCCTTAAACCACCGCAGGTTGAGACCTCCCTTTCAAGTTGAGGTTCTCTCTTTTAATGCGAGTTGTAGACCTCCCTTTTCCAGGTTGAAGGTCTCCCTCTTCAAATCATTAGGATCACTTCCTCTAGCAGAAGATTCCAGCTTTGTGCCAAATTTGGAAGAGTTCCAAGAACTACACTAAGCATTCCAGTGTTGGTGGTCATCCTTAAACCACCACCTTATACCTACATCTCAGAGAGCACATTCAGCCTAGTGTTGCCATTTGTGTTACAACTCTCTTCTTAGAATCATACATACCCCTTTGGATTAAGGGAGCGAATGTTGGACACCTAATCTTTTAAGGGTTAGTGTAGAAGGTGAATAGACAAAGGAAGTCCAAGAGACTTTGGAAGATGAATCCAAGGGTCACAAGAATGTATTATATATGTAAATCAATGTGAATAATAAAGATACACACAATTATCTTTCTCTTCATCTTTTGTCCATTCCATGTGTGTTTAACAATAATGAAAAGCTTGGAAGTATCATATATACATTAAATTATTGAGATTCAACAATAATTTTTTTTGGCACCCATGATCCTAGTGAAAATTAAGCACCTACACTAGGGTGGGGCCCACAGGCTATTTTTAGGTGCATGTCTATTTTTATTATCCCTTAATTTAGATGGACATTAAACTGTAATCTATTCTCAATGTGGACTTGAAAATAGTTAACTGAAGTGGAAAATCAGTTAGCTAAGTGAATTTCGAGTTATAGGTTGGTTGGTGGGACATTCAAAGTAACTCCAGTTGTAACTGCATGATTCTAGTTGTAACAGAGTTGGAAGTGCAGTGGTGCATGAGTTGGTGCAAGTTGTAAATAGTTTAACTCAGTTAAGTGAATTAAAATAAATTGTGCTAGTTGTAACTGAAGATACACTAGTGAGAGATCAAGTGAATTAAATATTAATTAATTCACATGTAGTGATATCACATGCAAATGAAGATTTACTATTATTAGTTGCATGCATGTAAGATCCAGTGGAGACCTAGTTGAGTTCTAGGTGAAAGGGAAGTAAAATATCATTTGTGACATTATCTGCTTGCACACATGCAAGCCCACACACATTGGATGTGCCCATGATACTTGCGCAGCCAAGGTAAGCAAGAAGGCATCAATTCAGAGATTTCTTTCAGCAGGGATTGCACAGTGAAAGCAGACTGTCTAGAGATAGTAAATTGGCTAAGGGATTTACCAATTTTTGTAAGATAGTGTGAGACAATTAGCTAATGTACTGAGGGCTCTTGTGAGAAGATTTTTGTATGTAATTGTTTCATGATCCATGATATAATATACAATATAAGATAGTGGGGTTTTTAACTGTAAGCTTTCCTCAGGAAATTATCTGTGTTGTGTGTGATTGATCTTTCTTCATGCTTATGTAATTTATGATTGTGTTTTTAATTCTGCAAAGATTTGTAGAAGAGATTCAGTATTTAACTTTAGGAAATTGTTAGATCAGGTGAATCCAAGATATACATGCATATTGTATAATTTCTACATGGCATCAGAGCATAGGAAATTGCAGAAGTGAAGCAGGAGCTGAGTTTGTGACTGGATAGAATTTGAATTTGCAAAAAGAATTTACTGGTGCTACAGCTGATTCAAGATCAAAATGGCTTTCAATGGCTTGAGGTTAGAGTATGCATTCGAGGGCAGCTCAAACTACATTGCTTGGAAGGACAGAATGGAGGCGGTACTCGAAGATAATGGCTTGAAGGAATTCATTGAAAAAGATGTTCCTAAGCCATATGCTACAGATGCTGCCAATCTTGATGCATGGAAAAAGAAAGTGGCAAAGGCATGGAGGATCCTGTTGGAGGGAGTACGAGATCACATTGTCTCAAGCCTCCATGGGAAAGCCACACCATATTCTACGTGGAAGGCTTTAGCAGATCTATTCCAAAGTAGCAGTGATCATAGGAAATTGGCACTAAAAGATAAACTCAGGAAGATCAAGATGGAAAAGGGCTACACCATTCCAAAGTATCTCACAAAGTTTGTCCAATGTCGGGATGAACTAGGGAGTGTGAGAATAATAGTCATTGATGATGATTTGGTGAGCTTGGCTCTCCTAGGACTTCCTAAGAATTGGCACATTTATGAAGACTTTGTCAACGGATGGGAAAAATTTCCGGATTGGGAACGACTGTGATTGAATCTGGTGCAGGAGGAGTTCAGGCGGAACACTAGAGATGGCTCTTCATCAAAGCATGATGATGAAGAGGATTTTTCTTTGGCTGCCAAGGCAAATAAGGGGAAGGGGAAGAAATTCCATTCTAAATCCGAGTCTAAAGGCAAGAAGCAGGACATGTCCAAGGTGAAGTGTTTTCATTGTCACAAACATGGACATTTTGCTACTAATTGTCTACAAAAGAAGAAGAACAAGAAGGTTGTTGGATCTGCAGCTGGTGAGGCCCTTGCCTCACAATTTGAGCTTGAATTCTCCTTGATTGCATGAATGGTTTCAAGTGCATTGGGATCGGCGTGGTATTTGTATAGTGGTACTTCCTTTCACATGACGGGAGAGAAGGAACTTTTCAATGACTTGGAGGAGAAAGATCTTAGTTGCATATTGAGATGGGCGATGACGGACGGTACAGTGCTACCAGGATTGGTACCATTACCTTTTAGAGGGATTCAGGTAAACCATTTCAATTAAAATATGTAATGCATGATCCAAGTCTGAAGAAAAAATTTGGTCTTAGTCGCAATGTTGGAGGACAGAGGCTATGACGTTGTTTTTAGTGATGGAAAATCTTTCTTGCGACATAAAACAATGGGTCAATCCAAGAGGATAGGGATTTGAGGTAAGAATCTCTACAAGTTGGAGGTAGATGGTTGTGTTACCATGATGGGCAAGGCAGAAAAAGTGGTGAGCCGGGATGAGGGCGAATTATGGCACAAGCAACTGGGCCATCTTCATCATGGAGCCTTGAAATTCATGCAACAAATATCTACTAGACTTACAATGGGAACACTTGCTCAGTTAGATCAGTGCAAGGGTTGCACCATGGGGAAGTATGTAAAGTCCACCTTTCATGAGAAGGAGAACCATGCTTTGGGGATCCTTGAGAGAGTTCACACAGACGTGTGTGGACCATTCTCGGTTGCTTCAACGAAAAAACATAAGTACTATGTAATCTTTGTTGATGACTTTTCTCGTAAATGTTGGATATTCTTCATGCAGAAGAAATATCAAACATTCTCTAAGTTCTGTGAGTTTAAGGCATTGGTGGAGAAAGAGTCGGGGAAGCAAGTGAAGGCTCTTAGGAGCAATAATGGTTGAGAATACATCTCTAACGAATTCAAGAACTTCTACATCAAAGAAAGAATTCGAAGAGAACTCATAGTGCCTCATAACCCATAGTGGAATGGGGTCGCAGAGAGAAAGAAAAAAACAATCGTGGGTGCAACACGAGCGATGTTGCATGACCAGGGCCTACCAATGCATTTGTGGGCGGAAGCATGCAACGCTGCAGTTTATGTGCAGAACCATTGTCCTCATAGAGTACTTGACATGAGTACACCTGAAGAAGCTTTCACTAGCAAGAAACTGGATGTTTCACACTTTAATATTTTTGGCTCATATGTTTATGTGCATGTGGCCAAGGATGCCAGGAAGAAGCTGGAGCCGACTGCTGAAGTTGGGATTTTTGTGGGGTACAGAGAAACACCCTATAATTATCGTGTGTATTTTCCAAGCAACAAAATGACTGTTGTGCGACGGGATATAAAATTTGATGAGGGGAAATCCATGCAGTTGTTGCTTGAGAGGGAGCTGGACTTGCATGCGGAGGAGGAAATGTTGGTTCCCAAAGATGAGTCTCAAGATGTGGATCAGCCACATGGGGAGGTTCATGGAGTGGAGGAAGCCACTCATGTAGAGCCATCCATCAGAAATGGTAGAAGGCGCATCACAAAAGCTGATAGGTTGAGACTTGATGCTGCACAGAATGTAGGAGCCCCTACTTCACAACGTAGATAGAGACAGTCTCCTGACCGATTTACTGGATACATGGCTCTCATGAGAAAATGTATTGTGACTGAACCATATTCATTTCAAGAATTAGTGCACCAACCTACTTGGGTTGATGCAATGGTGGAGGAGTATGACTCCATTGTCAAAAACAATGCATGGGGAATTGTCCCAAGGCCAGTTGATAAATCAGTGGTAGGTTCGAGATGGATCTACAAGGTAAAGCAAGTTGCTGATGGGAGTGTGGAGAAATACAAGGCCAGATTTGTGGCCTAGGGCTTCTCACAGATCAAGGGGATAGATTATGATGAGACCTTTGCACCTGTCACAAGGTACTCTTCCATAAGGACCATCCTTGCACTCTCATCGCAGATGGGCTGGCGCATTCATCAGATGGATGTGAAAACTGTGTTTCTCAATGGGATCATTGAGGAAGAGGTGCACATAGAGCAGCCTGAAGGTTTTGAGATCTTTAACAGCGAGTCACATGTGTGCAGACTTAAAAGAGCATTGTATGGGCTGAAGCAAGCACCCCATGCTTGGTACACTCGGATAGACAACTATTTCACCGAACTGGGCTTCACCAAAAGTGAAGCAGATGCAAACCTGTACTAGATTATGGTTAAGGGTAAGCTATTGATCATTCTTCTTTATGTTTATGATTTAATTTTGACTGGTGATGAGAAGGTGATACACTCATGCAAGGAGGATCTTGAAAGGGAGTTCGAAATGAAGGATATGGGCCTCCTTCATTGTTTTCTTGGATTGGAAATATGGTAGTGAGATGGTGAAATTTTTATGTCTCAAGGAAAGTATGCAAAGGAGATACTGGGTAAGCCTAACATGGAGAGATGCAAACCCATGGATACTCCTCTTCCATGAAACTGGAGGAAAGAGGATGTTACTTCTGGAGAGGTAGTGGATGCTACTGTCTATCGACAATTAGTGGGTTCACTAATGTATCTAGTGAACACAAGACCAGACATTTGCTATGCGGTTAACCAGCTTAGTCAACCTATGGTTAAGCCTACCAAGCTCTTTTTGAAGGTGGGGAATCATGTCCCGAGACACCTAAGGGGCACATCAGAGTATGGTCTATGGTACAGACAAACAGATGGAGTGAAGTTACATGGCTTCACAAATGCGGATTGGGCTAGTAGTCCATCTGACAAAAAGAGCACATCAGGGGGTATCTTTAGCATTGGATCTACAATTGTTTCTTGGTACAACAAGAAGCATAGATCCATGGCACTCAGTTCAGCAGAAGTGGAATACATGGCAGCAAGTCAAGCTACATGTGAGGCTATCTGGATGAGAAAGATCTTGGTTGGTTTGTTTGGTTCTCAGATGGATCCGACAATGATTCATTGTGATATAATTATATTTTCATTCAACTCTCGATTAATCCTGTGTTTCATGATAGATCCAAGCATATAGATATCATGTACCATCATCTCAGAGATTGTGTGCAGAGGAGAATTATGTTGCTTCAGTACATTCCCATAGAAGATTAGGATGCAGATATTCTGACGAAGGGGCTCACCAGGATCAAATTCGAATACCATGGAGAGAAGATCGGGGTGAAGGATAATCCCTTTCTTGTTGAGAGGGAGTGTTGAGATTCAACAATAATTTTTTTTTGCACCCACGATCCTAGTGAAAATTAAGTACCTACACTAGGGTGGGGCCCACATGCTATTTTTAGGTGCATGCATATTTTTATTATCCCTTAATTTAGATGGACATTAAACTGTAATCTATTCTCAATGTGGACTTGAAAATAGCTAACTGAAGTGGTAAATCAGTTAGCTAAGTGAAGTTCGAGTTAGAGGTTGGTTGGTGGGACATGCAAAGTAACTCTAGTTGTAACAGAGTTGGAAGTGTAGTGGTGCGTGAGTTGGTGCAAGTTGTAAATAGTTTAACTTAGTTAAGTGAGTTAAACTCAGTTGTGCTAGTTGTAACTGAAGATACACTAGTGAGAGATCAAGTGAATTAAATATTAATTAATTCACATGTAGTGATCTCACATGCAACTGAAGATTTACTATTATTAGCTGCATGCATGTCAGATCCAATGGAGACCCAGTTGAGTTCTAGATGAAAGGGAAGTAAACTATCAATTGTGACAGCATATGCTTGCACACATGCAAGCACACACACATTGTATGTTCCCATGATACTTGCGCAGTCAAGGCAAGCAAGAAGGCATCAATTCAGGGATTTCTTTCAGCAGGGATTGCGCGGTTAAGGTAGGATGTCTGGAGACAGTAAATTGGCTAAGGGATCTGCCAATTTTTGTATGACAGTGTGAAAAAATTAGCTAATGTACTAAGGGCTCTTGTAAGAAGATTTTTGTATCTAATTGTTTCATGATCCATGATATAATATACAATAGAAGATAGTGGGGTTTTTAGCTATAAGCTTTCCCCGAGAAATTATCTGTGTTGTGTGTGATTGATCTTTCTTCATGCTTATGTAATTAGCGGCTGTGCTTTTAATTCCATAAATATTTGTAGAAGCGACTCGGTATTTAACTTTAGAAATTTTTTAGATCGAGTGAATCCAAGATATACATGCATATTGTATAATTTCTACATAAATGACCTGGAAAAAAGGCAACAATATTTTGTTCGGGTCATCACCTAGGCTATGGAAAAGAATTAAGGGAACCAACACAATGTTGGTCCAAGTAGGTCAAATGGTTATGATGGGAGCCATGCTAAGGGGATAAACACTCATATTTCAGTCCAGAATAACCCTCATACAACAAGTGGAGCAACTCCTAGACCTCTACTACCTTGGTTCTTGGAGGAAAAACCAACAAGGAATTAGTACTAGCAAGGAAAAGGTGAAGGGTTCACTGATTATTTGAGGGAGTATCAGGATGTTGGTGAGGAATTTCATGTAGCCATGTCATTACATGATTTTTGTACTATTAAATACTGGAACATGCCAAGAGAGTACAATAGGGGCTCACAAAATTATGATCTTCTATGGAAGGTGGAGAAATTATCCATCCCTTCCTTTGATGGGTCAACGAAATGCACTACCAGAGCATGGGTTCAAAATTTGGACACATATTTCCAACTCAAACCAATGATGGATACCAAGGCCTGACGCTTGCTACGCTGCATTTGGAAGAATCCCATGAGTGGTGGTACCATGGGCTAGTCATCTTAGGTCATTATAGCATCACCCCATACATGGACTTCACACATTGACTGATTTGATAAGAAGAACCCAAATATACATTTCAAAGAGTTGGCACAACTCAAGAAAACAAGTAGACTAGATGTTTGCATTTATAAGTTTCAGAGGCTCGTAGTCATGGTGACATATGTGTCAAAGCATAGATTGATTATGATATTCATTGCAGGACTATTTGAACCCCTACATGGTTGGGTTAAGGAATTCAACCAACATCCTTACATAATGTTATCATTATAGCTCAGGATATGGAGGACACGATACCTAAGAATAAAGTCTCTTCCAAAATTTTTCTTCCTCAGAGAAATAAAGACAAGAAGCCCTTCCAAAAGGAGTGGAATAAGAAATACAAATTGGATGATGAGACTTGAACAACGCTAAGAATGAAGAAACATTACTTTAACTGTAAGGATCCTTGGGAACCACATCACAATTGCATAGGGAAGGGAAAGGTGCATTACATAGACATTCCCTCAGATGGTGATGGGAAGAAGAGGTAGGATAGGCTTAGGAAAATGAGCATAACAATACAGATGTTGAGTAACCTTGTGTGGAGACTAAGGGTGAAACTATAGCCACTCTATCATATGTCCCTAGATACCACACTTTCAGGGTCAAAGGAGTGGTATAGGGACAACGTGTTATTGTCTTGATTGATGGTTGATCAACTCACATCTTCATTGACTCGAATTCAGTAGCCAGGAGAGGCATTCCTACAAAATACTATAAGGGATTCTATGTTGAGGTGCTTGATGGTTATGTTATGGCATGGGTAAAAAGGGTTCCAAGGTTGGAGCTAAAGATGGGTAACTACACTATGATCGATGACTTCTATGTGGTGGAGTTGACATACATTAATGTCATACTAGGTGTTCAGTGGATTATTTATACAGGGAATCATTGGAAGGACTATTGGACAATGGAGATAGAATTCATTGCAACATAAGGTAAAAGGGTAGTTTTGAGGGGCATGTCCAATAGTGCTCCTAATATTGTTACAACCAAGTGGATGGAAATCCTATGTAAGCATGGTGATGCATCTTGGGCAGTAGTGTGTATGGTTACAACACAAAATCCCTTAAATAACAACTAATATATCATGGAGACATTCAGTCTTTGTTGAACAAAGATGACCGAGTTTTTGGAGAGGTACATCCATGGATACTTCCTGATAAAGGCTTTGAGCACACCATTAAGTTAGTAGAAGGGGCCAAACTAGTAATAAATATTCCATACATGAATCCAAATAAATTCAAAGATGAAATAGAGAAATGCATCAAGGAGTTATTAGAGATGAGGCTTATTAGACCCAGTTCCAACCCATTCACTTCTTCAGTTATATTGGTTAAGAAGAAGTATGGAACCATGAGGATGTGAATTTCCTATTGGGCTCTAAATAAGAAGACAATAAAAAATAGGTATTTTTTTCCCAAGATCGATGAGTTATTAGATGAGTTGTATGGGGAAATATACTTCTTGAAGATTGATCTTCGATTAGGATATCATCAAATCAAGGTTAGGGAGAAAGATGTTCACAAGGCTGCCTTTAGGTGTCATTATGGGCACTAGTTATTGGTCATGTCATCTAGGTTAACTAATGCACTTGCCACTTTCCAATATTGCATGAATCAAATCTTCAATAAGCAGCGTGAAAGTTTTTTCTAGTGTTATTTGATGATCTACTTGTATATAATCGAACTTGGGAGGAGCATCACTTGAGGCATTTGGATGAGATATTGGGTATCATGGAGGAGAAATCATTGTATGCCAAGGAATAAAAATGTAAATTTGGCATGATATAGATCGTATATTTGGGTGATGTGATTAGTGTGCAGGGTGTGTAGGTGCATCAAGAGAAGATCTAGGCCATATTGGATTGGTGAGCACCTATAACCTTTAAATAGTTGCGAGGAATCATGGGATTATGCAACTATTATAGGTGTTTTTTTAAGGGAATTTTTGCAATTGGGTGAAACCTTAATGGATATCACAAATAAAGGGGTGTTCCAGTGGATAGAGGAATCTCTAAAAGCATTTGAGAAGCTCAAGGAGGTGATGAGTACTTGTCTAGTTTTGCCACATTTTTATTTCACATAGCCTTTGTGCTTGAGTGTGATTCTTTAGAATATGGTATAGGAGATTTGTGGATGGAAAATAGACATCCAATAACATTTGAAAGTCGGGAGTTAAGAGAACAAAAGAAGTTATACTCTATCTATGACAAGGAGATGCTCACCATCATCATGCTTTGGTGAAGTTCAAACAATATTCGGTAGGTGGCAGATTTGTGGTTAGACTAACCATAATAGTTTGCGACACTTCCTGGAGCAAAAAGTCCTGAATGAGAGGGAAAAAAAAATGGGTAAGCAAGATACAAGGTTATTATTTCTACATTGAGTATATTAAGGGTAAGAAAAACATTATGGCATATTCTTTTTCCAAGAAACTAACAACTTTCTCGCTTATGGAGATTTCAGCTGATTGGAAATCACACTCGCTGGTGGAGTATTCCAAGAATATGTTTGCTTGTGAGTTGATGGATGGTCACATTCAATATGATAGGTACAAAGTGATGGATGATGTTATTTTCTACAAAGAAATAATATATTTATTCCAAGAGCCCACTCTCAGAGAGAAGATTATGGGAATGGTTCATGATTCACCATTAGCAGGGTACCCTAGATATTTCAAAAATTACACGAAAATTAGAGAGGTTCTCTTGGAAGGGCCTCAAGGATGACATGTTGAGACATGTGATTGAGTGTATGAATTGTCTATAGAATAGGTTAGAGCATACTCATCCTTAAGTATTATTGTAGTAATTTCATATTCCAGAGTAGAAGTGGGAGAGCGTGTTAGTGGATTTCATCACAGGTCTACTGAAGATACAAGGGAAAGATTGTATTTATGTTGTTGTTGATTTGTTGACCAAATTTGCACACTTCTTTGTGATATCATACAAATATAATACAATGCGGGTGGAAAATGTTTCTTCAAGGAGATATTTAGGTTCCATGTGCTACTTAAGTACATTGTCAATGATTAAGATGTTAGGTTTCTTAGTGCACTTTGGTTGGAGTTGTTCAAATATACGAGCACTTAGTTGACTCCTAGTACCAATTATCACCCACAGATAGATGGATAGACAGAGATTGTGAATTTTATGGATTGATGGGTACATATGTAACTATGTGTCGCGACAACATAAAGCTTGAATTAAGTGGTTTCATCTAGGAGAGCACTACTACAACACCACTTACCACATGTCCATTGGTATCACCCTGTTTCGAGCATTGTATGGCTATGATGCTCCTCCATTTGTAGATTTGGAATTTGGGGATGATAGAGCTCCCAAAGCTAAAGTCCGGATACATGAGAGATAATATGTCCTCAATACTCTTAAGCAAAACTTGTAGGTTTCCGAGAAACAACAAAATATATATGCAAACAAGCATGGGGTCAAGAATAATTACTCGGTTTTCTTGAGGTTGCAACCATACAAACAATCTTCTCTAAAGAAAAGTGGTACATAAAAGTCGAAACCACACTTTTATGGTCCGTATAGGGTAGTCCAGAGAGTTGGGGAAGTATCTTATGATATTGAGCTTCCAAAAGGGAGCAAGATTCACAATGTGTTCCATGTATCATGCCATAAGAAGGCATTAAATCAACATGTTATTACTTCAACAAAATCACCCCAATTAGACAAGGAGAGGAAGTTGGTTTTGATTCTTGAGGAGATTTTGGATGTCAAGGAAAAAAATTTAAGCGGAAAAGTGATCAAAGAATATATTATCAAGTGGAAATACTTACCTTTAGATGATGCTACATGGAAAGGAGATAAGATTTTGTAACATCCCAATTTGCAATTGCTTGAGGGAGAGAAATCTTAGGAAGGGAGGATTGTTATATCCCTTTTCTAGTGATCACTCAAAGGGGGTTGACTTAGTAGCCTATTTGATTCCCATAGGATATACTTGAGAAAATTGGGGATTGATTGATTTAATTGTTTAATGTCAATTGGGAGAAAAAGAAAAATTATAAAGGTGAATAATTAAATTAACATGTGTTATTTTATTGAGAAAATGACCCATGGTATTCTAATGATAACATAGATATTGGAGCTCACTCTTGGGATACTATTTTGATTATTTTCTCAAATCGATTTGAAGAGCTCTTGTAGCTTGTATGTTCAAAGGGGGAAACCCTTGAATGAGATTGAATTAAATGTTGAAACACATCCCCCCTAGATAATCAGAGGGGAAAATCACTAAGATCATCCTTTGGGATCCAAATTTTTTTAAGAGTCATACATTTAGAGATCATGAGAGCTAGAGAAGGAGTTGTACCATTTATTTTGCACGTTGTGGCACTTCTAGGAGGGTGTTTGAGTTTTTATCAATAGTTTCAAGGATTTTATGGTTCTATTTAGCCATCAACAATTTGTAGAATACAAGGGAGGCCAAGTACATTATTATATCAACAAATTTTGAGATTTTAGTGTGGGTCATTCAACTGGATTTATGGGTGCAGGTCCTCTTTTTTCTCTCAGAAAAATTGAGCCATCATTGTTGGGTAGCGGTATCTCAAGGAGGGTTGATCCAACTCAACAAAATTTTTACAAAAAGGTGATTTACAATAATTTGTCAATAAATCTCAGTGTTTCCATCTACATAGCAAAAATTGTGCCATTATCTAGGTTCCCAATAAATTGATTTTGCTACCCAACATGTAATCTTAGGATAAAACTTAATAAACAATTGGTTGAGTTTGTTACTCTAAATTATATTTGTATTATCTAGGTTGTTATTGTGCTAGAATATTTTTTATTATAAGTCACATGTTGTAATATTGATGGTATTTTCTTCATACTTAATTACCTGCAAAGTGTTTGATAAAATGTTTGAATGGTAGAAAATAAATAAATTACTAGTTAATGACAATAGGGGACATTGCATATACTACTTAACAAACTAACCTATCAACAACACTATTAACTAATCTATTTGAGAAAACATTTATATATAAGAAATAAAAATGTTAATTTTCTGAAAATTTGAACCCACGTAGATCACCGGGTCTATTCTATCTATTGTTGTAGCATCACTAGTACTATAAATTGTGTTAAATTCCATAACACCATCGTCTGCTACCTCTAATGTGATGATAGGTAAGGCCAGAAACAATGTTATCAAGCTTTCAAGTAGTCCATGAGAGGTGGATTCTAAGGAACTATGACCAAGGTCAAGAGAAGGGGAAAATAAGACCTTTGGAGGGATGTTCATGTTGGTCATTATGCACCCAACAATGTCTTGCATGAAGGATAATGAAGAATCCATTTTCAAATGTCTCACATTAATAAATTTATTCATGGAGACATGAGATTTATATTCCTAGTCCCTTTAGTAAAGTAGTCGACTCTCAGTTTCCAAAGTAAAATTGTCCCGCACCTTGTTACTCATAGAATTACTCTCCTCCAATCTATATATCCTTCCTTCCCCTTGAATAATAGTGTACATCACATTATCTTATGTATCTTCCACATTTTTTTTACACTTTTGGATAGAATTCCTTAAAAATATTAGGGAAAAAAGGATGAAACAACTATTACCATAATGAAAATGCTCCATGATGGTTCCCAATCCTTAACAAATAGATCAATTAGAGTGGGGAACTCGGGTAGGATAAAAAACACATAGAGTTTCTATCTATAAGGAGTGAAAATTATATCATTAAGGTCATCCTCCTTGGTTATTATCCCTCACAATGAGGTCTCCTTTAGTGTTGGAAATGACAAGCAATAAATCATGGATATTCCAATTAATCCCACACACACGAATCATGCCCATGAAGGTGCAATTATTTGGAGAGAGAGATGAGGATACCTGCAAATGGGAAGAGGGGGAATAAGGCCATTTTAAAAGTCCTTCTCCATGTCACCTTCAATAACTTATGGGTGTAATAGGAGGGAGGTTTAATGTTGGAAAGGGTAAGCAATCAATCATGAATGATCTAATCAATCCCACACACTTGAGCCATGCCCATAAAAGTAAAATTATTTATAGATAGAGATGTGGATACATGAAAATGGAAAGAGGGGTTATGAAGCCATTTTAAAACTCCTCCTTGATGTCACCTTCAAGACTTGATGGGTGCAATAGGAGGAAGACTACATTATTCAACCATGTAATTTCATGGGACAGGGCACATGGATACAAATTATATTCCCCCTCCTTTAAAAATAGACTTCCTTCCTAAAATTTGACCCCATAATTTGTGTTGAGGTTTGTTTCAACATTCATCTTTCCCAACACTTGAAAAAAGGATATATGGTAAAAAAAAATTCCCATATAACTGGATATATGTCATATTCTAGAAATATTTAAATTTGAAAGTGACTTTATGGATAGAAGGGCATGGCTAGTCACCATTGAGTCTCCAATAACTCTCTAATTTTCGACCACTTTATTTTTAGAGTAATGAGTTCATAAGACATATAATTTTTATGCTTCATTATTAATGGTTATTCCTAGCCCCATATGAACTAGGGAAAATTTTAGGGGCAAAATTTTGCAAATGAGTTATTTTTTGGACATTTTCTAATATATATATATATGTATATATATATTTGCTAATTTGGTTAAAAATTTGCCTATTTTTTACATATATATTATGAAATGGATGATATTTTCCATAAAATTACCAATTATAATAGTAAATTACATGTTTTTTTATTGAATATTCTCCTACTTTCTATACATATGAATTTTCTAACTAGAGTAATCGCCTACAATACTATATATATGAAAAATATTAAATCCTTAAAAAATACCCTAATACGAACTTGAAGGCTATTTTTCCATCACGTCATGTAATTATACACCCCCCCCCCCCCCCCCCCAAAACCAAAAAATGTAATATTAAAAATTGAGAGAGAGAGAGAGAGAGAGAGAGAGAGAGAGAGAGAGAGAGAGAGAGAGAGAGAGAGAGAGAGAGAGAGAGATATGGGAAATTAAGCATTATTCTTTATATTCATCATTTAATTTTAAATTCTTTTGGTAGGAGGGAGTATAGTCTATGACATGATGGAAAAATAGTCTTTATTTGTGCAGGGCTAGGAATAGCCACTAATAATGAAGCATAAGCATTGTATGTTTTATGAACTTACTACTCTAAAAAATAACCAGGTCCAACAAGAAAAATGGTTGGAGATCCAGTGGTGATTAGTAGTGCCTTCTATCTAAAAAGCCACTTTTAGATTTAAACATTTCTAGAATATTTCAAATAGCCACTTCCATGGGACTTGATTTCAATGAAATTTCCTTATTTCAAGTGCTGACAAGTCTAAATGTTGAATCAAACCTTAAATCAAAACATGGCGTTCAAATATAAGAAGGAAGGATATGGGTAAAGGAGGGGAGAGAGAATTCATGTCCATGTTCCCCATCCCATGAAATTACATGTTTTAAAAATGGAACCTACCTATTATTACACCCATCAAACACTGAAGGCAACATGGAGGAGGAGATTTAAAGTAACCCCATATATGCTCTTCCTACTTGATGTATTCTTATATCTCTCTCTAAACAATTGTACCTCGAGGGATATGGATCATATGTGTGGGATCAATCAAACTATTCACAATTTTTTACTTGTCATTTCCAGCATTGAAGGAGGTGTTGATGAGATGTATAATAAACTGGGAGGTTAACATTAACAACATCATTTTCACTCCTCCCAAGAAAAAAATCCTATGTTTTTAAAAGCACACATGGGCTCCCAATACTAATTGATCTATTTGTTAAGGATTGGGAACCACCATCGAGCATTGTCATTCTTGTAATAGTTCTTGCATCCTTTTTTGAGCTTCGAGGTTTAAGGAAGGTTCTCCATGAGTGTGAGAAATATGTGGTAGAGACACAATACAATGCAACATACTCTATGATTCAATGGGAAAGAAGGAAAGCTATATTGGGGGAGAATAATTCGAAGAATAATAGGGGGACAATTTCTATTTAGAAGTGAGGAGACAACGAATTTGTTGAAGGAACTATGAAGTTTAATCTCATGCCTCCATGAATATACTTTTAGGGATACATTTGAAAATTGCTTCTTCTTTGGCCTTTCTAAAAACTCAGGTTGTGTGCATAATGACCCACATGAACCTCCATACAAAAGGCATACTTTCCCCTTATCTTGATCTTGGTCACAATTCCTTATACTTCACCTCTCATGGACTAATAGAAAGCATAATTATATTTTTTTTGGCCTTACCTATCAACTCAATAGAGCCAGTGGATGATGGTGTTATGGAATCTAACATGGCTGCTAGTACTAGTGACCCTACAACCATAAATAGAATAGACTTGGTGATCTAGGTGGATTCAACTTTTGAGGGAATTAACATTTTTAATATTTTGGCTAGAATGTTTTTATGAATAATGTTATTTATAGGCTAGTTTCTTGAATGGTAAAGCAATAGACTCTTAAGTTTGAAGTATATAAACCCTCATTTCGAATATGTTTACATGTGATGAGAAATCACTAGGGTAGCCAATTAGGGTTGATTTTTCTTACTTGATAATTGCTTGTGAATGTATTCTAGATTCTTATTACTTATATTATATTTTCTTCATCAAACAATTACCAAAAAATAAACATAAATATCACAAGAAGACAATGAATAAAAGATATAGGCTCCAATCCAAGGAAAAACCCCACAAGGGGGAAAACCCAACCAACTTCTCTTTTTATAGAATCAAATCAAAGTGAGAAATCTAGGACCCAAAAAATAAGGCCACGACCTTCCATAAGTCCGAAGTCACCCTCCTTCAACAATTCCTCAACCAAGTCAACGGATGTAAAAGCCGCTTCCAATCATAATTTCAGCCTTGCAACTTCTCAAATTCCCCCCAACACCTTTGTAAAGTTTCCCCAACACCTTAACAAAAACAAAATTTCAGCCATATAGCTCGCAAAGTTGCCCCAACACTTCGCATGTGTGAACAAATATAGACAAAAGTTTGATTTTTCTTCCTTATTAGATCTTTGTTCTCTCTTCTTTGATTCTTTCTCTTTCTTCTTTGATTTTTTCTTGCTTCCTTGTTATTTCTTGCACAAAAATCAATTTTTCCAAGTGATGATTAAATGAGGCCGAATCGATCTCTATATATGCACATCCAGGACGTTGAATAGGTCCCTTCTAGGACCAATTTATCCAGGAAGGGCCGACTTGGTCTTGTGGAGACAAAATATACTTGACTAAAAAAAAAATACATTTCTTTCAAAATTCCAAATGGGACTTGACTCCAATACAATAGATTGAGTCATGACAAATATTCTTTTGACTAAATAAACCCTAGAAGCATGAATAACATGCTTGAATAATGAAATAATAATAATAATAATAATAATAAATTAATTTTCTTCTTTTTCTTTTACATGGAAAATACAATGATACTAGTACACTGATAATTATGAAGATCGAACCTAGTTACATTTTCCAACACTCCCTCTTAACTAGGGATGTATTCATAATTACAAAATCGAATACAAGGATACTATCAAAGCGAAATATTCTCATAAGAAGATTTTATATTGATAAGTCATCAACAAACTTCAACATCATAACCAACATTGTCAATTTTTCAATATAGAAAGGCCTTGACTAACAAGCTCTAACTCTCCACTATATTATAGCACAATACTGGGAGGCATGCATTTGGACACTACCACAGCCTCTCAAGGCACATACCCCATATGAATGTTGACCAAGTATTTCCTTACAAGACTAATCTTATCTTGGATTCCAAATCCTCAAAGAATATTGGTCCTATTCGACTACTCTTATCTTGGATACCCTATCCTATCCTCAAAGAGTGTTGGTCCATGTGACTACTTCCTATCTTGGATTCCTAATCCTCAAGGAGTATCAGTCCTAGATGCTTATCCAATCCTTCATTATCCCTACTAGTTCCTTCATTAGACTTATGATTGTTAGTCCTAGCCTTGTGCATGAAACATGGATAATACAATGTCATTCATCACTCCCTCTCAACTAGGGAGGAAATCCTAACTCCCTCTCAACTAGGTTATCTCAATTATAAACTACTTATTCTTCTGTGAAGATCTAGTTTTAATTTTTGGGCTCCTATCTCGCATCACATCATACCCAAAATTTGACCTTCCTGGATGTCATGGAGCCAAACTCTTTCTCAATATATCTTCATGACAGGGTTCATACCATCAATATTTTATATCACTTTCCATCAACCATAATTTGTAGTATCTTTGTCATCAAAAGTATCTTTGTGAAACCAATAAATATAGAGATAATTATATCTCCCTCTATCCATTTAGGAAAGTGAACTTCTTTTAGATCAACATAAAATCCACCATGTCGTCAAGTGGTCAAAAAATTAACTCATGAATTCCTATATGAAATTGTTGTTTGTAACACCCTCCTCCCACATCTACCCAAGTAACCAGCCAATCGGGGTAAACATGTGATGAAGAGTTACTATGATATGATTCAAATCCCTATGTTTCAGTTAAAGAAGTGAAATTGATGGAACCCAACAACACATACCTTCTACACCTTCTACAAGACACCAGGAAGCCATCCCAACCTTCAAGGTGGCTATCCCCTGAATCAACCTGACCTTTCAATGCATCAATTCCCCAGTCGCTCCCTTGATATGGGCAAGAGTGCAACTCGAAACCTCCAGTCGCTTGAAAAACATGGGAATGCATGCGACTAGGGACTTTTCCTAGTATTTTTGAGCCCTCGACCCTGATTTTTGTGTGTAACATACACCTCCCCTCACATCTACCCACTTTCATCAGCTTACCCAGGTGAACATGATATGAGGGGAAGTTATGACCAGAATCAACCTCCTAGGTGACCTAAAGGAAATGGAGTCAACAAAAAAACCTTACTGACTTCCCTCAGGTGCCACAGGACCCTCCAAGAGTAACCCAACCCCTCTAGGTGTCCATCCCCTGATCCAACCCGACTTTTCCATGAGTTTCACCCCCAACTGCTCCCTTTCCAAGGCATAAGTGCAACTAGAACTTCCCTGTCGCATGCATTAGTGCAAATGTGAACTTTTTCACCCTGTGTTGTGCGAGTGATTGTGGATTTTAAAGCTAGATTCCAGGGCTGGGGTTAGACCTCTGCCTATAAATCCATGTAACATTCATAATTCATAAATTACAGAAGGACAATGCTTGTAAACCAAAAACTGACACTAGGACTAGGCTCGACCATCCCCAACCAAGACTGACATTCTGTCAAATAGTTGGCGACAATTCAATCTACAGGTCATGAATACAAGACTGAGCATAAGGGACTGGAAATTCATATGAAACTTATAAAAAAGGATTACCACCCTCTCCCATTAGCTGCCTTAACATTAATCATGTCTTGCATCCATTAATCTTTCAATTACAAGTAAAACATGAAATAACCCATGATTATAACCAGTCGCATAACCATGCTTATAACCACCATATAACCACAAAAATGACCATAAGATAACATCCATTAAAGCCACATAAATACAAGTGAAAAAGCAAGAGAACTTAGCTTTCATTAAACATAGGCAAGAGCCAACCAAGTTTGGTAATTCCACGTATCACCCGACCAAAGACATGCCTGAACCAAATATTTCTTTCAGCCAATCACCCCTGTGCCATATTCCAAGAATTAATGTGGGATCTCATGGATAAACCAATCCAAAAAATACCAAGGGAATCCATAGGCTAAATCACCTCCACCCTCACCATACCGTGATCTCACCTAAACTGGCACCAAGATCACAAAGCCGAACCGAGCTTGGAATACCTCTATATCTCATCACTATACTAGAGGAATTTTTTATCTCCTTGTCTCTAGGCTTTACCGCAATCCACACTAGATCACTAGGACATTACCGAGACACAACCGTTAGGCTTTTCCGTGTATCCTGCCAAAACTGGTCAAGGGATTCCTAGGCCTTTGGGAATGTTCCCGATACCACCTTCACCCCAAATTCTAAAACCATTTGAAAATTCCATAGTTCAAAACCGAGAACAATCCCACCACACCATGGCTATCTGGAAAAGGAAAGGCAAGGCTGAAAACTACTATCAAAACTCAACAAAACCATGCCACTAACAAAAAAAGAACCAAATACCAACATGCACATACCATGCATGTCAAAAATAGCTAGGAAATTATAAATGCAATCTGTTACCTGCAAGTATTCCTACTAAAGTTGTTTGATCTTGCTCTTCCTTGCTTGATCTTTGCTTTGCTTTCCTTTCCGTATCCTTCCTTTGCTTGCTTTTCCATTTCTTAGTCCAATGCTGAAATTCTCTAAGAAAAATCTAAGTGTCCAAGAGTGTTAGAAAGAGAGAGCTCCAAAACTGAATTGAAAAAGGTACCAATTGATCCTCATAAGCCTTTTTATCAACGAGGCCTCTATTTTATTCAAATTCCATTATTTTCCTTCATTTTCCTCCTCACATGCAACCTGTGACCTTTCACCTTCATTTTCTCCTAATTTAATTTATTTTCATAAATAAATGTCCCAAAAATACCTTTTTATTTTTATTTTTAATGCCTTAGTCATTTCCTTTTCCAATTTCCCCTTAGCCATAAACACATCCAGTGATTCCCACTAGGATATCTTTTCCCAACATTCAACTTGGAATAAGTGTCCCTTAACCGTGGTCTTATTTTTCCTTTATTCATTACATGAAATTTTAGCCCAAGTCTGTTACAGAACCCTCCTCCTTGTGAACACCATCCTTGTTGTTAAAACACACCTATACCTTAGCAAAACTGCTGAAAACAAACATACTTCTCATGGAGCTTTATAACTTAGCTCAATGCAGTATTTACAATGAATAACCTGCTCAAAAGAAAAAACCATCATGACAACATGACAATATAACAACCATAACGCTTATTGGAGCTTTATAACTTAGCTTATGGCGGTATTTACAATAGAAAACATACATAAATACGTACAAATACCAAAATTACCTTGCCTCAACTGAAAAACAATGAAGGATACATAGCCAACATCTGATCCGCCATCTCCCATGTAGCTTCTTCAGGCCTAAAGTGCTTCCACGTCACTTTAACTTTCTCTATGGCTTTGTTCCTGAGCATGGTTTTGCTGCAATATGCACTGAGGTTCTGGTTGGAATTCTCCTTCTTGCTCCACCTGCAATACAAACCAATCAATAACATGATCAACAACCTTTATATACCTTTTTAGTAATGAAACATGAAAAACATCATGGAATTTCACTATTGGAGGAAGTGAAATTCGATAGGCCATTGTTCCAATCCTCTCAAGGATCTCAAAAGGCCCACAATACCATGGTGACAACTTGGCCCATGATCCAATCCTCAAGGAGCTCTTCTTGGGCTTGATGTGCAAATACACATGCTCCCCAACTTGAAACTCCTTAAATAACTTGTGATGGTCTACAAAACTCTTTTGTCTGTCTTGTGCTACCTTTAAATTCTTCTTTATAACCTGCATTTCTTGTTCCATATTTTCCAACATGTTCGTTCCAATAAGTACCTTGTTCACTGGATCAGTCCAAATGATGGTATTATTACAACTACACCCATACAATGCCTCAAACGAACTCACCCTCAAATATTCCTGATAACCATTGTTGTATTCAAACTCAACCAATGGAAGGTACTCCTCCCATCTCATCTGATAATGCATGACATACATCCTCAACATATCCTCTAGGATCTTGTTGACCCTCTATATTTGTCCATCTTTCCGTGGGTGATAATTTGTACTGAAGGTGAACTCTATCCCCAAACCTGCTAATAAATCCTTCCAAAACTTGGAAGTGAACTTGGTATCCCTGTCCGACACAATATTCTTCGGAACACCATGTAATCTCACAATATATGTGCCACCTCACTAACTAAATATGTAGTCTTCACTGGAATGAAGTGAGCCACCTTGCTCAACCTGTCGACAACAACCAAGATAGAATCATGTTGCCTTGCTATCCTCAGAAGACCTGTAATAAAATCCTTGGAAATGACCTCCCATTTCCAATTTGAAATTGGAATAGGCTGTAGTAGACCACATATATGCTTACACTCTGATCCATGTGTATATTGGTGGCCACCCACCTATTCCACTTACGCCTCCAATCGGTTTCATTAGTTTCCTTGTTTATAGTAGCATTTACTATTTTTAGTAGTTTTTCAGGTCCTAAAATTTTGAAGCAGTTTTGACCCACTAAACGACGTTTTTTTGAGGTCCACAACAGTAGTAGTTAGAGAGATATTTCTGACGATATATCATATGTGAAAAACAGAGATAAAACAACCAAATTATGACCCTGGGAAGTTGGTTGCCCAACTAACCCCAAAGGGGCCCACAAACTCTTGTCGTTCCATCTCTTGCGGTTAGGGGTTTTGGTTGTTTAGGGTTTTCCCATGTTGTTCAATAATAAAAAGGCCCTTGAGCCTCATTTTAACACATTTCAGAGGCGTGTAGCGACCACATATTTTCTAAGATATAATATACCATTGCCCGAGCTATTTTATTTCCATTATGTCTGTAAGCTTTGTTGAGCCTCAAGATTGTGCTTTATTTCATCTTACTTTACCTCATTTTCCTTTGTCCATTGTTATCCCAGACCCAATTGATCAATGAATTTAGTTAAAATTACTTTTAGAATGATTAACATGACTGACTTGCTAAGTTTTGTGATTTTTGTCATTGTAATGCATTTTGACCGGAACTAGTTGTAGAATGCAGACATTCCGTAGCTAACCGGCAATTCTGCAGCTGTCTTCACGTTTGGGTATGTTCTAGGTGGCCTCTCAAGAAAAACCGCATATGGGTATATTCCACGTCATGTCTACATTGTTCGTTGCTCACCATGAAGGAAAAACCGAATTCTGGATATGGTTTTGGTACGTGGGAACACATTTAGGAAGGCAGACTTCTAATAGGACTGTCTTAGTCCAGATGTCCTTTTTCTCTTTACGTTGCCATCTTCAAGAGTCCTAATGTGATTTCGATAAGGAAAGACAATGATCCTGGAATTGTTGCAAGTCTTGTTATGTAAATTTGTTATAAAAACACTTGGGAAACCGAGAGATAGGCTAGATTTTGTTCTAGATTTTGCTTAGATTCTGTGCTACATTTCTGAAGACGCAGATTGCTCTGTTCAAGTTATTTCTCCTTTAATGAAGAAGACAATATTGTTTTGAAAGCGTTGATTTGATTTGGAGTTAGATTCCGACTGGTGGTAGAGGGCCCCTGCCTCCTGCACGGTTTTACTTGTGTAATTTAGATAAGTATCTTAGTTGCCTTTACGTTTTTGAAGTTTGAATTCGTAGTTATTTTCATTAGCCACTATAGTTATACTCGTTCTAAAAACTCTTCCAAAAGAAGAAGCTCTTCCAAAAGATCATGATAATGAATGGGAAATGGCTATAGTGTTGTAGGATTTAATTGTAATTTCTTTTGTTCACCATCACAGTTATACTTATTCTAAGCACTCTTCCAAAAGAAGAAACTCTTCCAAAAAATCCTTATGATGTCTTAAGCATGACAGTGATCCTGAACGTTTCAGTTGTGTGTTTGCACTAAGTACCATAGCTGTTCTTGCTCTTAAAACGCTCTTCCAAAATATCGTAATGATGGGTAGGAGATAGCTATGATATCTTAGTTTTTAATTGCTTTCAGTCTTTATGTTTGCATTTGCACTGAATTGTACAGTTAGGATTGTTCTAAGAAACTCTTCCAAAATACCAATCATGATGGACAAAACAGACTGTATAATTCCATAGAATAATGCATGATAGCTTAGTTAGGATACTCCGGAGTCTAATTGCATTCAACTTATGCTCTGTTATTTTGTTTTGAGTTTGATAATGACTTGTTAGTTCAACACTGTTTTAGACTAGTGGCATCTTAAGTTCAGTTTTAGCTTAACTCATTGCATTTGCACTCCACATTTAGTTGTCATCCACTGCATATTAGATTACTTCAGTTGTTAAACTTAACAAAACAGCCTTCATTATTTATAAACCTCTTCTTGTTCCAAATCTATAATTGATTCATAACCCTATGAACAGAAGACAGTATCATTTCAAGGCCTGAGGTACTTTTGCAACTTCTTTACTACTTCATAAACAGAGCCTTTCCTCAAAAGACTACTTTAAAAAGAAATCTATAACTATTGGGCGAGGTTTAGTGATGATTAACTAAGTTGCAGAATAGAGTTAGGAACTAGTCTTAGAGTAGAGATCTTATGATGGTATCAATGTTTTCCTCCAAATATGCTTCAGCAAATCTCTAATCATGGATAAAATGTTGCATCATTATAAGCTAGTTGTTTAATTGTTTAGTTAGGAGAATTTGCATACTTAGCTGACCATTTCTCAAGCTCTCTCTAAAAATACCTTTGATGAAAGAATTGGACAAGTTGAGTTTATGTTTTAAATCATTTGCTTAAAAGTCATTATCAAGCTTTGTTTCTGCTTAGTCATAGTTTAGATTTGATTCTGTTTCAATATTTGCAATTGCATCCGTCATTTCTCATCAACCAATTAGGCTTCACTTTGTTTTTAACCAGTAGCTTCTTTCCACTAGCTTTCTAGTCATTTTCCTTGTGAACATAAAACTACCAAAAAGGCCAAAAACATCATAAATCATCACAAAAGACCAAAAACATCATAAAACACTAAACACAACGCATTAAGAGACAAACACCTAGGCACATACGCTGCACTTCACTTCAACAGTTTACCAACCCTGGTTGACATTTAAATGAACTCAATTTAGGAGACTAGGTTGAGACCAAACAAGCTTATTTAAATTATTTGATATTAAATGAAGTATATTTTCGACTGCATCTCTACATTTATGTTTATTTCTGTATTTTATTGCGTTCCTGCATAAATCAGGAATAGTGGTATCAGATCAGTCTGCTCTTTCTCGATATTTCTTTGCATGTCCCCAACGAGATCGGGATATAAGGAGTTAGGGCTTGATGTGGTTGAACCTTTGCAAGATCAACCTCGCAAACCCTGACGACCTCCCATGGCAGAGGAAAATAAAGACAAGGGAGCAGGAGATCCTATAGAAATATTGCTCAAGAAGGCCCTTTATAAACAAAGGAATGCGATGATGGATAACTTTGCCCAGATCCTTCGATGACTACCCACCAACAACGCATCTTCATTCGACATCCACTCTGGAGGTGCCACTCCTTTTAAGGTACAAGTTAACTTCGAAATTCCCATATTTGAGGGCCAAATAGATGCAGACATAGTAGATAAATGGTTGAATTGTAGAAATTATACAAACAATATGTATACTAATGGATTCAATCTGATCATGCAATATACTAGAGCAAGATACTGAATCCTTCCACAATTAATTTGCGAAAATTAAACACAATCACACAATCACACCAAGTAAGAGAAAGCAAATCAATCCACAACAAAATTTATTTTTCTAGGGAAAGAAACCTGCTCAAAACCCCTCTATCTCTATTGTATAATGAACCAAGGAATCATGAAACAACACAATTCACTCTTCTCACAAGATTCTGCTGCACTATCATGGTTGTCTCACACTGATCTGGAACAAATTGGGCTAGTACTTAGCCAATTCTCAGCCTCTGCTCAGCCTGCCTTGTTTACGTAATCCCTAGGCAATTAATCCTTATTAAATAGGACAATTAGCCTTCCTTGATTGTGAAATACATCATGGGCATCCTATGGTGTATATAATTGCGCGTGAGAAATTTGTTATAAATACAACTGATAGATAAATTCCCTTTAACCTCTATCTCAACTGGGTCTTCATCAGAACTGAAATGCATGCAAATATTAATAGTAAATCATCAGTCACTTGACAGATCAATGCATGTGAATTAAATCTGATTTAGTTCACTTGATCTTTCACTAGTGCAACAATCAGTTACAACTAGTTAGACTGACTTTAACTCACTTAATTGAGTTAACTGATTTCTCATGCATTAAACTAATACACTAACTGCATCTTGGACTCTAAAACAAATAGAATCACTCTACATGCCTCACCAACCACCCTCAACTTGAATTTCGTGAGCTAATTGAGTCTATCACACTCAATTAACTATTACAAGTGATTATGAGATAATATTACAATTTATTGTCCAATTTATTTAAGGGATAAATAAATTTGACACAAATTTCTTCTAATTTAATTAGGAAATAATTAAATCAAAAGCCTCCATGGTAGCCATTTTATGGATGTTGTTTCTAGATGCCAATTTCATGGTTTCTTGTTGCAATTTTCAACACTCCCTCTTAACAAGAAAGGAATCAATCTGTCCTGATCTGGTACCTTTGGAATGTTCTGCATGCAACACTACTCTAGTGTTGTTTGCACATGCAACTATCCTGAAACTGAATAGCCTCCAAACAACTGAATCAATATATTGCATCTGTCATCAGAGTCTTCTGATTGTTGCTAGCTACTGCACATGTCTACTAGACTTCGTGCTTCTGCTGACATCTACATCCATGGACTCTGCACTGCTGCCAACCCTGATCTACGCTCCAGTATCCGACACTTGTCACTCTAATTTTTGTATTCCTGACATCTAACTGCATCAATCTAACAGATGCTTCCTGCTACTGTTGTATTGTGGGCTCCTCGTAGCCAGGTTCGATACATGAGACACGCCATCTCAATGGACCCTGCGCAATTTCTTCTTGGGATTAATTATGGACATTTCCCCACCTCACACTTGGAGGTATAGTTGTATGTACTCCCTCTACCCTTCTGGCTCGAAATTTCCCCCTCTTGGAGTTCTCTATTTGAGTGGACTCTTCCACTCGATCTGCTCCACTTGAGTGGACTCTCACACTCAGTTAACTATTACAAGTGATTATGAGATAAGATTACAATTTATTGTCTAATTTATTTAAGGGATAAATAAATTTGACACAAATTTCTTCTAATTTAATTAAGAAACAATTAAATCAAAAGTCTCCATGGTAGCCATTTCTAGATGCCATTTTCTGGATGTTGTTTCTGGATGCAAATTTCACTGTTTCTTATTGCAAATTTCAATATGAATATATTAGAAGGATATTTCTCGATTCATGAATTTTCCAATCGAGAAAAGATTAATTTTGCACTCCTCAAAGCCGCCCCCAATGTCAAGAACTAGTGGAAAACATACTATGAGAAAAATAACCAGGGGGAATCCTCCCTGTTCTAGGCCGCACCCACTTTGAATTCTTTCTGAGACACCAACAAGGAAAAATACTACCCCATGGGGAGATATGAGGACAAGTAGATACAATGGAATACGCTGCAGAAACAAAGGGATCGAGATGTGCATGGGCTGATGAATTTTTTCTATACCATGCGCACAAAGTTGGGTATCAAATATTCAAAAAAACATTTGGTGCTTAAGTACGCATCTAGGAGGAAATGGAGTTCCTTGACATCTCCTCGCTTGGTACAACATACCGGTATGCTGCCAAGATTGAGCAGAAATTCAAACATAAAAAGCGAGACTCTGGATCTATGAATTAGAAGCAAGGGAAAGGCACCCCTAAAGCATAGAACAAAGGACAAGGCCAAGGCAAGGTGACCCAAGACAACCCGTCGAAGCTGCAAGCAAAGAAAAACACCACGAAGCCAAAGAAGGACACTAGAAAGTGGTATGAGTTCCATCAGAGCTCCACTCACAACACAACTGAGTGTCGAGCCAAGTAGTGACTGGTGGCTAAGCAGAAGGCTTTCGAATCAGATGCATGTTGTAATGTTCCAATTTTTTCTTCAATAAATTGGAACATTAATTTTTGTCTAAATTCATTTAGAAGATGAATACTTGGGTAAGGAGGCCCAATGACAATAAAAACATAAATAAAATCCATGTAGTATGGAAAGGGATCAGCCATGGAACCAGATTTCACACCCTCATGTGTGAAAGGAGATATTTGCAAAGAGGTTTGACAACGTCAACTAGCACAAGGTATGAGGTGGAAAGCGCTACATGGGACATCGCAGAGATAGAGGAGGGAAACTTCTAGAGGAAGAGAAACCCTAATTCGAAGTAAGGCCAATGGAGAGCCTTCACTTGCTATATATGGAGAGGAGGAGAGCCATTGCTACAGATGCATATGTTTATGATTTCATGCCTATTCAGACATTGAGCATTCTTTGCTGTTTAGCAAGAATTGCCGGGAAAATCCTATTTATGATTTCCTCACCTTCTTGAGAGGCCTCTTGAAGGTTGGTTCTTCATCTTCCACATTTCTTGGCTCAAGGCCAAAGCATCCTCCTCCAGGACAACGTTATTGCTGCAGCAGCATAATACTGTGTTGTAGGGTGTTGCAGTAGAGACTTCTCAACACCTCTTCCATTGTTTGTTTTTCAGAGGAGGAGCCTTTCCTTTCTTTGGAGGAACATTTTGGAAGCTTGAGAGCTTATTTTCAGATCTTGGAATCAGGTCAACTCATATTCTTGCCCCTACTGCGCAGTTTTCTCCAGTAACTGCGTTATTTTCATAGTGCATTTCTACGGGGTTTTGTAGATTGACTGGAGGGTGAGATCTCAAGTGTAAGGATCAGCCTTCCACTTAGGAGATCCATTAGAGAGGGTTTACTTCAGATTTATCATCATATTCAAACTTATTCACTGAGTTCCAGATTTGAGTTGCAGCAGCTGCCCAGCAACTCCGACATTTTTTCCATTTTGTATATTTCAGCCAATCCCTTGGAGGATTGATGTATTTTTGCTTCTAAGGGTTAGAGCTTTGCTCCCCTATTGTATTTGAGCTATATATTGTCATATTCATGTATTGAAATCATTTTTTAGCAACATTCTATCATAGACTGCGTCCTCATAGCCTGGGTTTATGCAGAAATAGCAGTGTCCTTTCATATTCATGTACATGTATTGTCGGGGCTTGCATTGCCTTTCTTGAGAGGTTGTTTCCTCAAGACTTGTACTCTCTTTTGCTGCTATACATTATTCTTTGATATTCATACATATTCTTGTCTCATAGATATTAAAATAACGTTGTTGATCTATTGTATGTTCATACATTTGTTGCAGTCCCATTATTTGGGCAATTCCTGAGGAAGGGATTTTACATATCTATAGACAGAGTCTGTGAAGGGCCAGGTAGCCTCTAGAGCTCATCCTTTTTTTAAAGGTGACAAATCCAGTAAATGCCCCCACAGTATATCTCTAGAATAGACTTGTGACATTTCCTGAAAAAGGAACATTACAGTGGTATCAGAGCAACTTTATTGGCTCAGCCTGTGAGTCTTCGCCAAGAATATCACAATGTTGAAGAGGATGAGTTTATTCTCATCTATTTTCAGATCCAGAGGAGACCTCTCCAAGGAGGTCAAGAAGATTGAATAAGAATAAGAGGAAGTACCATGCACTTCCTATTCTCATCAAGAAGAAGACATTGAGCATGGAAGACACTTGGATTATCAGATTCTAAGTGATTACCTTGTTGAGCATAGATCTCAACCTAGAGCCTTTAAGGAGACTCTAAATTTTTCTCATTTCATTCAGCTAAAGGAAGAGAAGAGACCATGTAGCAGAAGAGAAATCAAAGGCAATAGATTTCTGTTGTCTACCTATGATGGGTCATCTACTGCAAGAACTTGAGTGAGAAAGTTGGAGGCATTTTTCTTACTACATCCTGCAGTAGAGAAAGAAATTGTTGAAATATTAGCACTGCACTTGGAGGGTGAAGCCTATGATTGATGATATAACCACTTGAGCCATGAAGGGGTGAAAACTTTTGCAAATTTCATCCAAGGGTTGATCAAAACCTTTGATGATGAAGGTGAAAAGAAAGAAAGGATCACATCACCGCTTGAGGAGCCTTGTGATAATGCTGTCACACTCATGGAGGAGCAGCCACATACACCAACAGTTGGGGCAACCAACACTTTTGAGGAAGGAAATCTTGCAGCCCTACAAGAAGTTCCAAATGCACATCAAGGTATGAAAGGATTTCCACAATCTATTGTTGCTGAAACTTCTTTTGAAAATTGTGGAAGTTTACTTTTGGATGACCAAGCGTCAATTCACACTATTATCATAGAGCAACTTGGTTGCACTGCGCTGTGCAACATGGAAACATTCAAGGAAGAAGAAAACCATCACTCTCATGAGCCATTTTTGGATTGTACATCACATTAGAGGTTGGGGTTTGAAGCCTTGAAGGATGATGGTAGACATCTTGCAGTGAGAAACCCTTTCTCCCTTCAAGATGACACTTTCTCAATGAGCTTCTCTCAGCTCGAAGAGAAACCTCTACTTTCAGATCCAAGACCTCATTGGTTTTGGAAGACTAATGATGAGAGAGAGGTCTCAAGGAGAGATCTCATTAGAGGTGCACTTCAACATACCATGGAGTGAAAATAATTTCTTCCTTTCTCACAAGAGCAGATAGAAGATGGAGGACATCTTAGGATGGATAACATCTCTCATGCTTGTGTTGGACATTCCTTGAGCCATACACATCATGATGGGAGGTTTTTTCCTACCACCTATTTGGGTCTTGATAGGGTCTCATTGATCCTTGAGAAGATTGCATTTCAAAATCCCATGAAGTGCAAAGACAGGAATTTGATTTGGGAGGATGGTAGCTCTCATGGGAGGAGTACCAAGATGAGGAGAAGAAGGAAGTATCCACAAGTCATTGAGTGGATGTGGTTGATGAGCATGGAGCTAGGGGGCTACTTGCAGATCTATGATACCAGGCAGCAGGAGGCTTGGCTGCACTGGTTACTTTTGAAAGAGTTTGGCCATCACTTGGCAAACACTCTTCCTAAGAGTAAGAGGTTGGATACTTGCATCATTGAGCAGCATAGAGTATGGATGCATGGTGTTGATATGATACTCATATCATTAATTATGTATTCATCACATGATAGGTATGATGGAAGTATGGGGAGGCAGAAAAATATTTTTTTTCTTTGTTTGTTTCTGGGAGAGCAAGAACAGATTTGCTCCCACACTTTGCATGATGTTGTAGGAGGAGGAGATGGCATTATCTTCTTGGTCTTAGATGATTTGGAAGCTCTTCCATCTTGGGGAGTATTCCATATTTTTTGCAGCATTATTGGATGAATCTTTGACAAGGAGCATGTCAAAGAATAGAGTTTTGTATTGACAGGGGCTTATCTGCATAAGCTCACAGCGCTGCCACTCTGGAGCAGAGACTTATGGATGAAGTGTGCCCAATGGAAATTTGGTGGATCCATAACCCACAGGTCCTAGGATCATTTCATATTTGTTTCACTTGATGATAAAAGAGGAGGTAATGATGATAGAGACATCTATCACTATGGCATATTCTTCTTAACTTGGACTTCCAAGCATGAGGAGGATTATCTTCTTGCAGCACATGGTTCATTCTTATTCATAGCATGCCAACACACTATGGAGGACTCATTCATGGATCAATGTACCATCTTAATTCCAGCATATGGTGAGAAGTTTGTATATACATCCATTGATTTGCACACTCTTACCATTCTTATGCAGTGCATTGCTTCACAAGAGGGCAAGCTTGTCACATTGCTCCATGAGTTTTTTTGGGCCAATCTACATGATGGAGGTAGCCATCTCTTTTGTGGCCTGGGGAAAATGTTTTATCATCACATGTATGTTCATTTGTTGCACTATAACATATATCATATGAAGGCATGCATGATTAACCATGTAGAAAGAAACATTTTTCCTTGTACTTTCCTCAAGCAGCAACTTGTAAAACTGCGCTGTACTTGTTTGGGAAGCTATTGGTACCTTCTTGCATCACTTTAAACCTTCAGAATTTTTTGCATTTTATTGCTGATCATGAATTCATATGCTGATAAAGATCAGATTTGTAAAGGGAGCATGACTATGAGAGTGACACATGAGATGGATGTGTCCTTGAGTGGGGAGAATTCCCACATTTTCTGCACTACATGTTCTAATGGGAGCATGGGAGGAGATATGGCCACCACAACCACATGTTTGTTTCCTTTTGAGGTGGGCCATGAGGTTGATATTAATCCATTGTACAACCATGGGAAAGTGCTTGATCATGTATTATTGTTACATTCAGCCATTTACTATCTTTTAGTAGATGTGATGAATCTTGTAAATTGCTTGCCATGTAATTTTCTGAAGTTGCAGTGGGTGAAACTGTGCTGTATCCTATTGAGATATTGTTTGTATCATGCACTATCATGGATAACTTGCAGCAAAATTCTCATTGGGACACTCTATGATGATCTTTTCCTATTCATCATGGATGGTTTGTTTTGGGCCAACATGTTCTTCATTGTTGGAGGAGAACTCTTTGGAGGATTGCTCTTCACCTTTCCATTTGAGGGCAATACTTTTGCAGCCCAGGATCAGCACATACTCTATACTTATCATAAGTGGAGAGAAGGACAGCTTGGGGTAGGCTACAATGCTTACCATGCTCATATTTTCATCCCACCTTCATTTCCGGAGCTTGAGGTGGAAGGAGATTTTCAGGAGTTGCCTTGTTGGGAGGTGGCTCATTTTGTTTGGATGATTGCTTGGGGATGGAGGATCCACATGGGGGAAATGTTCCTCATTATACTTCAGCCTCCATGCCTTGAGTGGAGATTCTTCAGTTCTATCCTTGCAGTTGCTTGGGGACAAGCAACATTTGGGAGGGGAGGACTGTAATGTTCCAAATTTTTCTTCAATAAATTGGAACATTAATTTTTGTCTAAATTCATTTAGAAGATGCATAATTGGGTAAGGAGGCCCAATGACAATAAAAACATAAATAAAATCCCTCAAGTATGGAAAGGGATCAGCCATGGAACCAGATTTAACACCCTCATGTGTGAAAGGAGATATTTGCAAAGAGGTTTGACCAAGTCAACCATCGCAGGGTATGAGGTGGAAAGCACTACATGGGACAACGTAGAGATAGAGGAGGGAAAATTCTAGAGGAAGAGAAACCCTAATTCAAAGTAGGGCCCATGGAGAGCATTCACTTGCTATATATGGAGAGGAGGAGAGCCATTGCTACAGATGCATATGTTTATGATTTCATGTCTATTCAGACATTGAGCATTCTTTGCTGTTTAGCAAGAATTTCCAGGAAACTCCTGTTTAGGATTTCCTCACCTTCTTGAGAGGCCTCTTGAAGGTTGGTTCTTCATCTTCCACATTTCTTGGCTCAAGGCCAAAGCATCCTCCTCCAGGACAATGTTATTGCTGCAGTAGCATAATACTGTGTTGTAGGGTGTTGTAGTGGAGACTTCACAGCAGCTCTTCCATTGCTTTTTTTTTTCAGAGGAGGAGCCTTTCCTTTCTTTGGAGGAACATTTTGGAAGCTTGAGAGATTATTTGCAGATCTTGGCATCAGGCCAACTCATATTTTACCCCCTACTGCACAGTTTGTTCCAGTAACTGCGTTATTTTCATAGTGCATTTGCTGTGGGGTTTTGCAGATTGACTGGAGGGTGAGATCTCAAGTGTAAGGATCAACCTTCCACTTAGGAGATCCATTAGAGAGGGTTTACTTCAGATTTCTCATCATATTCAGCCTTCTTCATTGAGTTCCATATTTGAGTTGCAGCAGCTGCCCAACAACTCTGGCATTTTTTCCATTTTGTATATTTCAGCCAATCCCTTGGAGGATTGATGTATTTTTGCTTCTAAGGGTTAGAGATTTGCTCCCTTATTGTATTTGAGCTACATATTGTCATATTCATGTATAGACATTATTTTGTAGCAACATTCTATCATAGACTGCATCCTCATAGCCTGGGTTTATGTAGTAATAGCAGTGTCCTTTCATATTCATGTACATGTATTGTCGAGGCTTGCATTGCCTTTCTTGACAGGTTGTTTCCTCAAGACTTGTTCTCTCTTTTGTTGCTATACATTATTCTTGGCTATTAATACATCTTCTTGTCTCACATATTTTAAAATAATGTTGTTGATCTATTGTATGTTCATACATTTGTTGCAGTCCCATTCGTTGGGCAATTCCTGAGGAAGGGATTTCACATATCTATAGACAAATTCTGTGAAGGGCCAGGTAGCCTTTGGAGCTCATCCTTTGTTTAAAGGTGACAAATCCAGTAAATGCCCCCACAGTCTATCTCTGGAATAGACTTGTGACATTTCTTGAAAAAGAAACATTACACATGTTCTAACTCTGAGTCAAAACATGACAAAGGGAAGGATATTATCTATGCAAAGCCATGTGCCACCGTTGCCACCACTAAGATACAGAAGGAAGAACTTGAATATCCATAGGAGGGGGAGCGCCTCTTCCATTCCCATATGCGGGTGAAGGGTTCCCTACTGCAGTTCATTGTCAATAGTGGGAGCCAAAATAACCTCATTTTAGAAGAGGTCGTGAAGCGTTTGGGCCTTTCGATCACAACACAGCCACAACCATACGCCATCGGGTGGCTTCACCAAGGACAAGATCTCCGTGTCAGCCAACAATGTTTCCTTCCCTACAACATCAAACCCTTATGTTGGGTGCAACCCAACTTGGTCCATTTTTGGTCAAATAATATGCATCTTGAGGAGTGGAGTGCAGATACCACAAAGCTAGATCTACCACATGGTGTCTAGGGGCTTTGGGGTGGGTCGAAGTGCCTCATTTTGTAACGGGTTTCAATTTTTAGCTAGTTGTTTTTTTGGAGCCCATGGTATGTGGACCATGGTGTTGTAATAATGTAAAGCTATATAAGGAAATGTAGTGTTGTGTCGAAGTCATAACATGCATATTTGATGAGTGAAAACTATTGTATTTTATGTCTTTAGTCTATTTTGGGCCTTAAGGGAAGGCTCCGTAGCTAAGTGTGCGGAGTCCTTGGAAGAGTCTGAAACTTAGTGCGCAGAAAACTTCCTGCTATGTGTGCAGGTCGGAGAAGTTGTATGCATTGAACAGATCCATCTTAATAAAGAAGAATAACTTTTGGGAATATTTTTTGTTTACATGTGCTGTGTTTTATTTCTATTTGTTTATGCGAAGTAATGATATCGTAGTTTATCTTATTCTATAGTTTGTTTATGTTTATCTGAATGATGCGAAGTAAATGGTCAAGCTATAGCGCGCAATAGTAATATAATTGTTAGAAGATTGGTTAAACACAGAAAATCAAAGTAAATCCACCTCGCCCAATCCCTCAAGGCTGCACTAACCTAGTTCTGCAACCACCCATAGCCATCTCGAGTGAGACTGCGTTCTACTTACAGGTCATTGCCAAAAGGGTCGGTGTGTGAGGGTTTTGTTGGTGGGAAGTCAAATCCGAACCTGGGTCAAGGCCAACCGAGCCAAAAAATTGTTCCATTTCTGGGACTAGGATCTATTTGAGGGACATGTGGATGTGGCATCTATCGCAGAAGGAAATACAAGATTGGGTAGATATGAAAGAACGAGAGTTCGCAGCTCAGGAAAATAGAAATCCGCGATTAACGCCTAAAGCCTGGTTGTAGAGATATATTTTCACAAAACAACATGGGATTTTATTCACGTCATTTGCTAATGAACTACATGAATGGTTGTCGAGGTTTATTGATAACAAGAATTTCTTTAAAATGACGATCCTACTACGTGGAGCCCTAAATTGGCACAACGACTCAAGGATACCAGGAGTAGCATTTCAAGAGTTGTTGATTTCTAGATCTATAGTATTCAGGGAGGATTTATCACTGAGTTTGTGATAGAAACATTTGTATATTACATCGAGGCTGAGCAAGTAATTTTCAAGGGACCGCGAGGTAAGTATCTAAATTATTTGAAGCTATGGATTAAAATGCTTTTATGTGAAAAGGGCATACTACGAATGTAGTTGCATTAATGTTTGGGCTTAATTATGGAGCTGGATATATGAAAAGTGGAAAGGGATATAGGGTAGATCATGAGAAATTTATTGAGACTGATTACAATCCCTTGTTAGGAGACTCTAAAAGTAAAGAACAAAGAAGTAACCCCCAAACCCCTAGAGGTGCATCACAACTAGGAGGTGGGAATAATTAGGGTACCTCTGGAAATCCCCATCCCGTTAATCCCCGTATCACCCATCCCCCTCCCATAGTTCCCCTACACCCCTCCCCCTCCCCCTCCCCCCTAAGAAACATGGCCGATGATATCAAGCTACCTATATTTAGAGGAATCATATTAGAGGATCCTGAGCAATTTTGGTATGTAGCTGAGGCAGTATGGAAAGAAAGACAGATAACTGACGAAGATGTAAAGAAGGAAAAAAATTTCATAGCATTGCGGGAAATAGTGTTGACATGGTACATAAAGTATTCCACAACTCATCAGGATTCTTCACTGGATGACACAAAGAAAGCGCTGACTTCGGAATTTAATAAGCCAAAATCACAGTCCCAATGTCTTATTGAACTAAAGGAGTTCGAACATATGAAAAATGAATCTATTTGGGAGTTGGATCAAAGGTTCAAGATATTAATGGGACAAGTTAGATTTATCATTCTTGAAGAGAAACATAAGGAATGGTTTATATTTTTGTTTCTGCCACATATTAGGTTACCCTTAACGCAGTAGAAAATAGAAACTCAAGCCGAAGGTCTAGAAATTGTAATTAAGTTGGAAGATTTGTTAGTGGGAGATACTCATGCAGGAGTACAACAAATTCAAACTCAACTAGCACATCTGACCTTGGAACTACAAGATCAGAAGAAAGGTAAGGAAGTTAGACTAGAAGTTAGAAAAAAATTTTGGTGTATAAAGTGCAAAGGTGAAGGCCATTTTAAGAAACAATGCCCTGTTTTCATAGATTGGCTAGTGGAGCACATAATCCATTAAATCCAAGATCAAGCCTATGGTGTGAGATATGCATAAATTTAGGACAACATTGTCCAAAACAATGTTATTTATTGTAGAAGTATGTGTAGACCGGAAGACATCTATTCTGAAACTTTTGTAAGTCAGTGGGACATGATGAGAAGAATTGTCGAAGTTATGACTTGATGATGGAACACACTATTGATGCTTATAGGATGCAAGCTGAAGGATATACGCACAAGGATAAATGACAACATGTTGGTCGAGGAGTTTTCCAAGGATGAGGACGAGGAGTTTGTTGAGGGCGCGACCAGTTTATCTGTTATAACTATGGACATACATGACACTATGCAAGAGATTGTCAAAATCCTACTTCCACCTGTAAGTATTGCAAAGCTTTGGATCATGTGATATAAGAATGTTCGTTCCTTATGGCTAAGATGCAGGAGAAAAGGAACTAGCATCCCACACAAAATATGCAAATGATGACCGCTAAACCAAGGGAGGATAAACCCCACATTAAAATCGTAACGAGGAGTGGAGTCATAATGGGAGATAATAAAACAGAAGGTAAGAAGTTGATGGAATATAAATGGGTGATAAACATTGCAGAAAAATCCCCTAGGTTCAGTGTTCAGTAAGAAAAATAAACATTCATGGAGGCAAAGCGAAGCTTCATGGACCCTGGAGCTTCAACATCTAAAGCGTAGCCACTGCAGAAGTTAATCCCCAAGAAGGAAAACCCTAAAGTAACTACTCAGCTGAAAGAATTCGATCCAAGTATTTTAAGATTGTTCCTACAGACTTGCATGAAGTTGTTGAGGAATTAGAAGGTCGTCGAAGGAATTCATAATTTGTTAGACTCTTACGCTGATAAAGAAGTGCCAAAAAGTGATCAGCGCGCAGTAAACAATTTACATTGACATAATAAGAGAACAGGGAAAGAAATGAGACTAATTGCGCAGATCAGGGAATAATATATGGATCAGGTAATCCTAGATTTGGGATCCGATGCCAATGTGTTACCTAAGAAAACTTGGAGTGGATGGGAAGTTCAAAGTTGCAGTGGTCGCTAATCTAGTTGAGGATGGCCAACCGACAGAATATCATCCCTATGGGAAGATTATCTGGCATTGTAGTATATATTGAAGGAGTACACACTATTGCATAGTTTGAGGTGATTTAAATTGTAGATGATAGTAGTCCATATCCGAAGTTGCTTGGATTGGATTGGGCTTTTGATACTATGGCGATAATCAATTTGAAGATGAGACAAATGGTGTTCGAAAAGGATGATCTGAGGGTCATTTTTCCTCTAGACCCATTAGAAGGAGTGCTCTATGTTATCACTTTGTTCTTTTCCCAAGGATGAGAATGGAAACCGAAGGAGGTAACCTCAAACCAATATTTAGGTTTGGTAGCTAGCCCTGCAAAAACTAGAGAGGCATCTATAAATTTCACTTTAATAGTCAATGAGGATACTGGAGATGTAATTATCTTAGCCTTGATATAATCTTAGTGAATTGGGGTTTTGTTTTGAATTTTGTTGGATAGGAATGTCAGTCAAGGAACTAGGTCTAGGTTTTAGGTTTGATTTCAAAGGTACATTTCCAAAAATGAAGATGATGCCAAGTAGGTATACTTAAAAACATACTTAAATTTTCAATGTGAATAGGGGTTGAAAAGAGAAACAGAGTTAGAATGAGCATGATACATGAGTTAATTCATCAAAAGAGGTAAAACAAATTGATGAAAATATTATAAAATAGAGCACAAAAAGCAAGAATTTTGTTCATAGACTCATAATATTTATCATATAGAAACATACATGTCATTTCATGGAAGCATAAACATTCAAATTGATGGTGTTACTAAGAAAAAACAATGTTAATAAGCATACCTCTAGAGTCCCAAAATTATAGTTGCAACATGTCTTTGATTTCACTGAAAAAGATTGTACATAAGCTCCACACTGCAAAAAAAAACTATCGAACCCCTTAAATGAAGAGATTCCACCTCATTGGGTCGAAACCTGATCCAAAATACATCATAAATGCACCCTCTGAGTCATTACCAATAATTTAGGGAAGTTAGAAACAACCCCCCCAAATTTAGTTAATAACTAGGAGTGTTTGTCTCCCTGAGTAATTACATGATTCCCCAATAATGAGGGACAAAAAAAAACTCTCTTATCCAAAAAACACCTCATAGGACAGCTGCAACCTCGCGATTTGGACTATTTTGGCTTGACACCTGTGCAGAAAGAATCCAAGATAGAAGCGTCGTGCCAATTACAGAAGCGTCATGCCTTTTAGCAAAAGTATGATGCCGCTTTGAGGGAAATTTTGGGTAGCTTTAAGGCATCCTCCTGTTGATATGAAGATTGGGATAGGTATCCCTAGCTTTCCTCTATCCATACCAACCTTGAAACAGAGAAAATACCTCCTGGAAGGCCTTCAAAAATTCATTTTCCCCACCTTACTCCAGAAGCGCCGCGCACAGGCAAAAACAGTGGCAGAAGCATAAAAAAGAGGTTGTTTTTTGGGTTTTCCTCAAAAATTGGGGGGTGTCATGAAAACTTGAGACCATATATGGAAATTACATGGCAAGATCCATCCATCCATGTATAAAAATCCTCATTTAGAGGCTCTGAGGAAAAACGTCGTGCCACTGCGCGATGCTTCTATACAATCGAAATTGCCAAAAATCCTAAAATTTTCCAAAATTTTTCTGCAGAAAAATGGCTCAAATATGGATCACTATATATCTAAACATAATTTTTTTTCAAAACTGAGATATTTTTTTGTTCTTTGGTATGTTATGAACAAACACCTCCTCTAGGTTTCAAAATTACTTTCAATTTTTTTCATATTCCAAGTTTGAAGTTGGTCACTAAAATTTGCAGAAGCGTAGCGTGCTCTGAGCAGATGTGTAGCATGGTATTTGAGAGGGAGTTTGGAGGCATTTCCAGAGGAGTTTTGGGCTGAAAGTGATATGGTTGTAAATCTTTGGATTTCTGCTACACAATGGCGTCATCAAGCACTGCAAACCCCTAAAAAATTTACTCGAAGATAACCTTTCCAAAAGTGCAAAAAATGACCTGGAACAACTGTATTTTGGGAATTTCTCTCAAATCATAACCCCTATTCATAAAATGAAGGATTTTTTTGTTCATTGGTCTATTATTTACAAAAACTTCTTTCACTTTTGTCAAATTAATCTTCATTACTTTAGAAAGTAATTTTGAAGTAGGAATGTCGTTTTGTGCAATGTAAACCCTAGCAAATGATCACAAAACTATGAAAATGATGCCATGGATCTAAGTTGGCTCAAACCTAGAATTATGACCTCCCTTATGGGCCTTACTCTTCTCACCTTCCATTATTTTTGTCAGCAAAAAAAAAACCCTAGCTTTATATGAAGGAAAGGAAGGGTGAACACTAGGAAAACATGGGAAAATGGGGTAGAAAGTTTAGGGAGGGAAATGGATGGGATAGGAGTTAGGGAAAAATCTGAAAAAAAATTAGTGGAGATAGGGTAGAGTGTTGGGAACACAATATAGGTGGAATTTTTGGAAATGGATAAGGGAAAGAGGGCAAAAGGGCCTAAATACAGAGTTGACCTAGTATCTCTGCAAAAGCCTAGTGAGAGCTAGGGTTTGAGTGAAAATGATAGTTATGAGAGGTATGAGTGATATGTAGTGATTTGGTAAGGTATATGAGTGATGTTTGAAGGTTTTTGTGTGATGAAATTCATGGTTTTCCAACTGAAACAAGCTAAACATCAATGGAACAAAAAACGTAGTTGAAAACCATAAAAGAGGGAATCCACCCTTTGCTGAAGAAATTGAGCTGAATGAAAGGTGAGGGATGATTAATTACTGAATTAGGAGCACCTGAACCTTGAGAAATGATGAATTGACCCTTATTTTTTCTCCTCTGGCTTTATTTTCTAATTTTCTAACTCCCAATGAAGGTTATTTGAATGGTGAAAATGACTCTTATTTTCCTTCTTCACATGACATGATTGGCATTATGATGGTGAAACAAAAGAAACCTAGAACATGACCTACATGAGGGTATGTTGACTGATATATGACCCTAGGTGATGATGAATGACGTGACTTTGAATTTGATAATAACCATGAATGGGTGAAGGGAGCAACATCAGACCTAGACAACATTTTAGTGAACACAAATTTATTTGAGATTTTGTTTGAAAATGTGAAATTTTGACCAAGGACCACTACAAAATAAACTTGAAAGAGAATATTTGACCACTAAAAATTTAGACACTAACATTGGCTTTAGCTGGGGATGACAGCTCCTTCACAAGGTGTTAAGAAGACCATAGACCAGGTAGCCTCATCCATTGGGAAATGGAGTAAAAAATAAAATAGTAGACACTCAAATGACTAACTAAAACAAAAAATGAATTTGAATAAAAAAATTGACTACTGACTTAATTTACTTATGGCAGCAGACCATCGGGATCTTAGGGCCTTCACCTTGGACTTCAAATCCTGATGATAGCCGCCCACCTATTGAAGATATATATACAATCATGCGATATGATCCCTTCAGTGTAACCAATCCAAAAAATGGCTACTTACTTGAATCCTTCTTATACTTTCCTTAAGCAGGAAAAAGAAGTAAAAGATAGGCAACTCAAGGTGTCCACTGAACATGTGCTCATGATCCATAAATACAATAAGATTCTTCTTCCCATATGGTTGCAACAAACTGACCAAAGGATCATGAAGAACATGCAACATAAGCCTCTCTGGATGATTTAAAACAAGAAAACAAACCTCCTTCCAAACCGTTGTTTTGTCTATGTGTTGAAATTGATCAACTTCATCAATGAATGTTGCAACATCGACCTTCATTAATGATTATAACAAACTGGAAATAGGGTCTTCAAAATCATGCGAAAGGCCTTTAAAATTTTCACCCAGAAATTCATGATCATTATCAAAATGAATGAGTGTAGCTGGGCTAACTGAATATTGCTTCATATCATTTCCAAAACAAGACTCTGAATATTCATGAAAGGTTTCAATAGGAGAATTCATATCATTATGCACAAACAGAGATTTTTGATCATTCAAATCTACAACGACACATTTTGGGACAACAACTTTTGTAAAAAAAAGTTGTTTGGCATTCTTTGTAGGCACATAATCAAGACAACCTTCAAGTATAATAGCCATATCATGTGTATCAGGGCTGTTCTTTTGTGGATCAAACAATTCTGCTGTAGCATCATAAGATAATTCCTTTTTAAGACTATATTCTTGCTTTTTATGATGGAAAACAATCTCTGACACCTGATCCTCTTACAACTGTGGAATACTATCTACATGAATTAGTTCAATACTTACAGCTTGATCACGCAAAAACTGAGAAACTAGCTGCAAATTTTCACTTATCTCTGGAGAAAGGACATGGATATCTACATCAAGTTCTTAATTGATTTCATCTTAAGCTAAAAGAGAAACTGTTGATGATTTTAAGTTTTCTACATGTTGTAAATCCTCTTGATCATCATGAAAACTAACCTAAGTAGAGAATTCATAAAGTGCCTCTAACATATCCTCATCATCCATAAATTATAGATCCTCATCAATACTTTCAAGATACTGAATGAAACCTCAAAATGATCACAAAATTTTTGCACCAACAACAAGATGGATAATACTCTTTATAATTTTCAAAGAAAATTGAATGAAAATCCTTTAAAGAACATATACTAGCTGGTCTCAACCATTCATACCATGTTCTTGCTTTGTCTTCCCGAGTAGCCATAAATATATTCATTAAGCAATCCTCAAGAAACTTAACTTTAAGTCTATGTACATGCATATGAAACTTGATCAAGTGCAAGGCAACATCATCTTTCTTTTCATATTTGAACATGGGAAGTTAAGATAACCAATCAACACGAGGCATAATATTTGGAAAGCCAGGGATATGAGACTGATCCATAGGAGCATACCTAGCATTCCTTCTTTCAGTTGAACCCATATTGAAAACATTGAAGTCACCAAGAACTTCTTCAAGCTACCGTTTTTGAACATTGGAGTCGCCCTGAAAACTCTAAACTTTTGGATTCTTCGACGCTGGGGTTGCCAAGTGAAAGATGCATAGCCTTCTTGTGTCTGACCATTTTTCACCATCGGCAATCAGAGCTAATATTTTTCATTCTTTCTCGGGAGAGATTTAACCTTCACTTCCCCAACAACGATGCCAAAAATGTTATCAATACCTCCATTTCCCAAGGCTGAGAATGGAAACTAAAGGAGGTAACCTCAAACCAATATTTAGGTTTCGTAGCTAGCCCTACCAAAACCAGAGAGGGCTCTCTCAATGTCACTTTAATAGTCAATGAGGATACTGGAGATGTAATTATCTTAGCCTAGATATAAGCTCAGTGAATTAGGGTTTTGATTTGAATTTTGTTGGATAGGAATGCCAGTCAAGGAACTAGATCTGATTTCAAAGGTAAATTTACAGAAATGAAGATGAGGCCAGGTAGGTATACTTAAGAACATACTTAAATTTTCATTATGTGTAGGGTTTTAAAAGAGAAAGAGAGTCATAATGATCATGATACATTATTTCATTCATTATGAAAATCTTATAAAACATAGCACAAAAAGCAAGAATTTTGTTCATAGAATGATACGATTTATCTATAGAAGCATACATATGATTTCATGGAAGCATAAAAATTCAACTTGATGGTGTTACTGAGAAAAACCAATGCTAATAAGCATACCACTGGAGTCCCAAAATTATAGCTTCAACATGTCTTTGATTTCACTGAAAAATATTGTGCATAAGCTCCACACTGCAAATAACAACTATCCAACCCCTAAAATGACTTGAGTTGGACTACATATATAATATAGAAGATATGCCACCTCATTGGGTCAAAAGCCGTTCCAAAATACATCATAAATGCATCCTATGAGTCATTACCTAGAAATTAGGGAAGTTAGCTAATAACTAGGAGTGTTTGTCTCCTTGAGTAATTACATGATTCCTCAACAATGAGGGACACAAAAAAACTCTCTTATCCAAAAAACACCTCATAGGACAACTGAAACCTCAATATTTCGACTATTTTGGCTTGACACTTGTCCAGAAAGAATCCAAGACAGAAGCGTCGCGCCTTTCAGAAAAAGCGCCGCACCACTTTGAGGGAAATTATGTGCGGCTTTAAGGCATCCTCCTATTGATCTGAATATTGGTCTAGGTAGCCATGGGTGTCCACTATCCATTCCAAATTTGAAATTGAGAAAATACCCTCTGGAACGCCTTCAAAAATTCACTTTCCCAACCTTACTCCAAAAGCGCTGTTCACAGGCAAAAACAGTAGCAGAAGTATGAAAAAGATGTTGTTTTTTGGGTTTTTCTCCAAAAGTGGGGGTGTCATGAAAACCTGAGACCATATATGGAAATTAAATGGCAAGATACATCCATCCATGTATAAAAATGCTCATTTCAAGGCTATGAGGAAAAACGTCGCGCCGCTGCGCGACGTTTCTGTACAATCGAAATTGCCAAAAATCCAAAAACTTTCTACATAAATAGGTCTCAATGATGGATCAATATCTCGCTAATAATAATTTTTTTTAAAAAACTGATAGAGGTTTGTGTTCTTTGGTACGTTATTAACAAAAACCTCCTCCATTTTTCAAAAATAATTTCCCATTTTTTCATAATCCAAGTTTTACGTTGGTCGCTAAAATTTGGAGAAGCGTAGTGTGCTCTTAGCAGAAGTGTAGTGTGGCTTTCGAGAGGGAGTTTGGAGGCCTTCCCAAAGGATTTTTGGGCTGAAATTGGTATGGTTGGAAATATTAGGATGTCTGATACACATTGGAGTCATCAAGAATTGCACACTCCAAACCCATGAAACATTGACTTTACAACAACCTATCCAAAAGTGCAGAAAATGACCTGGAGCAACTATATTTTGGGCATTTATCTCAAATAATAAAACCTATGGATAAATTGAAGGAAAATTTTGTTCCTTGGTCTATTATTGAGAAAAACCTGTTTCAATTTTGTCAAATTCATCTTCATTACTTCAGAAAGTAAATTTGAAGTACTGTGTGTACAATGTAAACCCTAGCAAACGATCACAAAACTCTGAAAATGATGCCATGGGTCTGGGTTGGCTCAAACCTGGAAATATGACCTCTATTATGGGACTTTATCTTCTCACCTTCCATGATGTTTGTTAGAAAAAAGAAACTCTAGCTTGATATGAAGGAAAGGAAGGGTGAAAACTAGGAAAACATGGGAAAATGGGGTAGCAAGTTTAGGGAGGGAAATGGAGGGGATAGGAGTTAGGGAAAAATCTGAAAAAATAGGGGAGATAGGGTAGTGTGTTAGGAACACAATATGGGTGTAATTTTTTGAAATGGATAAGGGAAAGAGGGAAAAATGGCCTAAACACAGAGGTGACCTAGTATCTCTGCAAAAGCGTAGTGAGAACTATGGTTTGGGTGAAAATGATAGTTATGAGAGGTATGAGTGATATGTAGTGATTTTTTTAAGGTATATGAGTGATGTGTGAAAGTTTTTATGTGATGAAACTTGGGGTTTTCAACCTGAAACAAGCTAAACATCAATGGAACCAAAAACGTAGTTGAAAACCCTAGAAGAGGGAATCCACCCTTTGCTAAAGAAATTGAGTTGAATGAAAGGTGAGGGATGATCACTTACTAACTTAGGAGCACCTGAACCTTAAGAAATGATGAATTGAACCTTATCCTCGCTCCTTTGGCTTTATTTTATAATTTCTAACTCCCAATGAATGTGATTGTAATGGTAAAATGAATCTTATTTGCCTTCTTCACATGACATGATTGGCACTATGATGGTGAAAAAAATAAACCTAGACCATGACCTACATGAGGGTATGTTGACTGATCTATGACCCTAGGTGATGATGAATGACACAACCTTGAATTTTATAATGACCATGAATGGGTGAAGGGATCAAAATCAGACTAGACAACATTCAGTGAACAAAATTTTATTTGAGAATTTGTTTGAAAACACGAAATTTTGACCAAGGACCACTACCAAATAAACCTAAAAGAGAATATTTGATCACTAAACATTTAGACACTAACGCTATATATAGAGCCTATTCATGATTAGTATTGCGACGCAGATGTCGACAACATTTACAAGATAACAACTAAGGAGGAAGATTGGATTAATCCCACTGCAAATGGAAGGTTAAGCTGGGAACATGGCAGTTCCTATATTTCATATTTCGATGAAGAACTGGAAAATTGGCAGAACAGGTTGCATGAAATATCTACAAGACGATGTGCCAGAATCACAAGATCACTTTGTTTCATAACTTCAAAGGTATGTGATTTTACTTATCATGATGGGATAGGAGATGTAGGTTTTTTTCTTGATAAATTTGAAAGAAAAATACCAAAAGAACAGAGGTTCCAAGCTTTGGATGCCTCCCTGAGGTCTATTCCTTCTAGATGGTGGGGTACACATAAAGAGAATATAGGGAGTTGGAAAGAGTATCATAGGCCGATAAAGTTCAGATTTGGCCCAGTAAATACCAAAATCGAAGTAAAATATGATGGCAAGGCTGACCCCCGGGAACATATTTATCATTGGACTTTAGTTTGGAGAGAAGTTCCAAAACAAGAATGGGTACATGCATTTTTTCACACATTGGAGACAATACCTATGAATTCGTAGCTTGAGACAAAACTACGACATGGAATGACGAACTGGACAGATTTGGTTGAAGGGTTCATACTGACATTTAGTTTTGAAGATGAGTGTCTGTGCATAGTTGAAGCCCTTCAGAAAAGTCAGAGAAGGGGTTTTTAAGAACAAAATGCACTAACATGGACGTAGCTAGATTAGATCGTATAGTTGCAACAGGTATTGGAATGCTATAATGTGACCATGGAAGAGGACAATGAGGATCCACACAATATTTATATCCCATAATTAGAAGGACATCACAAAGTTGCTGGACCAAAACCTAAAATAATTGATATAGCGCAGCCCGCAAAAACATTGAAAGTGAATATCAGATTAGACAAAGAACCAAAATTTGCAATGATTGGAGATTATTGGGATGAAGACACAATTAGCAAAATTGCAGAGCTGATGCACGAGTATCAAGAGATATTCCCCACGATTTTTTTTGAATTAAAGGGCATAGTAGGGGACTTAGGAGTTATGAGGATTCCTCTAAAACCTGACGCAAATCCAGTAAAGCAAAGACCCTATAGGTTGAATCTGAAATACAAATAAAAAGTGAAGTTGGAGTTAGATAAAATCATTAAAGCTAGGATCATTGAACCAGTCGAAGAGTATGAATGGGTAAGCCCCATGGTAGTTCAGGAAAAGAAGGAAAAGGACGAGATCAGAATATGTGCGGACCTGAGGAAATTGAATTATGCATGCTTGTATGACCCCTATCCCACACCATTCACAGACGAAGTATTGGAAAATGTAGGAGGACATGAGGCGTATTCTTTTACAAATGGCTTTTCGGGTTACCATCATATCAAAATTGCACCAAAAGATAGACATAAGAAAAAATTTTCTACATAATGGGGTTGTTACGAGTACACAGTGATGCCTTTTGGCTTGAAGAATGCTCCTGCCATATTTTCTAGAGTTGTAGTAGCAACTTTCAAGGAGTATATACAAAAATTTCTGGAGGTTTACTTTGATGATTGGATTGTCTTTGGGTTGTTAAAAAAGCATGTTATGAGCTTGAGGCTAATGTTGGATACATGTAGGCGATATCAAATATCATTGAATTTGAAGAAGTGTATCTTTTGTGTACCTTTTGGTATATTATTGGGGCATGTTGTTTGTAAGAAAGGACTCATGGTGGATCCTGTGAAGATTTTTGCTATTTGTAAACCTGGATCCACCCAAGACAGTGAAACAACTGGGCACAACACTTGGACACACTAGATACTACAAAAGGTTTAGAAAGGGGTATGCACAGATAAGTGTGCCAATGGATAAGTTATTGAAGAAAGATGTCACTTTTCAATGGGATGAAGAATGCCAGAAGAGGCTCGACATACTAAAAGAGAATACGGTAACTGCGCCTATTCTAGATTTTCCGGACTGGAATGAGGAATTTTGTGTACATGTTGATGCATCTTGCATAGCGTTGGGTACAATATTGGCTCAGCTAGGAGCAGGAGAAAAATGATCACCCCATAGCTTTTGCAAGCAAAAAATTTTCCAAGGTGGAGAAGAACTATTATACGACAGAAAGAGAAGGGTTAGATATGGTATATGCATTACATAAGTTCAGGCATTATTTATTGGCAGTGGAATTTAAGATGTTCATTGATCAATCTGTGCTGAAGTATTTAGTGAATAAGCCTGTTTTAGGAGGAAAAATTTGTCGATGGTTGTTGTTGTTCTATGAGTATGATTTTGAAGTTTTAGTCAAACCAGGAAGATTGAATTCCAGGCCTGATCATTTCTCTAAGATAGAAATAGGTGAAGAACCCACAAGTATTAAGGATAACTTGCCTAATGTGCAATTATTCACAATTAGGGTCACAGATGATCACTTCGTAGATATTATTCAGTTTTTGGCCACGAGAATGGCACCTATAGAGTACACTACATAGAAAAAGAAGGAGATAGTAGTCAAAGCAATTTATTTCTTCTTGATTGCAGGAGATTTGTACAAAATGGGACCAGATGAAATAATGTGCAGATATGTCCCCGAGCATGAACGACAAAATATTTTTGCAGAAGCTCATCGAGCAGTTGCAGGAGGACATTATGCAAGAAAGGCCACTTCGTAGAAGATCTTGAGAGTTGGGTTACGGTGGCCCACAGTGCATAAGGAAGCAAGGGATTTTTTTTCGAGCATGTGATGCATGCCAGAAATAGGGAAACCATCTAGAAGGTACATAATTCCATTAAATCAAAAAGTGACGTTGCAAGCATTTTAAAAATGGGCTATTGAATTTTTTGGACCTATTAACCCACCAGGAAAGAAGATTGGCACAAGATACATAATCACTGCAACTGATTATTTGACGAGGTGGGCCAAAGCACAACTAGTGAAGGATTGCAGCGCAGATACCACTGTGAAGTTCATATTTGAGTGTATTATGCCTAGATTTGGGTGTCCAAAGATCTTAATGAGTGACAGGGGTTCACATTTCTTGCATAAGGCTATTGAGGCATTGACTGGAGAATTTCAAGTACATCATCAGAAGAGTACACCCTATCATCCTCAGGTGAATGGGATAGTCGAAGCTTTCAATAAGATTCTGGAGAATGCACTCACGAAAGTATGCAATGTGAGCATAAATGATCGGGACCTAAGGATTCTAGTAGTGTTATGGGTATATAGGACAACATGCAAGAAATTGATAGGCCAAATGCCTTTTAGGTTGGTATATGGAAAAGAAGCAGTCATGCTTATGGAGTACATTGTGCAAAGTTTAAGAATTGCAACATTTACAGATATGGAAGACCATGATATCATGGAAGAAAGGATGGCACAATTTATTTCTTTGGAGGAAGACAGGTTTATAGCAGGTTTTCATAAACAAGTACAAAAAGCAAGGGATAAATCCTGGCATGATAGGCACTTCAAGCAGAAGACATTCAAGGAAGGAGATATTGTACTTTTAAATGATAACAAATTTGCGAAGTTTCCAGGAAATTTTAAAACACATTCGTTGGGACCATATATCATCAAGCACATCGTTGATGGTGGCATAGTTCATATTGCGAAGTTGGATGGTCAGTTGATTCCAAGATGAGTGAATGGTAGTACAATGAAGATATATAGGGACGAATTTTTCACTTGAGCTTCGCATTGGAATACAAAGGGAGGATAGTCTTAGTGCCACCTGTAGTTGAAAGTAGGCACTGTACTATAAATTACTCTACAGAGTGGGAGTTCGCTAAAGGAAGATCATTGCGCGATATTCAGGAGTATGGCGAAGTCTGAAAGGATCGTGTCGAAGGATGATAACTGCGAGATAGTCAGGAGTATGTCGAAGTTGAAAAGAAACATGATGAAGGAATGATTACTGCAACAAAAGCGAAATTCTATCGAAGTTTTCCAGAAATATGATCGTTGGAAGGAAAAAAAATTCATTAAAAGGAGCGGAGGAAATGCATTTATGAAGCATAGTTGGTCAAATATTCCACCATATCTGCATTAAATGAGCACGATATAAGATATTCATGGGGTTCGAAATTCAAATTTGTTATAAAATCTCTATCCTACTCCACATTTTACACTTTGCGCTCTGGAGAATTCAAATTGTGAAGTTGTGACCAAGTGAGAACTGAGCATATTGTTGTATGTATGAGAGGAGTTTTAAAGAGCTTTCCAGAGCATTTGTAAAGAAAGGCTTAGCAATAATTATGGAAGCTACAACAACAAGTGTACCAGTTTCCCTAAGGTTCCAAAGTTCACCGCAAAGGCACGTAGCCACAGAAGAAGAAACATGAGAAGAGACCAGTTGCGACCTTTGGAGTTAGACAATCCTCCCAGAAGAAAGTAGCCAAAGAGCACTGAAATAAGAAGTAGCAGGACAAGCAACCTGGACATAAAGGGAAGAAACTGGTGGAGATCGATGACAGTGAGGAGGAAACCGAGGAACCAGAGATGGAGATAGAGGGCGCAAAACTTCCCTATGTGCTGCCACCCTATTTTCCTCCAAGGAATCCTGGTGTTATACCAGTTAAGGATCCTAAAAATGTGAAGTTTGACACCTTCTCACTGTTTCTTCCAGAGAAGGTCCTGTTTTAAGGCGAAGTGTTGGGGAAAATACCGTAGCTAAAAATGGAATATTGGGATTTCAACGACCGAAGCAAGTACCCATAATTTGAGCCAAGCAGGTACTTACACCAAGTGTACTATCCAGAGAGTAAAGTCAGTAGGTTGGAGCCACACTAGTGGGCTGAAGGATTTCAAAGGGAAATATTTCTCAATATGTTGAATGTGCCACATTTTGGTCGAAGTGGCATCAATATGGCTTGTGTTCAACAACATCTTGCTTTAGTGCATGATGGGTACCTCTGGCTGGGAGAGAGGATCCTGATTGAAAATATGTTTATCAGAAGGATCATCGTGCTGCCATATCAGGGGTTCGCTGAAGAATTTATTGGAAAAATTCAGGACAAGGAAGTCACAAATGAGATTAAAAATAAGTATGGGTTAGTAAAGAAGTCCAGAGGCTATGGTGTAAACTCTATTAGAGATCAAGCAGTGCACTTCGCCACACACGTTCTAGTAGGGAAGATAATGAGAAAATGTAGAGACAAAGAATTTCCCACGACCGTAGTCTCCTTAGCCATGAAGTGCAGTAAATGGATTCAGTTCAACTTGGCCAGATACTTATGCAAATTTTTTTTGGAAGATTTCTGTGAAGCACTCGAGGAAGGCAAGACGTTCCACTACGCATGGTTGTTATTGATCATTATATTATTGGCATGGAAGGAACCATCAGAGTCATAGTTTCCTATAGTTGAGCCAGATGTTTGCAAAGCTACACAATACGCCTCGCTCTAGTTTTCCAAGGATTCGACACGTGCAATAGAAAACAAGACTTTTTGGGTTTGGATGGAGATGGATTTGCGCACGGTGGTGAATCAACGTCCTAGGTTTTCACCCACTTTGTATGAGAAGTACCAGAACAAATCGATTTCAATGCTAATTTTCATAGGATATTCGTTAGAGCCAAAAAGGATCCGATGGAGGAATGGTATCCTTTATCATATCTAGTCACCGAGGATGAACTTGTTAGCGTAATAAAGCCATGGTCAATGGAGTGGATGAATCCACCTGTAGGAGGTAGTGAAGCAGAAAAAGACACCACGCAGCATGCAGGTACCAGTGGGAAAGATACCAGAGGGGAAACTGATGAAGATACAGAGAAAGAAACAGAAGGAGAGGCTGAAGGAACAAAACCAAAGCACAACCAGGGTGGCCAGGACTCCCCCATCGACCTAGAATTGGAGGATTCACCATTCATTTTTTTGAAGAGAGTATGTATAGTGAATAAAACAAGCCCAAGGAAGAAGTAAAAAGCAACCAAGTTTAGAGGAGCAACATCACTTTTCCTGACTAAGGGGGAAATCGACGATATTGGGGATAAAATGCAAGAAGTAACTGTGGATTTTTGGAATAGGATCGAGGATCACTACACCACTCTCCTTACCAACGTCAAAGAGTGAATAAAAAAATTAAAGGTACTGGTGCAGACAACCAGAAAACCAAAGCCAAAAGCTAGACCACAGGAACAAACGAGTTAATTAGCACAACAAACGAGTTAATTAGCACAACCAGAGTACCTATTGGCTCAAAGGGGTCTCGACCCAGGTTCAGAGTTAGCTGTGCACCAAAAAAAACCCTTTATTACCAGCCCTTTCGGCAATGACCTGCAACGCAAATCGCAGTCTCACCTGAGGCAATATTGAGGGATGTAAGAACTAGGTTTCTGCATCCATGGGGACAATAAGACGCACCTCTACTTCTAAAATTATACTTATACTTATTTGGAACTGTGCAGATGCATTTATCTACTATAACAAATTATACTTCATTAATCTACCAATACTTATGCGCACTTCGACTTTACCATTAAAACCCACATAAAGCATATAAATAACTTTGCAAGCACTGATAATTGTCAAATACAATTCACAAACACAAAGATGTCTTCAAACTCTTCTTCTTTTATTAGGATAAATTTATTTGATACATATAATTTCTCTGAACTGCTCACATAGCTGTAGGTGGCTGCGCACAAAGTTGCAGAATCTTCAAGGCCTCCGTGCACACAACTGCGGAGCCTTCCCTTGGCCCAAAACACAGAAAGATAGATATTCAACAAGTTTTTCTAATCACAAGTACAAGACTCTCTACTGTGACATAACTTTAAATTTGTTTATATAACATTTTCATCGACTCAAAACCATGGTCCAATTACCATGGGAGGACTCAAAAATAACAAAATAAACATGATCCCTTTACCAAAAGAGGGGCTATGACTCGCCCCAAAGCCTCTAAAATCAACACGGTTGATTTATCCTCATTGAACCACACAATCCTCTCCTTGAGTTGAAGAGTATTTTGACCCAAAATGGACCAAGTTGGTCCATGCCCAATAGGCCCCCAACACTCACAAGTGACTAGTTTTGAGTCACTCAGCTAGTGCACCCCGAACCTTCTCTGCGATGCTGGTGTAGGCTGTACTCAAAGGTTGAATCATTTCTGCAAACAACTTATCTTCTTGGCACACTTAATCTAGAAAATTTTCTGATGTTGTCCCAAAAATCTTCTGAAGCATGTCTTTCTGCTTCTTGTGCATCTCAGCTTTCAGCTTCTCAACAGCCGTCTGGGATAGTTGAATGGATTCATCCTACTAGGGCTGAGTCCTTGCTGTAATCAACTGTTCTTTCCTGCGCATATCCTCGATCTTAGTATCCTCTTGCAGTGAGGTCCAAATTTCCATGGTGTCATCTAAAAACTTTCCATAGTCCTTGACTGTGGTGGAAATGCCTTCCAAGGAGGTCTTAAGATCTGCTTCTCGCTTCTCTCTAACCTTTGGTGGTGTGGCTAGCTTCAGTCTCATCTATAGCTCACTGATCTTCATCTGATACTCGAACTTGATTTTGTCCATGTTGTTCTTGTTATCCTTAATTGCAAGGGAAATATTTTCAACCTTCTCTACTCGGGCTTCTTCTGCAATGAACTTGATGTGCGGAAGCTCGCTGCAAGTCTAGCCTATGACATCCTTCAGTTGGCTATGTTGTTGCCGCTCATTGTCCCTTTCCTTGATGATCTGATTCATTTATGAGATTATGTTTGCATTGTCTTTTATTATGTCTTCAATTATCTACAAGGTGCATTGTTCTCACACCTTCAATTCATCCGCGACACCTAGAGGAAGTCATGCAGTGTTTGAATGGGAAGCACAACAAGGTTCAAGTTAATGTTGTCGCATTTATTTTCTCACTCTTGATCTTCTGCAGCTTCAAACTGCAGCGCTCCTACAGGTACTTGCAAAACTCTAACATATGAATTTATTACTAATTGGTGCTCTGGATGCGCTTGTTGGCTTGCTTGTTTTAGCCGGCTGCTCTTGTGATCGTGCGGTCTACACCAACAACTTAAGTTCCTGTATTCCTTGTTGCACCTTTGTCAGTACTTCTTTGTATTGATCTTCAATCCTTCTCCATGTATCTTCGGTGATATTCCACACCTTATCACTAATCTCATCAATGTCCCCCTCAGTGAGGCTCATTGGCTCTACACCCATTGATCGGTTGGCCTTGTACTTTTTCTGCGCACCTGATGTGGTAGGTATCCTTCTCTTCACAATAAATGGCGAATCAATCAATTTTGTATCATTCAAAGGGTCCTGTTTGTCCTGCTCTTGCTTTGTGCCTCCAATCTCTTGACCATCCTTTTTTATTCTATTTGTTGTGTCCTTCTTGGTTGTATTTTCTGTTGTAGAGTCTTTCTTGGTGGCCTTCTCTACTATGATGCCTTTCCCACTAGTCCCTGCATGTTCTATTTTAGGGCCTTTAGTGGATGGGGTCAGCCAGTCTATCGGCTACGTATTTGTGATTTTCCCAATGTCAAATTCAGTAACTAGATGTGGAAATGGGTACCATACTTCATCTACATCCTTCTGCTCCTTGATATACACTTTGTGAAAGTCGGCCTTGAAATATATTACTCCGATGTAATATTCGAACAAAGTCGGTGACAACCTAAGATGTTGAATCACCACTGGGTGGAGATCCATCTCCATTAATACCCAATTTTTTTTATTCTTGGTCATGCGCTTTGGGTCCTTATAAAACCAGAGCGAGGCGTACCTCACAGCTTCACAAACATCCGAGTCAAATGTAGAGAACTGTGAATCTTCTAGATCCTTCCATGCCATTAATGCAATGAGCAGTAGAAACCATGCATAGTGGAACTATTTCCCTTCCTCTTGTGCTTCACGACAATCGTCAAGGAACTCTTTTCACAAGTAACCAAGCCAGTTATATTGCACTCCTTTACTGCACTATGCAACCAAAGAGACCACAAGTGATGGTACTTTGTTTGTGCGACATTTCCGCATGATATTTCTGGCAAGGATGTGCACGACGAAGCACACAACTGGATCATTAATGGAGCTAATATCATAGCCCCTTGACTTATTTACTATGATGAATTTCTTCTTCATGTCCTCGACGACTGCCTTATCCTGGATTTTCCCCACGAACTTCTCGATGGGGTTCTTTCCTTAGTAGGGCTGCGCCGTGATCCTCCTTATCAACATATCATCTATGGGTATCCTTTCTACTAGCCAGAGGCACCCATCATGTACTAACACCAATAGCTGCCTCTAATATTCCAAATTTTCCATCAGCTAATTGGAATATTAGAGTTCTTAATTTTCTTATTTTGTTAAGTAAATAAAAGGGTGGATGGACCCATAAACCCTGTAGATGAATAAAATCCACTTCTATAGTGTGAATTTGGGTTAATTGAGTAGTGGAGTAGTATTATGGGGTAGTGGAGCAGCATAATAATGAAGAAAGAGTTGAGGTCATGGAGCAATAATGAGGAAGATGATGGAGATAGTGGAGGAATAAATGCAAGATGATGGAGATAGTGGAGGAGTAATTGCAGAGAGGATGGATATAGTGGAGGACAGTGTAGTCTTTATGGAGGCTAGTTGCCACATGTGCATCACAGTTATGAGGTGGGCCAAGGCCAGGGAAGGCTCACAACCATAAGAGGAATATGAGGGCAGCAAAGGAAGGGGGTCTGGATTTTTATTGTCAAGTGTCGTAATACATTTCTTTGCATCAGCTGTTTAGCTAAGTTTGATGTGATGTTTAGCACCAGGTGTTCCCGAGCAGGAATCCCACCCTTACCCATGGGGGACTTTGAGTACCTACTCTGGGAAGGTTTTCTTGGGTAGCATTTATCATCCGGCAATAAGTGCCACTTTCAACCACTCTCATCTGCACTTCCAGTTACATGAATTACGCATTCCTGAACTTGGGTTTGAGAGTTGGAAGGCAGTTCTCAGTACTTCAGCTGAGAAACTTGTGTAGGGATTAACCCTTCACACTGTATATCCATTTCAGTATTCCAGGAGTTTCATTGACATACTCGACATCAGGCCATCCATCTATTCTCTTATGCAGCAACATTTCCTGCAGGAATTGCGTAATTCTGCAGCGAGGGTTTGAGGAGAAGAGGAAGTTCCAAGCAACTTAGCTTGGAATCTTGTGAGGGATTAATCCTTCACTCCGTGGATCACTTCAGTAGCTTGGGATAAAAATTTTATTATCTATCAGCAAGCTACATCATTAGCCCTCCTAGACAGTGCAATATTTCCTAGTTGTTGTGCATGCAACAACTGCATATTCAGTGGAGGAGTTAGATCTTAAGTTTCTTAGCCTGGGAATCAGGAGAAGGGAACAACCCTTCAGTTAATGAGCTGAGCGGGTTATATTGCAGTAGATAGATCATTATTTCATCCCCATATCAGCAGTTGTCTCCAGGGAGTGCATAACTCAGCCAACAGGGGTGTAGTGTGTAACCCAAAAATGGCTGAAATTCCAAACTCAAAATTTGGCCAAACCATTTCTGGGTTTTTCTAGGTTTTTTAAGTAGAATCCGTGGTTAAATTTCCAGATGTCTTTGAGAAATCTAGAAGCCTCTCACACATAGATCTTCTTCCCAGCAACATCAGTTTCCAACAACAACAACATTTTTTACTTTCCAATACCAATTTTCAGTAGAGTTGTTTCAACCATCTTTAGATGGACTAGGTGCATCCCTTTTTGGGTCACTATGTATATTCATTTATTTTTGATACATAATGATATGGCTCAACCATTTTTTCTCATATGTATAATGTTTTGATGTATTCCAACATTTTTTGAGTTTTATATGTTGTATTCTTAGTTGGAATTATGCATATGTTCTATATTTCTGTCTTTTCCATTTTGGAATATTACACTGCCGGACACATATGGTATTGATATTACTTGGCCCAAAATGTAGAATGTACAACATGTTGAGAAAATCTGCTTGTTGGATTCCTGCAGCCCACCTATGTGGCTCCAATCTTGTAACATCGCTTGCTGGGTATTGAACCTACTTCAGGTATCTGCTGGGCCGAAATTGGGGATATTTTCTCCTATCGCTGAAGTCCCAGTCCTATATCCTTAGGTGTGGTACTTTCGCCAATGGTTCACCCTCAAATGACACATCATTTGGCAACAACGGTGTAGATACATCGAACTTCACAGCAACAGGGTTCTTCAATGACTTCACAACCGGCTTCCTGGTGTTACATATGGCGGAAACATAGAAATAGGCTCTACTTCTTCTGCTACAATGTCCTTTGGAATGTTTGCTGCAATCTCCAATTCGTCGCACTCTAGGTGTAGAAATTTGAATAACTGAGATATTATTCACCGATATTCTTCTGATCACACACTATTTTAGCTTCATGCATAATACAAAATCTCTTCTACTATTGATCATCACATGCGGAAATAAAATCAATTGCATGCACACATTAAAACCACAAACAATCACACATATGAACACAATATTTAATGGGAAAGCTTAAAGCTGAAAACCCCAACTATCTGTATATTATACATGCCATGGAGATCATGTAACAATCATAGTACAAAATCTCTTTGCAAGCTCTCATGCACACCCTCAATTGCTACACACTATCAAGCTAGATCTAGCAAAACACATGCTCCAATCCTTAGCCACTTGATAGCCAGCCTCTATTGCGTTTTCAATGCTATGGGATGGCTTCATTAAATAGATAAACCACCTGGCTTGTACTGCGCAATCCTCATGGGCTTCTCCACCTATCTGTGTGTTGCAAATAGCAACATTATAGTCACAACTGATAGTTAACCTGCTCTTTCACCTATTTCTGCACTGGTCTCCACTGAAACTGTCCATGCACTGAAGTTAACTGATGCATTCTTTAGTTGATTAATGAATTTATAATTAGTGAATTAATTAATAATTAATTCACACCACTCTCACTAATTGTATCAATTAGTTAAACTGAATACAAATAGCTCAACTATGTTTAGATTAGTTAAACTGAATACAACTCCACTAACTTCCTCAATCAACTCCACCAAACTCTGTCACATGAGTTCTAACTGAAGTATCCATGCAATAGCTCCACATAACCCTCGGGAATAGCGTAATTCCTTCTGTCAGCTCCTGTGCCACATCTGTGCACTTAACTGAAGTGCTCCAAGAGAATAAGATAATGTTTAGAGTCTAAATATTATTAAGAGCTAATAATATTCGACATATCTATTTTTAGTCTGGCAATCTAAAAATAGATTCTGCCCAATATGTCTAAAAATAGAAGTCCATCTATTTTTTCAACTTGACCAACCCTCCACAAATAGCATCCTGCAACTCATAGAATCATGATCCACATGTCTAAAAATAGACATAGTCTAAAAATAGACTTTGCGCCAAAAATAGCCTGCGGGCCCACTTAGTGAAGGCGACTCCTTTCCACTAAGCTCATCATCTTGTTGCAATCTCAACACTCCCTCTCAACAAGATATGGATTATCTGCAACCCCTATCCTGCTCCTGTGGTATTTGAATTTTCTCCTGGTGAGCGCCTTCGTCAAGATATCAACATCCTGATCCTCCGTAGGAATGTATGAAAGTAACATGATCTTCTGCTGCACACAATCTCTGATATGATGATACCGATCTGTGAAGCCATGCCACCTCAACTCATCCTCCTGTCTGTACCATGATCCATATCCTGATGTGCCTCTGAGATATGTGCCTATGAGATATCTCACTACATGCTTGCCTACCTTCCAGAAGAACTTGGTTGGCTTAACCATAGCTTGTGAAAGCTGGTTAACTGCATAGCATATGTCGGGTCATGTATTGACCAGATACATAAGCGACCCCACCAAATGTCGATAAACAGTGGCATCCACTACCTCCACTGAAGTAGCATCCTCCTTCCTCCAGACAACAGGAAGAGGAGTATCAACAGGCTTGTAGCCATGCATGTTGAACTTCTCCAGTATCTCCCGGGCATACTTACCCTGAGAAACAAACATTCCACCACTGCGCTGCCAAATTTCCAATCCCAGGAAATAATGAAGGAGGCCCAAGTCCTTCATCTCAAACTCCTTTGCAAGATCAGCCTTGCATGAGTGTATCAACAGTTCATCACCTGTCAAAATCAAATCATCTACATAAATTACAATGATCAGCAACTTACCCTCCACCACAATCTGGTATAGGTTAGGATCCGCCTCACTCTTGGAGAATCCAAGTCCGGTGAAATAACTGTCTATCCATGTGTACCAAGCACGAGGTGCTTATTTCAACCCATACAACGCTCTCTTGAGCCTGCACACATGCGACTCACTGCTGAAGATCTCGAAACCTTCGGGCTGCTCTATGTACACCTCCTCCTCAATGACTCTATTGAGGAACGCAGTCTTCACATCCATCTGATGAATGTGCCACCCCATCTGCGCTGAGAGAGCAAGAATCGTCCGTATGGAAGAATACCTTGCGACAGGTGCAAAGGTCTCCTCATAATCGATCCCCTCAATCTGTGAAAAGCCTCGAGCAACAAATCTTGCCTTATACTTCTCCACACTCCCGTCAGCTGCCTGCTTCACTTTGTAGATCCATCTCGAACCCACCACTGATTTCCCCTCTGGCCTTGGGACAATCTCCCATGCACTGTTTCTGACAATCGAATCATACTCTTCCACCATGGCATCTAACCATGCGGGGTCCTCCATAGCTTCCTTGAAAGAGGATGGCTCTGTCACGACAAATTTTCTCACAAGAGCCATGTATCCGATATCGATCGGTGTGGCTGACTATACTGTCTGTGACTGTGATGGTGCTCCCTCTGACCTTCTGCATCTTGAGCCAGTCGCTCAGCTTCTGTAGTGCACTTCCACCCTCTGATGGTTGGCGCTGCTTGAGTGGTCTCTTCCACTCCATGAACCTCATCTTGTGGGTGATCCACATCCTGAGACTCATCCTTAGGAACTAATAGCTCCTCATCTGCATGCAAGTGTAGCTCCCTCTCAAGTGAACACTTCATGGCTTTCTCCTCATGAAATTTGATATCCCGTCGCACAACAGTCTTGCGACTGTCTGGAAACTACACACGATATTTTTGGGGCGTATAAGTGTACCCCACAAATATCCCAACCTCTGCAGTCGGCTCCAGCTTCTTCCTGGCATCCTTCGTCACATGAATGTAAACAGGTGAACCAAAAATCCTCAAATGGGAAATATCAGGCCTCTTACCAAAAAACGCCTCCTCGGGTGTACTCATGCCAAGTATCCTGTGAGGACAACGGTTCTGCACATATACTGCAGTATTGCATGCCTCCGCCCACAAGTGAATGGGTAGGCCCTGATCATGCAACATCGCCCGTGTAGCACCCACGATCGTTCTGTTCTTCCGCTCAGCAACCCCGTTCTGCTGTGGGTTATGAGGTGCTATGAGCTCTCTTCGAATTCCTTCTACGCTGCAAAAGTCCTTGAATTCGCCAGAGATGAATTCACCACCATTGTCGCTCCTAAGAGCCTTCACCTGCTTCCTCGATTCTTTCTCAACTAGTGCCTTGAACTCACGGAACTTTGAGTATGTCTCGCTCTTCTTCTGCATGAAGAAGATCCAGCACTTCCGAGAAAAATCATCAACAAATATCACATAGTACCTGTGCTTTGCTGTCGAAGCTACTGAGAAAGGTCCACACACGTCTGTGTGAATTCTCTCAAGGATCGTCGTGGCGCGAATATCCTTCTCGTGAAAGGTGGCTTTCACAAATTTTCCCAAGGTACACCCCTTGCACTGATCTGACTGCGCAAGAGTGCCTTTAGGAAGCCCAGTAGAAATCTGCTGCAATATCTTCAAAGCTCCATGGTGAAGGTGGCCCAATCTCTGGTGCCACAACTCGCCATCATCCCGGCTCACCACTCCTTCTGCCTTGCCTGCCATTACTGCTCAGCCATATACCTGCAATTGATAAAGGTTCTGAACTTGAACCCCTATCCTCCTGGTCTCACCAGTTGCCTTACTACGCAGGAAAGCCTTTCCCTCGCTAAAGACAACATCATATCCCTTGTCTTCTAACATCGCCACAGAGATAAGATTCTTCTTCAATCCTGGAACATGCATCACTTCCTTCAATCTGAAGGGTTTATCAGACTCCCTCTCAAAGGAAATGGTACCGATACCGGTCGCACTATATCTACCATCATCGCCCATCTCGATGTGCACTCCAAGATCTTTCTCATCCAGATCAGTAAACAAATCTCGATCTCCTGTCATGTGAAAAGACACACCACTGTCCAGAAACCACACTGAACCCATCACACTTGAAACCAAGCATGCGATCAGTGAAAAATCCACTCAAACTGCGAGGCTAAGGCGTCTCCAGCTGCAGTCCCAGCAACCTACTTATTTTTCTTCTTCTGTGGAAAATTAGTGGCGTAATGTCCGTGTTGGTGACAGTGAAAGCACTTCACCCTGGACATGTCCTGCTTCTTTCCTTTTGCACCGGATTGAGAAGCTTTCTTGCTCTTCCCCTTCTTTGCTTTGGTGGCCAAAGCGCAATTCTCTTCATCAGAGTTCTTTGATGAAGATCCGTCCGTGGTACTTCGCCTTATCTCCTCTTGCACAAGATCCGACCAAAGTCACTCCCATCCTTGCAATTTCTCCCGACCATTGACAGAGTCCTGATAGGAGTGCCAACTCTTTGGAAGCCCAAGGAGATCCAAGATCACCAAGTCCTCATCATCAACAGTCACCCCCACACTTCCTAGCTCATCCCTGCATTGGATGAACTTCGTGAGGTACTTGGGCATACTGTTGCCTTTCTCCATCTTTATGTTTCTAAGTCTATCCTTGAGCGCCAACTTCCTCTGGTCGCTCTTGCTTTGGAATAAATCTGTCAAGGCTTTCCACATCAAGAATGGAGAAGCCTTACCATGAAGGTTGGACACTATGTGATCCTTCACACCTTCCAACAGAATCCTTCGACACTTTGTTGTCTTCTTTTGCCATGTGTCAAGTACGACAGCATCACTAGAAGTAGGTTTTGGAATTTCTGCATCTATGAACTCCTTCAACCCATTGTCATCCAGCACCACCTCCATCCTGTCCTTCCATGCAATATAATTCGAGCTGCCCTCAAGGGAATACTCCAATCACAATCTGTTGAAAGACATCTCAACTTCGACACCAAGAAAACACTACTGCAAATTCGAATTCCACCAGCACAAAACTCAACCGCTTCAATGTTTTGCAATTGCTCCAATGATCAATATAGCTCTGATACCATGTAGAAATTTGAATAAATGAGATATTATTCACCGAGATTCTCCTGATCACACACTATTTTAGCTTCATGCATAATACAGAATCTCTTCTACCATTGATCATCACATGCGGAAATAAAATCAATTGCATGCATACATTAAAACCACAAACAATCACACATATGAACACAGTATTTAATGGGAAAGCTTAAAGTTGAAAACCCCAACTATCTGTATATTATACATGCCATGGATATCATGTAACAATCATAGTACAAAGCTCCTCACAAGCTCTCATGCATACCCTCAATTGCTACACACTATCAAGCTAGATCTAGCAAAACACATGCTCCAATATTTTGCCACTTGATAGCCAGCCTCTATTGCATTTTCAATGCTATGGGATGGCTTCATTAAATAGATAACCACCTGGCCTGAACTGCGCAATCCTCATGGGCTTACTCCACCTATCTGTGTGTTGCAAATAGCAACTGTATAGTCACAACTGATAGTTAACCTGCTCTTTCACCTATTTCTGCACTGGTCTCCACTGAAACTGTCCATGCATTGAAGTTAACTGATGTATTCTTTAGTTGATTAATGAGTTTATAATTAGTGAATTAATTAATAATTAATTCACACCACTCTCACTAATTGTATCAATTAGTTAAACTGAACACAAATAGCTCAACTATGTTTAGATTAGTTAAACTGAATACAACTCCACTAACTTCCTCAATAAACTCCACCAAACTCTGTCACATGAGTTCTAACTGAAGTATCCATGAAATAGCTCCACTTAACCCTTAGGAATAGCGTAGTTCCTTCTGTCAGCTCCTGTGCCACATCTGTGCACTTAACTGAAGTGCTCCAAGAGAATAAGATAATGTTTATAGTCCAAATATTATTAAGAGCTAATAATATTCGACATATCTATTTTTAGACTGGCAATCTAAAAATAGATTCCGCCCAATATGTCTAAAAATAGAAGTCCATCTATTTTTCCGACTTGACCAACCATCCACAAATAGCATCCTGCAACTCATAGAACATGATCCATATGTCTAAAAATAGACATAGTCTAAAAAATAGACTTTGCGCCAAAAATAGCCTGCGGGCCCACTTAGTGAAGGCGACTCCTTTCCACTAAGCTCATCATCTTGTTGCAATCTCAACACTAGGACCTCCATAGGTTTCTTCTGCTTGTCTAACTTCTTCTTAGATCTTTGTTCCTTAGTGAGTTTATGCCTTAAGGACTGTTTAACACCAGGGGACATATCTAGTTTTTTTTCCTTCTTTTTCTTTGGCTGCGTTGCTTCTCCTGTAGTCGATTTTTTCCTTGCCGATCTCAGACCTATTACGGTTGGTGCTATGGCTGTCATGGTTCTTGATAGTCCCCTTATGATCAATTCTCTAGCAATTTCTTCCTAGCTCTTCATAGACATACAAAAAATCTCTTTGGTCTTGCTAAGGCGCAAAGTTACAATTTGAAACCTCAGGAAGCACAGTGTCAAAATGTGGAGTGGGACCATTATTTTATAAAAAATTTGAATTTCAGACCCCATGATTGTCTTCAGATTCAAATCATTAATGTGGATTTGGTGGCAGATTCTCCTAGCTATGCCCAATAAATGCGTTTCCCCCATTCCTTTTAACGGAAACTTTCCTGTCAAATCAACTTTTCTGCTTCCAAAGGACATATTTATGGTGGAATTCGACGGATCCTCTCGTACATCGTAAAAATTCCTCCCACGTCAGAGTTCCTTTAGACTTCAATATCTTCCTGAGTTTCACGCAATAATCCATATTCACTCATTCTGGCATCAACTGACCATCCAACTTCACGAGTTAAAATGTGCCTCTCTCAGAGACGTGCCTGATGATATATGGCCCCAACCAATGGTTTTGGAACTTTCTTGGGAACGTAATGAAATTGCTGTCATACAATATTACAAGGTCTCCCTTATTGAATGTCTTCTGCTTGATATGCCTGTCATGCCAGGATTTTTCCCTTGCTTTTTTCACTTGTTGATAACCTACAATAAATGTTGCAATTCTTAAACTAGGCATAATGTACTCCATAGGCATGGATGCTTCTTGTCCATAGACCAACCTAAAAGGTGTTTGAACTGTCAGCTTTTTGTAGGTTGTCCTATATGCCCATAACAAAGTTGGAATTCTCAGATCCCATCATTTTGGTTTACATTGCATACCTTTTTGAGTGAATTCTCCAAAATATTGTTAAAAGCTTCGATTGTCCCATTTGCTTGAGGATGATATGGTGTACTCTTTTGATGGTATACTTGAAATCCTTCAGTCAACACCTCAGTAGTCTTATGCAATAAATTTGAACCCCTGTCACTCATCAAGATCTTTAGACACCCAAATTTGGACAAAATATACTCAAATATGAACTTCGCGGCAGTATTTGCGATGCCGTCCTTCACCAGATTTTCCTCGGACCACCTCATCAAATAATATGTTGCAGTGATGATATACCTTTCTCTAGTCTTCTTTCCTGGTGGATTGAAAGGTCCAACAAATTCAATCACCCACTTATCAAATTTTTGCAACGTTACTTATGGATTCAAGGGCATTCATCCCTTCTAGACAATATTCCTGTTCTTTGGCATGCATCAAAAGATCTACAATAATCCTTTTCATCCTTATGCACTGTGGGCCACCATAATCAAGCTCTCAAAATCTTCTGTGCAGTGGCCTTCCCTACATAATGGCCTCCTGCAACTCCTCCATGAGATTTTGCCAATATATGTTTCCTTTCATGCTCATAGACATATCTATGCATTATTTCATCTAGTCCCATATTATACAAATTTCCTACAATCAATGAAAAATTAGTTACCTTGACTATCAATTCCTTCTTCTGTTGCATATTTTACTCCATGGGCACCATTCCTATAGCCAAAAGCTGAATAATATCCACGAAGTGATAATCTGCAACCCTGATTGTGAATAGTTGCACATCAGGTAGGTTCTCCTTAATGCTCGTGGGTTCTTCTCCTATTTCTATCTGTGACAGATGATCAGGCCCAACATTTAGTCTCCCTGGCTTGAATATAACTTCAAATTCATACTCTTGAAATAATAACAACCACCAAAAAATATTTCCTCCTAGAACAAGCATATTCACCAAATACTTCAACGCATAGTGATAAGTGAACATCTTGAAGTGCACTCCGAACAAATAGTGCCTAAACTTTTGTAATGCATAGACCATAGCCAAACCCTCTATTTCTATCATATAATAGTTCTTCTCCGCCTTGGAAAGTTTTTTGCTTGAAAAATCGATTGGGTGATCAATATCTCCTTCTCATGCATTTGCGAATACTGCACCCAATGCTATGCAAGAGGTATCAACATGTACATGGAATTCCTTATTCCAGTCTGGGAAAACTAGAATCGACGCAATTACCATGTTTTCCTTTAGTATGTTGAGGCTCTTTTGGCATTCTTCATCCCAAAAAAAAGTAACATCCTTCTTCAATAGCTTCTTCATCGACGCAATGATCTGTGCAGATGCCTTTATAAACATCCTGTAGTAGCCAGTGCATCCAAGTGTCATGTGCAGTCGCTTCACTATCTTAGGTGGATCTTGGTTCACAATAGAAACTATCTTCATGGGGTGTACCATCAATCCCTTCCTACAAACAACATGCCCCAATAGTATACCAAAAGGTACACAAAAGATGCACTTCTTCAAATTCAGAGATATATGATACTCTCTACATGTATCCAACATCAATCTCAGGCTTGATACACGAGTCTTCAAAAACAAAATATTTTTCAATCATCAGAGAAAACCTTCAAAAAATTGTTTATATATTCCTTGAAAGTTGCGACTATAACTCTAGAAAATATGGCAAGAGCATTCTTCAAAAAAAATTGCATCATTGTCTATTGGTACCAACCCCACTCCGTAGCAATTATTTTTTCACGTCAATCTTCCAGTGCAATCCTGATCCGATGGTAACTTGAAAAACCATCTATGAAAGAGTAAGCCTCCTATCCTCCTACATTGTCCAACACTTCGTTGGTGAATGGTGTGGGAAAAGGGTCATGTACACATGCATCATTCAATTTCCTCAGGTCCACACATATTCTGATCTCACCCTTTGTCTTCTTTTCTTGAACTACCATAGGACTTACCCATTTAGACACTCTGACCAGTTTGATGATCTCTGCCTTGATCATCTTTTCTAGCTTTGCGTTTACTTTTTCCTTGTATTTTAGGTTCATCTGATAGGGCCTTAACCGGGACTGACATTCTATCAAACACTTGGAGACAATGTAATCTACAGGTCAGGAGTACAAGACTGAGCATAAGGGACTGGAAATTCGTATGAAACTTATCAATAAGGATCACCACCCTCTCCCATTAGATATATTAACATTAATTATGTCTTACATCCATTATACTTTCAATTACAAGTAAAACCTGAAATAAAACATGATTATAACTAGTCACATAACCATGCTTATAACCAACATATAACAACAGAAATAACCATACTATAACAACCATTAAAGCCACATAACTAAAATTACAAAAGCAATAGAACTTAACTTTCATTAAACATAGGCAAGAGCCAACTAGGTTCAGAACTTTCACGTACCATTCAACCATAGACATGGTTGAAACAAATTATTATTTCAGCCAGTCAACCCCGTGCCATATTCCAAGCATGAATGTGGGGTCTCATGGATAAAAATCCAAAAATAACCAAGGGAATCCAGAGGTTAAACCACCCCAATCCTCACCATACCACGATCTCACCTAAAATGGCACCATGATCACAAAACCGAACTGATATTGGAATGCCTCCGGATCTCATCACACCGGATCAATAGGCCCTTACCGAGACACCACCCTCAGTATTTACTGTGTATCCTTCCAAAACCGATCAAGGGACTCCTAGGCCTTTGGGAATTTTCCTGGGACCACCTCCACCCCAGTTTATGAAACCATCCAGAAATTCCAAAGCTAAAACTCGAGAACAATCCCATCACACCATGGCTATCTGGAAAAAGGAAAGGAAAGACTGAAAACAACTTTCAAAACCTGACAAAACCATTCCAATGACAACAAAAGAACCAAATAACATCATGCACATACCATGCATGTCAAAACCAGCTAGGAAATCATACATGCAATCTGTTACATGCAAGTATTCATGCTGAATTTGTTTGATCCTGCTATTTCTTGCTTAATATTTGCTTTCCTTTCCTTTCCTTGGTTTTCACTTTCTTGGTCCAATGCTTAAATGCTCTAAGAAAACTCTAAGTGTCCAAGAATGTGAGAGAGATATAGAGAAAGAGAGCTCCAAAACTAAACTGAAAAAAGATACCAACTAATCCTCATAAGCCTTTTTATCAATGAGGCCTCTATTTTCTAAATTTTCCATTATTTTCCTTCATTTTCCTCCTCACATGCAACCTGTGACCTTTCACCTTCATTTTCTCCTAATTTCCCTTATTCTCATAAATAAATGTGCCAAAAATACCTTTTTTCCTTTTTAATTCCTTAGCCATTTCCTTTGCCAATTTTCCCTTATCCATAAACACATCTAGTGATGCCCACTAGGATATCTTTGCCCAACATTGAACTTGGAATAAGTGTCCCTTAACCGTTGTCTTATTTTTCCTTTTTAAAATTTTATTACATGAAATTTTAGCCTAAAACTGTTACACTGTGCCACATTTTCAGGCCCAGGGATGAGGTCACTGCCCAGAACACCATGACACTTTCTAAAATTAAAAATAACAAAAGAATAACGATGTAAATGCAAACACTTGAATCAGGACTTGATTGGACCCCTACTAGCCATGACAGGTATTTTATAAGACATGTCACAAATATGTAATCTATAGGTTTAAACAATAGATCTGAACATAGGGGTCTCGTACGTATCTGAGAATCTCTAAGAAGCATTGTTTCCTCATTACATTAACTGAATTATCATCAAGTAGATCATAGATTCGTTGTTCATTCATTTACAAATAAAAGCATGATGAGAACCACACATCATCACTGTCATAGGAAACATTAATAACCATCATATATACAACATAAATGAAAAGAATAGAACAACCATATAAGCTACATAATAAAAAACATATTTACCCATCAATAGAAGAGGAAAAGAGGTCTTATTCCCATAAGAAAAATGCAACCAAGTTTGGGACTTCCACCCACCCGATCATAGACATGCATAAGCCAAATCTCTCTTCAGCCAGTCACCCCCATGCCATATTCCAAGCATGAATGTGGGATCTCATAAAACACATCACTCAAAACCAAACCAGGGCTTCCAAAGGCCAAACTACCTCAACCCTCTTCTAGTGATTCCACCTCATTTTCGGACATCACTAACCATCACCATATTGGTCTCTACCCAAGCTATTCAGGGCTCTAGAGCATTTGTTCCAAGGGCTTCCAGGACAGTAACTCAACCCATAGTTGTCACCAAGCTTCTAGAGCGTTTTTCCAACTAGGGCTTCCAGGACTAGTAACTCAACCCACCAAGGGCTTCCAGAGTGTTTATCCAACCAAGGCTTCTAGGAACTAATAACTCAACTCACAACCAAAGGCAAAATAAATCCAACGAGAAAATAAAAAAGTAAAATCCACAACACCATGGTTATCTAGGAAATGGAAGTGCAAGGAAAAAACACTCTCAATCCAAGCAATCCTCCATGCCAATGACAAATCATGACCAAGAGACCACATGCATATGCAATGCATTCCAAAACTAGTGAGGAAAATATACATGCAACTTGGTACCTGCAAGAAAAACCAGTTGTAGCTGCTGATCCCAATGTCCTCTTGTGATTTCCCGCTCTTCGTTTTCCTTCTTGCTCCAAAATTCCAAGTATGCCACTCTCCTCCAAGAGTTATCCAAGAAAACTCTATAAGTGTCCAAGAGTATGAGATAGAGAGAGAGAGAATCGAATGAGATCTCCAAAAATGAATTGATAAAAGTTTGTGTACTGATCCTCAGAAGCCTTTTTATTAATGAGGCATCTAATTTGTTCATTTTCCATTATTTTCCCTTCATTTTCCTCCTCAAATGCAACCTGCGACCTTTCACCTCCCTTTTCTCTTATTTTCAATTATTTTCATAAATAAATGTCAATAAATGCCACTTTTCCTTTCCAAAGCCTCATCCATTGTCTTTTCCTATTTCCATATCCATAAAATACCATATGAACACCCACACTAGGATTTTTTTCCCAACATTCAACATGGAATATGTGTCCCATGACCTTGGTTATTGTTTTTCCTTCATTAACTTTTATTACATGAAATTTTCACCAAGGCTATTACAGAACCCTCCCCCTTGTGGGAACACTATCCTCAGTGTTCAACGACACCTACAACCAACAAGAATGTTGTTGCAAAAAATATTGCCTATGGAACTTTATAACTTAGCTCGTTGCAGTATTTACAATGATCAACCTGCTAAGAAGAAAACTAGCATGAAAACATGACAAATATAACATCATAATGAAATGAAACCCATACCGCTTATTGGAGCTTTATAACATCGCTCATGGTGGTATTTACATCCATATACATATGTATATATATAAAAACATTGTACCAAACATATACCAACAACATATACCAAAACGCATGCCAAAACATTCTCTCAAGCAACAAATAAGGAAGGATACATTTCCCACATCCGATCCACCATCTCCCATGTAGCTTAATCAGGCCCAAAGTGCTTCCATTGCACTTTAACCTACTCAATTACTTGGTTCTAGATCATGAGTGTCTTTATTTGCAAAATGCACTGATATTCTAGCTAGAATTCTCCTTCTGGTTCCACTCTCAATACAAACCTGTCAATCACATGATCAACATATTTAACATAATTTTTAAGTAACAACACATGGAAAAAATCATGTGCTTTCAATGTCAGAGGTAGTGCAAGTCGATAGGCTGCTAGTCCAATCCTTTCAAGAATATTTAAAGTTCCACAAATCAAGGTGCCAACTTGGAAAATGATCCAATCCGCAAGGAGCTCTTCCTAGGATTGATGTGCAAGTACACTTGTTCCCCAACCTAAAACTCCTTGAACAGCCTGATTTGATCTACATAAATTTTCTGTCTATCCTGTGTTGCTTTTAGATTCTTCTTGATTACCTCAATTCCTTGTTCCATTTCCTCTAACATTTTGTTCCAATCAACACCTTGTTCACTGGATCACTCCAACTGATGGGAGTAATGCAACACCGCCCATACAATGCCTCAAACAAACTTATCCTCAAATATTTTTGATACCCATTCTTGTAAGAAAACTCTACCAGTGGAAGATACTCTTCCCATTTTCACTATTGCTGCATCACATACATCCTCAACATGTCCTTCAATATCCTGTTGACCCTCTCTATCTGTCCGTTTTTCTGCGAATGATAAGATGTACTGAAGGCCAACTCTCTACACAAATCTGCAAACAACTCCTTCCAAAACTTGGAAGTGAAATTCACATCCCTGTCTGACACAATATTTTTCATAACACCATGCAATCTGACCATATCCCTAATGAAGACATGTGCTACATCATTCGTTGAGTATGTAGACTTAAGTATAATGAAGTGCGCTACCTTTGTCAACCTGTCCACCATAACCATGATGAAATCATGTTGTCTAGATGTCCTTGGTAAACCCATGATAAATTCCATGGAAATTACTTCCTATTTCCACTCTGGAATCAGAATTGGATGTAGCAGTCCACCTAGATGATTACACTCTGCTTTAACCTATTGACAATCCAAGTACCTAGCCACAAACTCTGAAACGTCTCTCTTCAAATTTGGTCAATAGAAAAACTTCTTTATTGCTGTTAGCATCTTATGATAACCTGGGTGACTTGAATATGGTTTCACAAGAAACTCCCTCAATATCACCTTCTTGAGTTCACTGTTTTCTGGCACATATATCATGTATCTAAACCTAATCAAACGATATGTTGTTAGACAATAGTTCACATCCTGTGCACCTGTACATACACATATACATCTACCACTACATGTACCTGTACTTGTACCTATACCTATACCACTACATGTACCTGTACCTTTACTCTGCTACAATATGTGCCTAAGCTCCATATACCTAACATCCTGCTGACTTGCCTACAAGATCCTATCCTATAGATCTGTCACATAGGAACTCATAACTTCTATATGATTCACTTGTATTTTCCTGCTAAGAGCACATGCAACCATGTTCTCTTTACCTTTATTATACCTGATCTTAAAGTCGAACTCACTGATCGTGGCCAACCATCTAGCTTGCCTGACGTTCAGATTTGGTTGGTAAAATAGATACCACAATCAACTGTGATAACTCATCAATACAAATCGTCTACCCGCAAGGTAGTGCCTCCACATCTTCAATGCATGATTGATCGGTGTCAATTCAACATCACGTGTCAGATATTTATGCTTGTGATTATTCAATTTCTGTGACTCATAACATACTACTTGTCGTTCCTGCATAAGGACTCCACCAAGCCCTCTCTTGCAAGCATGTTTACATACCATGAAATCTTTTTCTAGATATGTAATCTTTAACATTGGAGCATATGTCAAAGATTGCTTTAACTGCTCAAAACTGGCTGCACATTCCTCTATCCATTTAAAATTCTTACATTTCCTTTGCAATGATGTGATAGGATAAGTAATCTATGAGAAATTCCTGATGAATCTTATATAATAACCTAATAACCCCATAAATGATCTTACATCATCCACATAGGCTAGGAGTTTCCCACTCCATGATAACCCTTATCTTTTTTGGTTCCACTACTATGCCTTCCTTGGAAACAACATGTCCCAAGTAACGTACCTCTATATGAAATAAACTAAATTTGTTAAGCTTAGCATACACCTAATGCTCTCTTAGAAATATCAACACTGTTGATAAATGTTTGGTAGGCTCTTCCTCATTTTTATAATATACCAATATACCATCAATGAATACAATAACAAACTCGTCCAGATAAGGACACAACAAACTATTCATCAAGCACATAAATGCTGCTGGAGAATAAGTCAAATTGAAAGGAACTACAACAAACTCATAATTCCCATACCTAGTCCGAAAAGCTATCTTGTAGAAGTCTTCTTATTTAATTCTTACTTGATGATATTCGAATCTCTAATCAATCTTCAAGAACACTATTACTCCCTTCAATTGATCGAACAAGTCATCAATCCTTGACAACGAATACCTATTCGTGATGGTCACTTTGTTCAACTTCTTATAATCAATGCATAGCCTGAGAATGCCATCCTTCTTCTTTACAAAAAATATCGGTGCAACCCATGGTGATACACTTGGCCTAATGTATCCCTTGTCCATGATTTCCTTAAATTGCAGCTTCAACTCTACCAAATCTAATCATTCTCATCTTGTAAGGTGCTTTTGATGTTGCTGCTGCTCCTGGTACCAACTCAATAAAAAAGTTTACTTCCTTGTGAGGTGTCAACTCTGAAATATATGTGGGGAATACATCCTAAAACTGCTATAGAACTGGGTACTTGCTCAAAAAATTTGCATCCTCAACTTCCTTACCCTTCTCACTAGAAATGTGCATTTCAAATAACACACACCCTTTCCTGATGCAATGCTTCGCCTGCATGGTTGTCACCATTCTCATCGATGTTGCTTTCTTATTACCTTGTAAGAGTCTTTGTTCCCTATTGTTATCCAAGAACTCAATAGCCTTGTCATAACAATCTACCTTGGTCCTGTGAAGATATAGCCAGTCCATACCCAAAAGCATACTATATGATCCCAACGAAAATAAATTCAAATGCGTTGATGTAGGAATACCATTCAAGTCAAATTCACAAGCTCTTACCCAATGATGAACTCTCTTTCTTGGTACCTGTAGCCAATTTCACTAACCAAGAATATACATGCACTTATTTATTCAAAACATTGTTATCCACCACGTAAGGATTAACATAACTATAATTAGATCCATGGTCAATCAAAATAGAAACAACTTTATCACAAATCTTACCATCCATCTCGATAATAGACGCTTAGTGATTTTCCTACCTATTATCCAATGCTGCATAGATCCAGGGAATACTCTATCCAACATCTCCCATAGTCTGTGTCTCCTGATCACTATAGATCTACGGTCTACCACCTTGATGTCATGGACAATCTCTCATGCGATGATATTCTCCACAAGTACAACAATGAAAAGGCTTCTAGCCTTCATCCTTATTATGCTCCTCAGAGAAAAGTCCCTATCCTTTGTTAGATGAATTGAACTTCTTAGATGGTGCTGCATTCTCTTTATTACCTACACCCTAAGGCCTTGCTCACTTATTGTTAATTTTCCTTCTTTTTTTCTTTGCATTACCTTTCCAATTCCGCTTAGTCTCAGATCTGTGCTTTGATTTCTCATAAAAATGATTTAGATTTCAAATGGCCTCGTCAAATTATTTAGGCTCATAGAACTCAATCCTGTATTTGAATGCTATCAAAAACCCACTGATGAATCTCTGAATATTGGCCTTCTCCTCCTTGAGATAAGGCACATATCTTGACAACTCTAGAAATCTACTAGTTTGCTCCTCATCGGTTATAGATCCCATCTTTAGCTCATAAAATTCCTTTGCCCTATCATCATAGTATCTCTCCGATAGATACTTCTTCCGGAATAGCCTCTCAAACTCACTCCAAGTCAGTTCCTCCTCATGAATGTAGAAATTATACAACAAGCATGTATATCTTGGATTCACCTGATCTAACAATGTACTAAAGTTAAATACTGAATCACTTCTACAAATATTTTTCGGGATTATAAACACAATCGCTAATCACATGAACATGAAGAAAGATCAATCACACATAACACAGATAATTTCCCGGAGAAATCTTACAGCTAAAAACCCCACTATCCTCTATTGTATATTAAGCATGGACCATGAAAAAATTACATACAAAACTCTTCTCACAAGAGCCCTGAAGTACTCAGCTAATTGTCTCACACTGTCATATGCAAAACTGACCAACACATAGCCAATTCTCAACCTCCAGACAGCTTGCCTTGATTGCACAATCCCTGATGGTAAAGATCCCTAAAATATATGAATTCCTGCCTGCCTTGACTACACAAGTATCATGGACACTCCAATGGGTGTTTTCCTGCATGTGTGTAAGTAGATAATCCTACAACTGATAGTCAACCTCCATTTCACCTAGAACTCAACTGGGTCTCCACTGGATCTGACATGCATGCAACTAATAATAGTAAATCCTCAGTTGCATGTGAGATCATTGATTGTGAATTAATTAATATTTAATTCACTAGATCTATCACTAGTGTATCTTCAATTACAACTAGCACAACTAAGTTTAACTCACATAACTGAGTTAAACTGATTTACAAATTGCATGAACTCATGCACCACTGCACAACGAACTCTGTTACAACTAGAATTACTCTGCATGTCTCACAAACCAACCTCTAACTCGAAATCCACTAGCTAACTGAATTTATCACTTTCAGTTAACTCATTCAATTCCACATTGAGAATATATTACAGTGTAATCTCCATATTAATTAAGGGATAATAAAAATAGACATGAACCCAAAAATAGCACTGTTGGCCCCACCGTATTCTGGGTGCTTAATGAAACCAGGTGCTTAATGCACTAGGTGTGGGTGCTGAATCTTCTTGTTGAATCTCAACGCTCCCTCTCAACAAGAAAGGGATTATCCTTCACCCCGATTCTGTCACTATGGTATTCGAATTTTCTCCTGGCAAGCGCCTTCGTCAGAATATCTGCATCCTGATCTTCTGTGGGAATTTACTGAAGCAACACGATCCTTCTCTGCACACAATCTTTGAGATGATGGTACCAGATATCTATATGCTTGGAACTATCATGAAACACATGATTAATTGAGAGTTTAATGCAATTTTTATTATCACAATGAATCACTGTCGGATCCATCTGAGAACCAAACAAACCAACCAATATCTTTCTCATCTAGATAGCCTCACATGAAGCTTGTATTACTACCATGTATTCCACTTCCGTTGAACTGAGTGCCACGGATCGTTGTTTCTTGATGTACTAGGAAACTGTTGTCGATCCAATGTTAAAGATCCCCCTTGATGTTATCTTTCTGTCCGATGGAATTCCAACCCAATCTACATCCGTGAAGCCATGCAGCTTCTTTCCATCCATCCGTCTGTACCATAGAACATACTCTGATGTGCCCCTTAGGTATCTTAGGACATGCTTCCCCAACTTCCAAAAGATCTTGGTAGGCTTAACCATAGCTTGACTCAGCTGGTTAACTGCGTAGAAAATGTCTGGCCTCATGTTCACTAGATACATTAGCAAACCCACTAATCGTCAGTAGATAGTAGCATCCACTACCTCTCCAGAAGTAGCATCCTCTTTCCTCAAATTTCCTGGAAGAGGAGTATCCATGGGTTTGCATCTCTCCATGTTAAACTTACCTAGTATCTCCTTTGCATACTTTCCTTGAGACACAAAAAATTCACCATCCCACTGCCATATTTCTAATCCAAGGAAATAATGAAGGAGTCCCATGTCCTTCATTTCGAACTCCCTTGCAAGATCCTCCTTGCATGAGTGTATCAGCAGCTCATCACCAGTAAAAATTAGATCATCAACATAAATAAAAATGATCAATAGCTTACCCTCAACCACAATTTGGTACAGGTTTGCATTTGCTTCAATTTTGGTGAAACCCAGTCCGGTGAAATAGCTATCTATCTGAGTGTACCAAGCATGGGGTGCTTGCTTCAACTCATACAAAGCTCTTTTAAGTCTGCACACATGTGACTCACTATTGAAGATCTTGAAACCTTCAAGCTTCTCTATGCACACTTCTTCCTCAATGATCCCATTGAGAAACATAGTTTTCACATCCATCTGATGAATGCACCAGCCCATCTGCGCTGAGAGTGCAAGGATGGATCTTATGGAAGAGTACCTTGCGACAGGCACAAAAGTCTCATCATAATCTATCACCTCGATCTGTGAGAATCCCTGGGCCACAAATCTGGCCTTGTATTTCTCCACACTCCCACCAACAACTTGCTTTACCTTGTAGATCCATCTCGATCCAACAACTGATTTGTCGACTGGACTTGGGACTATCTCCCATGCACTGTTCTTGACAATGGAGTCATACTCATCCACCATTGCATCAACCCAAGTAGGCTACTACATTGCTTCCTGAAAGAAATATGGTTCAATCAGAATACATTTGCGCATAAGAGCCATGTATCCAGTAAATCGGTCAGGAGATTGTCTTTTTCTGCGCTGTGAAGTAGGGGCTCCTACATTCCGTGCATCATCAAGTCTCAACATATCAGCTTCCATAGTGCGCCTTCTGCCATTTATGATGGATGGCTCTGCATGAGTGATTTTCTCCACTCCATGAACCTCCTCATGTGGCTGATCCACATCTTGAGACTCATCCTTGGGAACTAACAGTTCCTCCTCTGCATGTAAGTCCAACTCCCTCTCAAGGGACAACCGCATGGATTTCTCCTCATCAAATTTTATATCCCATCACACAAAAATCATTATGCTATTTGGAAAATACACATGATAATTATGGGGTGTTTCAGTGTACCCCACAAAAATCCCAACCTCAGCTGTTGGCTCTAACTTCTTCCTGGCGTCCTTGGTAACATGCACCTAAACATATGAGCCAAGTACTCTATGAGAACAACGGTTTTGCACATGTACCGTTGTATTGCATGCTTTCTCCCATAGATGCATCGGTAGGCCTTGATCATGCAACATCGCTCGTGTTGCACCCACAATAGTTATGTTATTCCTCTGCACAACCCCATTCTGTTGTGGGTTATGAGGCGCTATGAGTTCTCTTTGAATTCCTTCTTTACTACAAAATTTCTTGAATTCATTAGAGATGTATTCTCCACCATTATTGCTCCTAAGAGCCTTCACTTTCTTCCCCGACTCTTTCTCCACCAGTGCTTTAAAATCACAGAACATAGAGAATATTTGATATTTCTTCTACATGAAGAAGATCCAACACTTACGAGAAAAGTCATCAACAAATATTAGATAGTACTTATGTTTTGTTCTTGAAGCAAAAGAGAAAGGACCACACATGTCTGTGTGAACTCTCTCAAGGATCCTTGAAGCTCGGTTTTCCTTCTCATGAAAGGTGGCCTTTACATATTTTCCCATAGTATATCCCTTGCATGTGTTTGACTGCGCAAGTGTACCCCTGGGAAGACCAGTATAAATTTGCTACATGAATTTCAAGGTTCTATGGTGAAGATGGCCCAATCACCTGTGCCATAATTCGCCCTCATCCGGCTCACCACTTGAACTTCCTTGCCCATCATTGTTGCACAACCATCTACCTCCAGCTTGTAGATATTATTAACTCGAATCCCTATCTTCTTGGCTTGACCCATTATTTTATGTCACAGGAAATATTTTCCATCACTAAAAACAATGTCATAGCCTCTATCCTCCAACATTGCGACTGAGACGATTTTTTTCTTCAGACCCGGTACATGCATTACATATTTTAATTGAAATGGTTTATGTAACTCCCTCTAAAAGGTAATGGTACCAATCCCTGTAGCACTGTACCATCCGTCGTCGCCCATCTCAATATGCATCTGGAGATCTTTCTCCTCCAAGTCACTGAAAAGTTCCTTATCTCCTGTCATGTGAAAGGAAGCGCCACTATCCAAATACCACACAGATCCCAATGAATTGGACATGATGCATGCGATCAATGAGAAGTCAAGCTCAAGTTGTGGGGCAAGGGCCTCACCAGCTGCAGATCCAACAACCTTATTTTTCTTCTTCTTTTGTGGGCAGTTAGTGGTAAAATGCCCATGCTCGTGACAATGAAAACACTTCACCTTGGACATGTCTGCTTCTTGCCATTCTTGGACACAGATTTTGAATGGAATTTCTTCCCCTTCCCTTTACTCACCTTGGTAGCCAAGGAAAAATTCTATTCATCCTTATTCTTAGATGAAGTCCATCTCTGGTGTTCTGTCTAAACTCCTCCTGCACCAAATCCAACCATAATCGTTCCCAATCTGGCAATTTTCTCTTCCATTGACAGAGTCTTGATAACTGTGCCAACTATTAGGAAGTCCTAGAAGAGACAAGCTCACAAAATCATCATCAACAACTGTTATTACAATGCTCCCCAATTCATCCCAACATTGGACAAAATTTGTTAGATATTTTGGAATGGTGTCACCCTTTTCCATCTTGATCTTCTCGCGTTTATCTTTAAGTGCCAATTTCCTATGGTTGCTGCTGCTTTGGAATAGATCCGTCAAAGCTTTCCACATTGCATATGGTGTGGTTTTCCCATGGAGGCTTGATACAATGTGGTCTCGTACTCCCTCCAACAGGGTCCTCCTCACCTTTACCACTTTCTTTTGCCATGCATCAAGATTTGCAACATCTGCAGCATCTAGCTTACGGACATATTTGTCAATGAATTCCTTCAAGCCATTGTCTTCGAGTACTGCCTCCATCCTGTCCTTCGAAGCAATGTAGTTTTAGATGCCCTCAAGTGCATACTATAACCTCAAGCCATTGAAGGCCATTTTGATCTTGAATCAGCTGTAGCACCAAGAAAGTCTTTCTGCAAATTCAAATTCTATCCAATCACAAACTCAGCTCCTGCTTCACTTCTGAATTTTCCTATGCTCTGGTACCATGTAGAAATTATACAACAAGCATGTATATCTTGGATTCACTCGATCTAACAATGTACTAAATTTAAATACTGAATCACTTCTACAAATATTTTGTGGAATTAAAAACACAATTGCTAATCAAATGAACATGAAAAAAGATCAATCACACACAACACAGATAATTTCCCGGGGAAAGCTTACAACTAAAAACCCCACTATATTCTATTGTATATTAAGCATGGATCATGAAACAATTACATACAAAACTCTTCTCACAAGAGCCCTCCTGTACTCTGCTAATTGTCTCACACTGTCATATGTAAAACTGACCAACATATAGCCAATTCTCAGCCTCCAGAGAGCTTGCCTTGCTTGCGCAATCCATGGTGGTAAAGATCCCTAAAAGATAGGAATTCTTGCCTGCCTTGATTGCACAAGTATCATGGGAACTCCAATGGGTGTTTTCCTGAATGTGTGCAAGAAGATAATCCTACAACTGATAGTCAACCTCCCTTTCACCTAGAACTCAATTGGGTATCCACTGGATCTAACATGCATGCAACTAATAATAGTAAATACTCAGTTACATGAGATCACTAACCATGAATGAATTAATTAATTCACTAGATATGTCACTAGTGTATCTTTAGTTACAACTAGCACAACTGAGTTTAACTCACTTAACTCAGTTAAACTGATTTACAACTTGCCCGAACTCATGCACCACTGCACTGCACTTCGAACTCTGTTACAACTAGAATTACTCTGCATGTCTCACCAACCAACCTCTAACTCAAAATCCACTAGCTAACTAAATTTATCACTTTTAGTTTACTCATTCAGGTCCACATTGAGAATAGATTACAGTATAATGTCCATCTTAATTAAGGGATAATAAAGTTAGACATGCACCCAAAAATAGCACCGTGGGCCCCACCCTAATCTGGGTGATTAAGGAAACTAGGTGCTTAATACACTAGGCGTGGGTGCTAAATCTTATTGTTGAATATAAACAATGAATACTCCTAACATTCTTCACATATTCCCATGAAATATCTGCTTTACCTTTGAGGTTGAATGTAGTTATTCTAGATTTCATGTTTTCTGAGTAATCGTGCAACTTGAAGAACTTCCTCATACCAAGCAACCATGCTTTTCATTCTCCGATTTCTTCATTTATCCATAAAATGTAGGTGTATTTTATTTCTTAAAATCATCTGGTAAATATTCCCTATCACTCCTCTTGTAAAGATGATAATGATGATGATCATAGTGCCAGTTAGTACCATAACTTGAATAGTACTTGTGTCTGTCACCTCTCCTATTTGGAGTGTCCAAAAACCTGCCATCTCTGATCATGTCATCTCTATAGGACCTGTGACCACCATGAGACCTACTACAATAAGCGCCATTAGTCCCAACCTCCTACCTGTAGCTTATCCAAAGTGGTCCTTCACGCTACAACTTTAACAAAGTCTAAGAATAATCACATTATATTGCGCTTATTTTTCTTGTGCCTGTATGATTCTGTCATTATATGCTTTGTAACTCCTTATTTATTCCTTCAAACTTCTCAATTTGTCTTCTAAGTCAGAGTTCCCAAGACCATGTTTCTCACCTAATTGATAGGGAGAAAATCTTTAGTCTACCATCTTGCTAGTCATTTTGATTTCTTCCTGCAAGACATACTATGTCAGCTAAACAAAATCATAAACAAACTAGTGTACCTTAACATAATTCGGGGAGGAAATATACTGCAAGATCAACCAATCAACATAACAAATGTATACACATAATAATAACAACATATAAACATATAACATATAGGTATATCAACACATATGAATAATTCTATCTAGAGTCTACTCATCAACGCATGACCATATCAACCACATACCATGACCTAATTCATGACAACAAAAACCATACCTATGTACACTGACAATATGTAAGCACTTGACATGTCTAAACGACACATAACCAGTCATACACTCATGATGAAACATTCCACAATAATCCCATCAACCTTCACATGGCGAAATCACTGTAACCATGACCAGCACCATGCGAATGCATCAAGCACATAGACCACAAGCATAAGCAAAACATATGCAACTCACATGAATGCATGACCAAAACACCGCCCATCTAGTCCGAGGGGTGAACCATGATTTGGTACCACTCTGTAACACCCTCGTCCCACATATACCCAAGCAACCAGCCAACTGGGGTACACATGTGATGAATAGTTACTATGATATGATTCAAATCCCAATGTGTCAGTTAAGGAAGTGGAATTGATAGAACACAACAACACAAACCTTCTGCACCTACTACAGGACACAACGGATCCATCCAAACCTTCCAAGTGTTACACGTCATTTTTTCACCACGACACTTGATGGTTAAAATGGATCTCTCGCCATCCATACAAATTTTTCAATGCACTCCCTTGCAAGTCAAACATATAAAATCCTTGAAGAAATTATGAATTTTGGGTAACAGGACCTTTTAAACTGTTTAGTATGACCTGCACACTTTTACTAGTCAGTTTTTGCGCATGCACAATTTATTCCGTTGAAACCTGTGTAGAACTACGCTCTATTTTCCATTGTAGACCACACACATGAATCAATGAAATTTAAAAAAAAAGTAAGTTCTAGAAGCCTTGCTAAAGAATATATCCAAACTAGAAGCTTCTTCATCATATCTATTTGAGCCAAACCCCACAAAACATGGAGCTAATTCGCTTTGATCAAGGAACCCTAATCCCACTATTAATGGATCTCATCCCTCTTTTGTGGATTTGAAACCTCCTTTACTTGTCCTATAAATTGAGTAGAGGTTAGAGGGTTAGGAGAGTTGACAAAAGGTAATCTCATGCTAGTGAATTTAGATAAGGAAGCTTATCATCCAAGGAAAGGATTTGAGGAATTTGGGAGGAATATCATGACATCAAGGCATGGTTGTAAGGCTCTTATTTTATCTCTGAATTAATACAAATGAATCTTTTTTTCTCATTGTATTGTCCTACTGAAATGATGAATGATTTATGTTCCTTTATGTATTCACTAAGGTGATTTCAATTTCTAATCTCCTTGATCATTAGATTAAGCTTGTTTTGAATAATTATATCATATATGTCTTTGATCTCTTTTATGTCTGTGATTTCAAATCTTATCAAAACATTGAGGATCTACATCAGGGATCTCCATCAAGCATTTCGCAAATAGGTAAGGGCACCAATCTCCTTCTCTTATTTTGATGATTTAAACAAAGTTAGCTTAGGGAAAGAGCTATTTAATTGTCTTTTTTTTATAGTTTTCCTTTAGGAATATAGGGAGATCGCTCTTGTCTGCAAGAGGGATTTATCCACTTAACAAATTGGTGAATCCACTGGGGAACGTCTTATTTCTCTTCCTTTTCCTTGGTTTTACTTTTCGATATTTTTTGTTTGATTATATCAAAGTATTGGAAAAATTATGATGTTTTAGATCCTTTGGGTTGATTGCCTTGATTTTTTTTTCTTGATATTTCCTTTATCCGTGTGGTTCAGTTTTAGCAATAGAGTGCATATTTGCACAATTTGATTTCAACAACAGTGCACATGCACATTGGACTTGACTATCTTCCTACACAAACCTTAGAAATTTTTGAAAAAATAAATTTTCTTCTGGTTAGAGTTTGGATTTTAATTTTTGAATGGTCATTATGTTTGTTTTTATCTTTAGAGTCCTTTTGTGAGCTTGTTTGAATGTCATAGTGAAATCTTGTTGAGAATAAATCTTTTTCACATTTTCAAAGTAGGATTTCATCTGGATTGTTTGCTGATTCATCAAAAAGAGATAGGTTGTTGCTTAAGATCACTGTTTTCCTGTCTTTTTCTATCAAATACACCAGATTTATTAATAATATTACTTATTTGAGAAAAAAACTTTTCTTATTTGTGAAGGATCTTCTAGATTAGTGAAGTTAGGGTTTTCTCAAAGAATTAGTGTTTTTGTGAAAGAGTGCTTCTATTTTCTAAATGTTACAAGAGAATCATTCCTTTTTAGTTTAAAGTTTTCATAATTGCACTTATAAAAATCATTAATTTGAAGCATTCATTTTAGAGTTCTATTGGTTTCTCCACAAAATTTGAATAATTTTGAGTGAGTGCTTGTGAAAGAGATTTTGTATGTTTATTTGACTTAAGTGAATTGAAATTTCCATTTAATTTCTGCGAATGAATTGTTTTCGAAGTGAAATTGGCACTTCATGAAAAAAAAACTTTATTGGAATGTGAATTTTGTATTTCTTTTGAAAAAGAAAAGAACCTCTCACTCTCTCATAACTAGGAATTCATTGAAAGGAAAGATCACAATTTCATTTTTTATGCATTAGAGTATTTTGAGTTGGTCAAAATATCATCAGTTTCATGTCCATAACCTTCTGAGTAAGTAACAACCTAATAACACAACGTTAATTAAAATTAATCTAGAAATTTTACATTTTCAGGGTTCATTCCACTAATATAGATCAGGTTAGTGCTTTGGAATAGGGAAGTGAGTAAACTTTCCAAAGATATAAACAAATAGTAGAATCTTGCGGTAGGGAGTAAATCTAGTTATTGCAAATTTTATCTAGGCAGCTCCTCTTACATAGGAGTCAAGCACAAGGTCATATCGAACCCGGTGAAGTAATCGTACCTGCTTCATTGGCTAAGGTAGAATATTTTCACGCATTAAAAAGATTTCCGAAAGGTACTTCAGGGGTCACTTGGAAGTAAAATTCAGATTTACCATGTTGAGAAGATTTCAAGGGGATTGAGATTTGTTATTCTTCCCTTGCGTGTACACAGGATCTGTGAATGTCCCTCCAGGTTGAATTGTTATTGGTAACCTTAGTGACCATAATTATAGGGCTTTTTCTCGAGGTGACGGTAGAGGGAAGGTCTCTACTATACCTAGAACAAACATTGACTAGACTCACTTGGAATTTTTGGAGGGTAATCTTCACTCGAGATGGCATAAGTGGAGTTACTTGCAACAAAATATTTCATTAAGCAGGTTGTCGGGGTAACTGTTCCATCCTCTTTATCTATATATTTTCACATTTATTTCTATGATGTTGGATTTCATCACCAACTAGTGATTTCACTGTGAAAAGACTATTTGTGTGGTTGGACTCCTCGATTTTTTAGCGTGTGTTAATTTGTTTGTTTTTAAATTTTAGAGGCTTTAGTTGTGATTTTCTTGATATTTTGTGAGTTCTTAATTAAAATTCATCATGGTTGATATACCAAGGTTTTCATGGATAATGCAGGGTAAACCCCTTGAGTATACACTGAGTCAATTAGAGAAAATTAAGGTTGAAGGGAAAAATCAACAAGATCTGGGTCTTCAAATCAACCTGAAATGTCTACGTGGTACAATCTGAAACTTAAGTGAATCAAACTCACAGTTTTGGAAAAAATGAGAAAAAATTGAACCAGTAGTTACTAAAACTGTTAGAGCATAACATGATGTTGGTGAAGTCTCAGACACACAATTAACTAAGCCATAAATTTCTAAACCTTAATATGATGTTTCAGAACCCGAGTCTCCTTCAAACATTATAGCCCCTACTCCTGCTCCACATTCACCCAAAGTAAAACTTATTATTACCGACAATATTCCTCCTCATCTCATTAGTATTGAATATATTACAATAGACGAGGAAGAAGAGACCTCAAGTAGTCCATTTTTTGATGGTGAACATAAATTTCCTATATACCTTTCTATTTCAAAATTTCGACCAGATCCTTGGTACCTTGCACCTTTTTACTTTTTACATTCATGTGGTTACGGTCATCCACGATAGCACATTCATTTTTAATATTTTCCCAGAAATAATATGTTAGAAATGATTTCTTGAAGTATGTCTCTCGAAACATTGTTATATGGCAGTCTGTCAGTTCCTCTTGGATATCAGTAACTTTCTGGGACTTTTCCAGGAGTGTCTCCTTCTCCTCAAATTTCTACTATGTCAGCTAGTTTATCAACTTCTACCACCTAAAGTTTGACCTTAGATCAATACATTCATATGAGTAATGACGGTGTAGGTAATCCTAAAATCAACCCAACAGGTGGTTATAATCCACCTTGGGGGGGAAGCACCTCCACCTAGAGTGCAAAATTTTGTTGGTTCATATCTTATGGCTGCAGGACAAATTTTAACTGGAAAATATAAAAGCTATGGTCAGATGCCTCAAGCTGTTTTAGGTCAATCCTTTGTGTCACAACCCATAGTAGGCACTCCTTATCCAGGTATGAATACTATATGGAACCCTTTGTTTGCTCAACAACCTTTGGAAGGTGATCCAGAGATACCAATTTACCAACTTGCTCAGCCAACTGGAAAAATTGTTCTTACTCAATTCCAGCAACATGTTAATGCTATTCCTCAATTTAATCCACAGATATTTGTTCATCAAAAAAGTCTACAACCTGGTTTGAGTAGTCTACATACTCTTATACAATCTACTGCGCAAACATATATTCAATAACCTAGAACACCTCAAACGTCCATCCAGGGAGTACCTCAAACTTTTGCTCCAATTACCCCCCAAGTATCAGTGCAACCTATTCCACAGGCTATCCATCAGACATATGTTTATCAAGCTAGAGGTATAATCCACTCTGTAACTCAAATACCTTTGGGATAACATAGTATAGGAACTTTGCAAACAAATTTTCAAGGCCAGACTTTTCAGGGCTATTTATTTCAAGGTAAAAATTTTCAAGGTCAGCCTTATCAAAGTTAGTTATTTCAAGGACAACCTTTGCAAAGCCAAACCTTCTGGGGGAGATATTAATTTGGACAGATGGGACCAAATATGCCTTTCCAAATTTAGCCATACCCTGGTCATACATTTCAAATTCCGTCTCAACCTTAGTTTGGTGTGGCTAACCATGGTTATCCTATAGGAATGAAAATACCAACCGCTCAACCTATTATAGGGTATCATGGATATCCTCCTCCAGGTATTGGACTTATCTCGTAGGGTTATCAGTTTCCACAGCAATATCCTAACTGAAAAATTGCCATTTATTGTAAGTTTGGATTTACTGGATTTATCTCGGCGAACGAATGATCTGATTTACTATTTTCCGTTTTGGCCGAAAATTATCACAAAGTTGCCTAGTGATATTCTTAAATTTGAAGGTAAATTAGGATAGAACCCTTAAAACCATGTTATGACGTATCATCTTTGGTGCGCATCAAGTTCATTAATCGATGATTCCATTCGATTACGAATTTTTCAATGAACCTTAACCAATTCAACAACGAAATGGTACATTGAGTTACCACGAGTTTATTTTCACAATTTGAAATCCATAGCTACTTATTTATTGACCCATTTTTAGTTACCCATCTGTTACAATACTGGTACCAAAATTTTGACCTCATTAAAACATAATTCGTCTACCTATATTTACGATCATATCCACGAATGGGGACGTAGACGTCGTTTGGTTAAAGTTTTCATTCAAGATCATATTTTGGCTAAGTGGTTTTCCAAGTCTTTACTTCCAGTCATCAATGAAGATGTTTCCAAGGGAGGTGTTGTAAAAAAAGAACAAGTTATTGCTCATGCCAAATATCTGGACCTAGTTTACACACAGTTTGGCACTTTGAATAACAAAATTACAGATTTTCCTCGCCCTGGTCAAATAAAAACAATTCATTATAGCTCTCACGTCACAGACGGTGTAGTTGGTTATGTTATTTCATCTAAGAGTAAGAAGAAACATTCCAAATCTAATACTTTGATTATAACTTAACAGATTCATCGAAAGGAAATACTTCTCCCAAAAATACTTGTGAGATTAATAATGTAGATTCATCTAACAGTAAAAAAAATCAACCGGAGGTAAGAAGAAGGGGAAAGGTAAAGCGAAACAAAACACATCATCGAAAGAGAAAAATGATAAAATTGAACCATATGACGAAAAGAAAAAACCTCGTTATCCTTTTTTAATCTGTGATGAAGATCATTACACCAAGGAGTGCCCTCATTGCACTGAGGTAACTAAATTCGTCAAAGTTTCACCCACCCCTGCTGTTTTGAAGGATCCATTTCATTCTCAAGAAAGTAATATGGTCTCTCATAATCCTTCTTCCATTTCATCATCAAATATCATGATGATGTATTCTCAAGTTATGGTTGCTACAAGATCTCAAGATTACGGATCTAAGGGTCCTTCCAATGGAAACAATGCTAATTCACCCAATCAAGATCCCACGTAAATTCTTCCTCCTTTTAAACTATTACAGATCGAGAAATATATTTCTGACATGGTGATTCAACTGCCTTCTAAAGGTGTTCTTCGAAAGTCATATTTCAATCCACATGCGTGAGCTACATAGAATTAAAACATTGTTGAAGGTCTAACCATGTCACCTTCAACAATGTCAGTGCTTGAAGTGCTGTAAACTTTTCAAACACAGAGGAAATTTGTTTTGTCGGATATAGGAGCTATTGACCCTGATGATTCTAATCTCATTATCTTCGATCTAGACAATTATGTACCTAGGCTTTCGCATCAACTGGCATTCCAAATACCAGTTTTCGTTAAAACCAAATGAGCCTTTCGCACGATAATTGATGAAGAGTATCTACATATATTATGTCTATTACTTGTTGGAAATCCCTTGGTTCTCCAACGATCAATCAGTCCCCCACGACTTTGAAAGTCTTTAATTGAAGAGGTTTTCGCCCATATGGGATTCTCAATGATCTACCTATAGAGATAAAAGGTAAAACAGTTTCGGTTGAAGTTGAGGTTGTTGATGCTAAAATTGACTATAACCTTTTACAAGGACGAAGTTGGTCTTATGCTATGTTAGTTGTGGTCTCATCATATTTTCGAATGATAATGTTTCCCCACAAATGGAGAATTGTAAAAGTAGGCCAACTATCTTACTATACTTCAGACCCCGCCTCTACAAGTACTATACCATTTGTTGGAAATTCAATTACTCCATATGAAGATGTTGGAGTAAGTAGCTTAAGGATTCATCTTTGATGGGAACTTTTTCCATGCCTCCACTGAATTTTCCTTATAATGTTGCCTAGGTCAACATGATTACATCAAGCACAATTCCATAGCCTGATCCTTGGATTGTGCCTTCAGAGTCTAAATTGGTCATGTATTGTAGTGAGATGCCTTTGATCCCATTTGAATTGGCCTACCAGGCAGTTCAATCACTTTCCAACCCATCAACAACTAAAATTGATCAAGTGAATGTGATCAATTATTCCTATTCTCATTTTTCACCTTTAGTACCAATATCATTTCTTTATCCTTTCGATAACACGTTTCCAACCTATGAGAGTATATATAGGAGTCTAAGGGGTCCCAATATAATTAAATTCTACATAAGAATAATAATGTAAGAGCACAATATTAACACTAGTGGGCTTCTATGGGGCACAATAATAACAATATGGGGACTACATGGGCACAACAAAAACAATAAGGGGTCTATACTAAAAATAACAATAAGGGGATACACTAGTATTATAGGGACCTAACATGCCCCTCTCCTTCAAAAAAGTGTCATTCTCAATGCTTAAGTAGTTTTGAATGCTTTTGAATAAAATTCTCACCCTCCCATGTGAAATCTTTAGCGAGTAAGTTCTTCCACTTGACGAGATATTCTGAAATTGATCGATTTCATAGATGTAAAGTTCTTGTTTCTGTGACTTCTTCAGGTTCCAATATGATTTTTCCTTCCTCGTCAATTTCTTGTAATATTGTCTAAACTGAGAGGTTGTCACCTATAACCTTCTTTAAGCATGAAACATGGAAAAATGGGTGCACTCGAGAAGATGCAGGAATCTCCAATTTGTATGTCATAATACCAATATCTTGCAACACCTTGTAAGGACCATAATACTTTGGTGATAATTTATTATCCTTCTTAGCTTGCTTGAGGGAAATTTTTTTGTATGGTTGTAGCCGTAAAATTACCCAGTCGCCTACATCAAAACTTCTTTCACTGCGATGTTGATTTATCGGTTGTTTCATTTGATTCTGCACCAAACTAAGGTTATCCTTTAAGAGTTGGAGAACTTGTTGTTGATGCTCGATGTGAACTTCCACTGCTTGAACCATATAATTTTCTCTTAAATTTGATGTGATGGATGGTGGATGATATCCATAAAGTGCCATAAATTGGGTCATCTTTGCTGTAGTATGGAAGGAAGTGTTATACCACCATTCAGCTAAAGGTAACCACTTGACCCATTGTGCATGTTTATCAGATACAAAGAAACGAAGATATCCTTCCAAACATTTTTTCACTATCTTAGTTTTCCCATCATATTGAGGATGATAAGATGATATATGAGTTGATTGAGTACCCAGACAAGAAAATAATTTCGTCCAAAAATTTCCAGTCAAAATGGGATCTATGTCACAATAATCATTTGGTTTCCATGTAGCTTTTGAATTGTTTCCATAAATGCAGTAGCAACTATTATGGCTTTAAATGGATGAGATAATGCACAAAAGTGTGCATACTTGGTAAGTCTATCAACTACCAACATGATGACACTCTTTCCTGTGGACTTGGGTAAACCTCTGATAAAATCCATTGAAACCTCCTTCTAACATTAACTTGGAATGGATAATGGTTGTAACAAACCCGAGGTATTAATTGTCTCAACTTTATTTTGTTGGAAAACCAAACATTCCACCACATACTTATGAATATCAGATTTAAGGCCATCCCAAAAAAATTCCTTCTTAACCCTGTGGTAAGTTTTTAAAAATACTGAGTGCCCTTCTAAGGGAGAGGTATGAAATTACAGAAGAATATTTTTTTTGATTTGGGAATTCTTACAAAGGTATAAGCGATCTATGTACCATAATAAATCATTTTTACAACTAAATGTATCAGATGTACTAGGATGTTGCTGCAAATTGTCATTCTTCCATTCATCCCTTGATTTTGTTATCCAATTCGGTTGGATAATAGAAATGGCACAAAGAAATGCTTCCACATCCTCATCCTTTCTTGAGAGTGCATCTGTAACAACATTTTGCCTCCATTTTTTGTAGATGATTTCAAAGTCATAACCAAACATCTTTCTGACCCATTTTTGTTGCTCTTCTAAAGATAATATTTGTTCTAAAAAATATTTAAGACTATCATGATCCGTTTTTACCTTGAAGTGTCTTCCCATTAGGTACGGTCGCCATTGCTCAAGGACATGTAGTATTGCTAACATTTCCTTCTCATAAATAGGCTTGTGTAAATACTTTCCCTTGAATGGATGACTTTCAAAAGCAATGGGTCTTCATTTTGCATTAAAAAAACACCAATTCCATTTCTTGAGGCATCATATTCCATAATAAAGGTTTTTGTGAAGTCTGGCGTAGCTAAGACTGGTGCTTGGAACATTGCCTCTTTAAGATGTTCAAAGGCCTTAGTTGCTTTTGGAGTCCAATCAAATGCATGTTTCTTCAGTAATGTTGTTAGAGGTGTTTCTATTATGCCATAATTTTTAACAAACTTGCGATAATACCCTGTCAACCTGAGAAATCCTCGTAGATGCTTTATGGCTGTGGGAATTTACATTCCTTAATGGATTTAATTTTGTTAGGGTCTACCTTAAAACTCTCATGAGATACAATATGACCCATATATTCCACCTCTTGTACTCCAAAGAAAATTTTTGAGGTTTTTCCTATAATTGTTTCTCCTCCAATGGTTAGAGCACCCTGTGAACATGTTGAACATGATCCTTCCAAGACTTGTTGTAGATTAGTATATCATCAAAAAATACTAACATAAAGTTTCTAAGGAAGGGTTTGAAAATGGAATTCATCAAACCTTGAAATGTAGAAGGTGCATTGGTAAGGCCAAAAGGCATGACCAAAAATTCATAATGACACTCATGATTTCTAAATGTTGTTTTCGAAATATCTTCAGTCTTCATTCTTATTTGATGATATCCTGAAGGAAGATACAAATTGGTGAAGTAAATTTCTCCATGTAATTCATCCAATAATTTATCAATGACAAGAATGAGAAATTTATCTTTGATAGTAAGCTTGTTGATCTCCCTATAATCTAAACACATGTGCCATGATCGATCCTTCTTGTGCACCAATCCTAATGGGGTCGAAAAATAACTTTGACTAGGTTGAATTATACTGACCTCTAGCATTTATACAACCATACATTAAATTTCACTCTTTTGGGCATAGGGATATCTATAAGGCCTGATGTTTGGAGGAACACTTCCTCGAATCAAGTGAATAGCATGATAATGATCACGAATAGGTGGGAGGCCTTTGGGAGTTTCAAATACCTTGTAATGATTGTCTAATACTTTTTGGAGATATGGAGAAATATATGATTTCGATGTTTGAATATCTAGTGAGCATAATTATGCAATTACGCCACATTTTTCTTTCTTTAGAAGATTTGTCATTCCATTAGAGATAATTATATTTCATGGTTTCCATGCAATAACCCTTAATTCAAATTCCTTTCCTTCCCAAAAAAATTCAAGAAAAGTTCTTGAAAATTAAAAGCTATCATACCTAAAGATTGTAACCATTGGACTCCTAGTACAACATCAACACCACCCATTGGAATGGAGAGCTTTGGAATATTGAATACATATTCCCCCATGGTCAACTTGATATTATGGCACTTTCTAGAGCAATTTATAGTTCCTCCATTTGCAACCATCAATTGGCACTTTGGTGGTGGGTATAGGAAGTAATTAATTTCCTTGGCTACCTTACAATGAGAAAAATTATGGGTACTACCCAAATCAATGAGAACTATTACCTTTTTCTTCTTGATATGTCCTTCTATCTTGAGATTTTTAGGAGTGGTAATTCCTTCCAATGGATTACAATATATGGTCGAATTCATTTATTATTTCTCTAGGGTTGATTCCTAGTGTATATCCTCTTCTTTTGAAGTTTCTTGTTCCTTTTCTTCCTCCTCTTCACAATCTATGTAAAATAATTTCTTCTCAGCATACTTATGACCTTTAGTGTATTTGCTACCACAACTGTAGCAAAGCTCTTTTCCTCTTTTTTCTTCCAATTGTTAAGGTGTCAAACTTTTAGGTTATGGAAGGATAGGAGTAGAAACACTTCCATCGTTATAGTTTTGAGTGGTAGGCTTCCTTGTCGCCATAATTTTTCTTTCAATTTTTATTGCCTTCTCCAACGAATAAGGTTCCCAAAGGATAACCTCATGTTTCGATGTTATCCTTTAAAGTCCCTATGAAGAAATCAATCCTATGCTCCTATGGAATATCATTTACCCTTATATTAATTTTTTGGAAGTCCTCAATGTGCTCCACCATTGGACCATTTTGTTTGAGATTTATCAACTGGCTAAAGAAGTTGTTTCTATTTGTATCCACATAATGTGTTATCATTTCCTTCGTAAAAGTTTACCAAGTGACAATTTGTTTATGAGAGCAAAACCATTGATACCATACAAATTGATTGGGTTCTAAATATAAAGTTGCAATGCGTACCTTTTGGGTGTTTTGCACAATATGGAGATCAAAATATTTCTCCATCTATAGTTTCCATGTTATGAGATCCTTGCCATCAAAATTCCTCATATCGATCTTTGGAATATGGTGGGTCTTCAATCCAATTTTAGAGTTTATGAAATCAAGATTAACATTTATTTAGTTCTCATCATGAGTTTTATCTACTACCTTTTCACCACTAGTAATATTTTCTTGTAGCATCTTTGTCAAACATTCCTTCAAAATTTCCATGTCTTTATTCAAATCTTCCATGTTGCCTTTCAATTTTGCTTCTATACCATCAATCTTAGCTTCCATGCCATTCTTCAAACCATCCATCTTAGCTTCCATGCCATCCTTCAAACCATTCATATTAGCTTCCATGTTTGCTTTTAAACCAACCATGTCAATTTTTAGTTCAATTTTGGTTGTTCTTTGTGAGAGAAATTTGTTGCACTTGGTCCCATAATTTTTAGATATCATGCTGCAACTCTTCCTCTTCATGCATCACAGTAAAGCTTTCTGAGAGCTTAATGGGCATGGAATTAATTTTTTTGATAGGAATTTTATAACCCAATACTGATATTTATGCTTCAGTATTCCTTTGGAATCACTCCAAACTGATTTTTCAAACAAAAGTTAAGAAAATTAAACAAAATACACACATTTTTCTTGCTTTTGGGAGCTTGATCGTGAAATGGTTGTAACTTTTTAATTTCGAATCTCCAAGGTCTGAAATTCAATCTTTTTGTAGCCTTCTAAATCTGCTTTCAAACCCCATAATTCAGACCAATATTGGAGTCTTCAACAAAGAGTTATGCCCGATCTCCCACGTTGACCTGATTATAGACTAGTTCAGTAGAGTGAAATTTTAAGGAGTGCCACATGTCACTTTTTCAACCTTCGGCCCTAAAATTTCTACATGAAAAACAAAAGTCTGTTATGTTTTAGCCATTTTTTACAAAATTCAAATCTGATGTCTGAAACGAAATTTAAGATGATTTTCCCTAGGTCTCTTGTTTGAGACTAAATTTTAGAGCCTGCAAAAACCCTAACTTCCACAGATCATATCACTGCAACTATAGAGAAACAAGATCTGAAATTTTTACACGATCTTCATCAAGATTTTGGATTGTTGTGTTCAAAATTTTAGCTTCTGAAGCCTTGTAGAAAAAAAATTATAGCGAGAATTCAAAGAGGGCCTGTTTGAAGAAGAAAAACCATAGAATCCAAAGCTATGATACCAAATTTTATGCAACAAGCTCACAAAATAGAATATAAGATTGATCAACGACTTAAAATTTATCCTCTTCGAGGGGTGCTATCACTCTCCCCAACTTCCCAAGGCTGGCAATAGGATTGGAGAAAGGTAACCACAAACCAAACTTTAGGTCAGGTAGCTAGCCCTACTAGGACTAGAGAGGGCTCTCTCATTGTCACTTTTGGCAGTAAAATGAATGGTTGAGTATCTAATGATTTTAGGCTAGGTATGTAAGCTTAATAAATTGAATTTGTTTGACATTTTGAATGTTGGATAGAAAAGTCAGTAAGTGGACTGTGTATAAGGTTTTTAGGTCTGAACTTCAAGGGGAACCTGCAAAGAATATGTGAGGCAAGATAGGTAGTTTAAAAGCATATTAATTAGTCATTGAGTATAGGATGAGAATGGAGGAGAGTTTGAATGAGCACTAAGGTGAATTCATTCAATTTAGAAGCAAATAAACATAATATGGTGAATCTTGTCTAAAACAGAGCATGCATAAACATGATTTCTGCTCTCAAACTTACAAGATAAACATATATGAAGATGAATACATGGTATTAATAATGAAAATATAAACATACATGAGAAAAAAAGATGCTCCAAAACATTCCACAAGTATCTCAACACAATTCCTTCAAATCTGTCTCTGATTTCATTCCAAAAGATGATGACAAGAGCTCCACTGCAATATGAGACTATCCAACTCAAAAAAAGAATAAAAAGAGTATAATTTTAGAAAATATAGACTATGACACCTCATCAGGTATAAATCCCATCCAAAATGGATCATAAATGCAAAATATGAGTAATTTCCTAGTTTCTAGGGAGGTTAGAGACCATTCCCTGAATTTTAGCTATAAACTAGAAGTGTTTGTCCCTTACATTAATTACATATTCCATCATGATAGGAAACCAAAAAAAACCCAATAAATCTAATGAAAACTCATAGGAAAATATTTCATCGAATTTGCGACCATTTATGAGCTTGACAAGTGTCCCGAGGAATCCAATGTTGATTTGTGACAATTATGACAAAAGATTTTAGAAACAATTTGTAGAAGCGTAACATAACTTTGGAAGCAATTTTGAGATACTTTGAGAAGTCCAAATCCACTTTTGAAAGAAAAGTCAACTAGTCATGTGTGTCTAGTTTCCAGAACATCTTGAATTTTTCAAAATGGATCACGGGAAGGCCTTCAAAATTTCATTCTCCTAGGGTCACTCAAGAGCATAATAGAGGGTCTAAAAAGGAGGCAGAAACATGAAAAATGAGATGTTTTTGAGATTTTTCTCCAAAATTATAGCTTTTCATGCCATGAGGGTTCTTGATTTGTGATTTACTCATCAAAATACATCCACCCATGTAAATAAATCACCATTTGGATGCCTCCAAAATAAAAATAACAAAACCCTGTTACCCTTCTGCAATGAGAAATTTCCAGAATTCAACAAAAAATCATATAAAATACCAAAATTGATCAAAATTTATCAAAATTGGTTCTTTGGCACCTGTAAGAGATAGGCTACATAGCTAAGGAATATTCAGCCAATAAATCCAAGCTATCCTTCTCCTTGAGATTCATTTTCACCTCTTTAAGTCTTTTCTTCACTTGTTTAGGCCATATTTGAGAAATGGTGTCCCTGGTGTGATAGTGGTTGTTATGTGTCTTTGCAGCTTGTTATCCTTTTTAGCCTTATTCAATATCTTCTCCAAATTCTCATTAACTCTTGGTAACCAAATCTCTTTGTCCTCATTGATCTCCATGGAAATAAGCTCATCAAAGGTCAACTCTTCATATTGATCAGTTGATTGTATTTCTCGCTCCAGTGCCCTTTCAAAGCCTCTTGTTCTTGGTCTTCTTGTTTGTGTTTCAACCTCCATGTCCTACATTTGGTCAACAACAAAAATATTCTTTCCTTTACCTATGTTTTCCTCCATGTCTGTTTTGTACTTGCTTTGTAGGAGCTGATTCACTTGCAATTGAAAATTTTCTCACTGAAGGAAAGTAATTTGGGATTGGGCAATGGAGAAGGCCTCTTTCAATTATGCTATTTATTTATCTTTCTCTTTGATGATTTCTTCAACTGATATGACCTCATCATGATCTGATACCTCAGCCTCCAATGACACTGACTCATTATGCTGATGCAAGAGAGTCTGCTCCTTTATTTGACATTGTTCAACAATGGTGCCAAATGTAAGAAAAGTCTTAGCAGACTTAGGCGCAAATACTTGTCTCTTCCCCCTCTCATATGTGTGAGAAAATTCAAAAACCCTATGAAAATACGAAGGCTGAATAGACATGCTAGAAGAACGAATATCCATTGGTTGTGTTGATGATGTAATAGGAAAGACATAAAGCACTGCCTACAATCTCTCCAAGAAGTTTTCATAGGTCATGTTTATGGAGGAGAAGTGATGCAACACAATGAGCTTGATTAGGCCACGATGAAAAATACTAGTGTGATGATATTATCTTCTACTCTGAACCTTCTCAGCCATGTTAATCAAGATACTATACAAATAATGAGGAAAATCAAGTGTTTTGACTCATGTAAAATGCATCAAATTTAGCTTGATGTGATACCTACATAACCTGGAGAATCTTCCTTCACATGTGAAATAATTCATTATGTGATACTTTTTTCTGAGGTGTCTGAAAGGAAAAATAATTTTTGGCTCCTCTCTAACATGAGGTTTGAGGAATTGCTTGAATTTTTAAATAACTAGGTCCATACCCTTGAACCATTGCTCTCCATGATAAGGGATACCTATAGCTGAAGCAATTAGATCAGATTATAAGCTTATCTCCATACCTACAAGAGTGAAATTTCCCATACTTTATCTAGGTGGATATTGGTGGCCACCCATATATTCCATTTGGACCCCCACCATCGGTTCTTTCAGTTTTTCACTTTCAGCACATCTTACTATTTTTAGCGGGTTTTTGGGTCTTGAACTTCCGTAGCCGTTTTGGGGCCCTAATGATCCAGGTGGAAATTGGTGGCCACCCACATATTCCATTTGAAATTCCACCATCAGTTCTTTTAGTTTTTTAGTTGCAACACAACTTACATTTTTTAGCAGTTTTTTTGGGTCTTGAACTTCTAGAGCCGTTTTGAGGCCCTAAACGACGTTTTTTGGGAAAACTGGGAGCAAGATGGGGATATCATACCAAAAGTTGTACTTATCGGATAGATATTTCTAACAAGGTATGATGCACGTCAAACGAAGATCGTATGCCAAAGTTATGGCCCCGGGAAGTTTAAACACCAATTTACCCAAATGAGGCCCATAGTTTTGGTGCTTCATCTCCTACGGTTAGGTTTTTGGACGTTTAGGGTTTTGCATTTTTTTCTCAACAATAAATAGGCCTTCGAGCCTCATTGTAACATAGTTCAGAGGCCTGTAGCCACCACATATCTTCTCAGAGATAAGCTACCAGCACCCTAGCTAGTTTATTTCCATCTGTCTGTAAGAAAATTTCAGTTCTTTGATATTAATGAAATGGAGTGTTATTTCCACTGCATCTTTGTATTTATGGTTATATGTGTATTCTATTGCGTTCTTGCATAAATATGGATTAGTGGTATTAGAGTGGTCTGCTTTTTCTCGATCCTTCTTTACATGTCCCCAACGAGGTCGGGGTATAAGGAGTTAGGGCTCGCTTTGGTTGAACCTTTGCAAGTTTAGCCTCATAAACCCCGACGACCGCCCATGGGGGATGAAAAGAAATATGAGGGAGCAAAAGATCCTATCAAAACATTGCTCGAGGAGGCCCTCGAAAAACAAAGGAACGCGATGATGGATAACTTTGCCTAGATCCTTCAACGACTGCCCATCGGCAGTGCATCTACATCCAGGAGCCACTCTAGAAGCGCGAATCCCTTTAAGGTACAAATAAACTTTGAAATTCCCATATTTGAGGGTCAAATAGATTCAGATGTCATAGATAGATGGTTGAATCTATTAGAAGGATATTTCTTGGTTCATGACTTTTCCAACCGGGAGAAGATTGTTTTGCACTCCTCAAAGCTACCCTCCATGTCAAGGACTGGTGGGAAACCTACTGTGAGAAAAAGGAAGAAACAGAACCCTCTCTGTTCTCGGCCACACCCACTTGAAATTCGTTCTAAGATGGCATCAGGGAACAATATTACCCCGTGGGGAGATATGAGGGCAAGTGCATCCAATGGATCACGCTGCAGAAGCAAAGGGATCAAGATGTGCATGAACTGACGAATCTGTTCCATACCTTGCGCAAAAAGTTGGGTATTAAAGATTCAAAGAGACATTTGGTGCTCAAGTACCACAACTGTCTGCACAGACACATTCAAGAGGAAATTGAGTTCCTCGACATTACCTCGCTTGACACGACATATCGCTATGCTGCGAAGATTGAGCAGAAATTTAAGCAGAAGAAGCGAGACTTTGTATCCGCGAATCCGAAGCAAGGGAAAGGCACCCCCGAACCACAGAATAGGGGGAAGAGCCAAAGCGGGGTGACTTAGAACACCACCAAAAATCCAAAGAAGGACACGGGGAAGTGGTGTGAATTTCATAATAGCCCCACTCACAACACAAACGAGTGTCGGGCCAAACAGTCGTTGGTGGCCGAACTGAAGGCACCCGATTTAGATGCATGTTCTGATACTGAGCCAGAACCAGAAAAGGGAGATGAGAAAGGGAAGCAGATCATTGATGCAGATTGTAGTGCCATTGTTGCCACCACCAAGCTCCAGAGGGAGGATCGTGAGGATCCAGAGGAGGAGGAGCACCTCTTCTATTCATAGATGTGGGTGAAGGGTTCTCCACTGTAATTTCTTGTCGATAGCGGAAGCCAAAAGAACCTCATTTCAGTAGAGGTCATGAAGCAGCTTGTCCTACCGAACATAGCACATCCACAGCCATATACCACCAGGTGGCTTCACCCAGGGAGATATTTGCGTGTCCGCCAACAGTGCCGCCTTCCATATAGCATCAAGCCATTCATAGATGAGGTATTGTGTGATGTTTCTCCTCTTGATGTAGCTGATGTATTATTGGTCCAACCATACTTGTGGAGGTGACATGATGTGTATGAGTCTAGGCCTCGTGCTGTTATTATTACTTTGGGAAATAACTTGTACAGGATACCAGAGGTAGTGCTGCCTCCTGTCATCTCTTTGACTACTGCAAAACAACACAGTAAGATTGCTTCCCAAACCAAGAAATTTATTTTCCTTACACTTTCTCATAGGGAAAGAATAATATTGTGACCAAAACCTTAAAACAGGGCTCCCCAGTACGGATGCAATAGATGGAAAAAGTCATGGAGGAATACGAGGACATTTTATCCTCACTCACAGAGGTTCCTCTACACTGTTAGGATAAGCACTCCATTGAGCAGACCCCCGACGCACCATCGCCTATTGTTACCACACCTCATGCGACTACACAGAAAAAATCCACACATTTATTGTCTGAGGCTAATAAAGAAACCAAATTTACTGAATGAATCCAAAATGTCCGCCCACAGGTCCATGACATCTTCGACAAATCTAATACCTAGTTCAACATAATTTGCCTCATCTCACGGAGGATCTCAACGCAATGGGGACCATTGCTTCCTAAGGGGGGAGGAATGATCCAGGTGGATATTGGTGGCCACCCATCTATTCCATTTGTACCCCCACCATCAGTTCTTTCAGTTTTTCACTTTCAGCACATCTTACTATTTTTAGCAGGTTTTTGGGTCATGAACTTCTAGAGCCATTTTGGGGCCCTAATGATCCAGGTGGATATTGGTGGCCACCCACCTATTCCATTTAAAATTCCACTATCAGTTCTTTCAGTTTTTTAGTTGCATCACAACTTACTATTTTTAGCAGTTTTTCAAGTCCTGAACTTCCAGAGTAGTTTTGAGACCCTAAACGACGTTTTTTGGGAAAACTGAGAGAAACATGGGTCCATGGACCGATGTTTCTCACACCAAAAGTTTTACTCATCGTATAGATCTTTCTAATGAGGTATGATGCACGTAAAACATAGATCATATGCCAAATTTACGTCCCCAGGAAGTCGAAACACCAATTTACCCAAACAGGGCCCATAGTTTTGGCGCTTCATCTCCTACAGTTAGGTTTTTGGACATTTAGGGTTTTGAATTATTTCTAAAAAATAAATAGGCCTTCGAGCCTCATTGTGACAGAGTTTAGAGACCTCTATCAGCCACATCTCTTCTCAGAGATAAGCTACCAGCGCCCTAGCTAGTTTATTTCCATTCTGTCTGTAAGCGAATTTCAGTTCTTTGATATTAATGAAATGGAGTGTTATTTCCGCTGCATCTTTGTATTTATGGTTATATGTGTATTCTATTGCATTCCTGCATAAATATGGATCAATACTGTATCTTGTTGCAAATAGGCTGGACAACTGAATATGATACCCTCCTTCCATAAGCCTCTCACAAAATGTCAAACACTGAACTCTTTCAAAGCACCTTCTGGCCAATGGCGAAGCATTAATCTCATGCATGGTGAATGGTTCAAGCCTGAGGTAGCACTCTCCTTTGAAGCTCTTCTTGTCTCTTTCCATTGTTTTTTTCACTAGAATGATGAAAACCCGGGTGTTAATGAAATGAGTGAATGAATGGAAATCTGGAAAAACAAAGTGTAGGAAGGTGTGATTTTGGTGGATGAAATGAAGGGTATTGAAGCTATGAAATTTTTTTGAAAAATTTGAGTAGGTTGTGTTGTGTGTTAGCTTCAATTTGTAGGTGGAATGAGAGAAAATTAATGTGAGGAAGGTGTCAAAATGTCTAAAACACAGGAAATTCCCAATTTTGACTGTGACAATAGATTGTGCAATAGTAGGGTAAGTTGGTAAGATGAAATGGGGGTGATGGGTTTAAGTAAAAATTCTAAGAAAAATTGAGTGGATATGGTAGTGTATTAAATCTACACTGAAAGTGGAATTAAGGGAAATGGATAAGTTTAGGGTGGTCAAAACCTCAAAACACACGAAATTCCCAATTTAGACTGTGGGAAAAAACTAGAGTAAAATGTTTTTTAGTGTTTTAGGGCCATGGAGCTAATTAAATTTTTTGATAAAAATTCAGTGAGGATTATGGCACCTTAGCTCCACACTGCAAGTGGAATGATGGAAAATGGATAGGTGTAGGATGGTCAAAAGCATAGTCAATGCCAAGTTTTCACGGTGGAAAATAACTTAGAATTAGGGTTTGATTGTATTAGGGATGTTAGGAATGGTAGTGTATATGATAGGAGTGTGGTGGTGAAGCATAGGATGTATGGTTTAGGGTTTATGTGATGGGGTTAGGGTTTTAGGTCAAAGGGATAGGTTAGGGTTTAACAAAATATACATATATTTTTTATTTGTATGACAATGAACATATGGAAACAATGTAAAGTGACATGAAATGTTTCAAATCCTTAGCATTCAACCAAACAAGAGAATTTAGGATGAAACCTTACCTTGTATGAAGGCCACACAAAAGATTGGAGCATGAGTTTTGAATGTTTTGGAGGGTTTCGAGCTCAAAACACCAGACAATTCCACCTTACATAAGCGTAACAACTGTGTACATGATCATAACCCAGTGTTAAAGGAGTGTAACAAGGGGACAAGAGTGTAACAACTGAGTGTGTAGCGCTTGCATAGTGCTCTAGAAACGTAACACAATGCTGCGCAACGTCCTCAAAAGGGTAACAACGTAGTCTGGGAGTGAAATATGATGCCTATAAGCGTAACAAAAGTGACTTTAAAGGGTTGCAAGTTGGTTTTAATGGGATTTTAAGGTTGTGCTTTGGAGTTTAGAGAGTATGAAGGGTAAGTGAAGTGAAGAGTTGCTCTCTAATTCATGAAAAGGGTAACAAAGAAGACAATGAGGGTTTCTTTTCCTTTTATAAAATTTGATGACCCTTTACCTTTTCCCTTTGACACTTACAAAAACTTTTTTGACCTTTTGCACTTGACAATGACATTTTGGTATTGACAATGAGATAAGAGGACATAATATATCTCTTTAAATTATTTGACACTTGAGGTGATTTTATAAACATTTGAATGAGACAATGAGACACGGTTTTCTTCTTTTCATGGGATAGTGAGACTGCTTTTAAAACCTTTGAAATCTTTCACATTTTGGATATGACCCTTTTCAAAATAAGATAAGGTGTCTTTGAGATTGGAAATGACTCCCTTTTCATTTGACTGGGACAATAGGTCAAAATTACCTCTTTTGAAGCTCTGACAGTCAAGATGACATTTTGGTCCTTACATGAGACAATGAGACACAATTTTATTCTTTTCATGGGACAATGAGACTGCTTTTAAAACCTTTGAAATATTTCACATTTTGGATATGACCCTTTTAAAAACAAGATAAGGTGTCTTTGATATTGGAAATGACTCCCTTTTCATTTGAATGGGAAAATAGATCAGAATGACCTCTTTTGAAGATCTGATAGTCAAAATGAATTTTTTGGTCCTTACATGAGACAATGAGACAAAATTCTTCTTTTCATGAAACAGTGAGATAGAAATGAGATGCTTTAAAAGTTTTTGGAACTTCAGCTATATGAAACAAGAGAGGTGGATTTTATTTCATCTTCATAAACAAGCTAGCTCCTTCATTAGGGTTTTATGAGTGGAGTGGAGGGTTACTACCTTGTTTTAAGTGAAAATTTGAATATTTTTCAAAGGCATAGATGAACCTAAACAATGACCTATATTAAATGGAGTGACATAACCCTATACCTCTTAAATGATTATGATAGAGATGGTGACCTTGAAACTGATTTATGATGGAGATGACCCTGACAATTATGGTGGCGATGAATGAAATGAAGGAGCAACATACATGATTTAGACCTCTTCAATGACCAAAATTATTTTTCTGAGAACTTGTTCGAAAAAGTAAACAAAATTGACGTATGACTTTATGGAAAACAACTGAAAGAGTTATTTGATCACTGACATACTTGAGCTAAAAAGGGGGAAAGATCCTTTACATTACATAAATGAACAATTCTTGGATGATTCAAATGAAAAAACCTTTTTTCTGTATATATGAGTCTAAGCGGTCACAATATAATCAGAGCTGACATAACAATAATAATGTATGGGCACAACAATAACACTAGTGGGCTTCTATGTGGCACAATAATAACAATATGAGGACTACAAGGGCATGAAAAATAATAATAAGGGGTCTATACTAAAAATAATAATAAGGGGATACACTAGTATTATAGGGACATAACAAGATGAATTTCCATGGAACGATTATCATCATCGTTCATCGTTTCTACCTGAGATTGATAAAATCGAGAATGTTTTTTCATCCATATTTTCGACTTAGATTGTTGATAGTCCTTAATGTCCTATGTCAATCCTTCGTTCAAATTCTGAAATGAATCTAAGAAACATATCTACAACAATATTGATTGAAATCTCAGTTAAAACTGGAATTAATAAGAACATTCATATAGGTTCTTCGTTCTCCCTTGATGAAATTGAAACATATAAATCCCTATTTTAGGAATTCCATGAAATTTTTGCCTTGTCCTATGAGGAAATGCGAGGAATTGATCCCAACATTGTATTTCATGAAATTAATACATACTTGGATGCTAAACCTATCATACAAATATTACGTCCAGTTCATCTATGGAAAGCTGTTGCTATCAAGGATGAAGTGAAAAATTTCTTAGAGCAGGTTTCATTTACCTTGTTCCCTTGACTGATTGGGTATATAATATTTTTCTAGTGAACAAAAAACAAGGTACTATTAGAGTATGTGTCGATTATAGGGATATCAATAATTCTTGTCTAAAGGACAATCATCCTATTCCATATATAGACCAAATTGTCGACGATTGTGTTGGAAACAAGATCTTTTCATTTATGGACGAATTTTTTAGATACAATCAGATAAAAACAGTCCCTGCTGATCAACCCAAGACTGTGTTCATTTGTCCATGGGGGAAATTTTCCTATTTCAAACTACCGTTTGGATTGAAGAACATTGGCACAATTTTTCAAAGGGATATGTCTTACACATTTCACGATATCAAACATATTGTGCAACCCTACCTGGATGACTTAACAACTCATTTGTTGAGACGACAAGATCATCCTATGCATTTGAAAGATATTTTCATTCGATGTAGGCATTACAATATTCGTTTGAATCCACACAAGTGTGTCTTTTGTGTACAATCAAATTTTTGTGATTCTTCGTTTCAAAGGAAGGCATTCATGTCGATCCACTCAAGGTCGAGGCCATTGTAAATATTCATCCTCCTTCCAATCTTCTCCAACTCCAAATTTTGCAAGGGGAAGTGAAATTTTTACATAGATTCATTCCTAACTACGTCGAGCTAGCGAAATGTTTTACTCAAATTTTGGAAAAGGGCATTCCATTAATTTGAGACGAGCTTGCTGAATTTTTTTTTGATGCACTGAAAAATGCGTTGACCCATGCACCATTACTGCATCTGCCTGATTATCATCGAGATTAATTTTTATATTTAGCTACATTTGATGCCACCATTGGCGTGGTATTAGTTCATGAAGTTGAATCTAAGACTGAACATGTGATCTACTATTTGAGAAGGAACCTCACAAAAACAAAAATCAAATATGCACATGTGGATAAATTAGCCTTGGCAGTTGTTCATTGTTGTCCAACGTTTTCATCAATACATAATTTTACACAAAACAACCGTGATATCTGATTGCAACCCTATGATGTAAATTCTTACCAAAAAATTTCTAGGGGGAAATACTCTAAATGGATTGTCATCTTGAAAGAGTTCGATTTAGAGTTTGAAGATCTAAGTCTAAAAATTCATTGGTATTTGCTGGATTATTATGTGACTTTCCATAAACTGAATCTGAAACAGTGGTAGAGGATCATCTTCCAGATGAATCCCTATTTCTTATCAGTACTCTAGATCCTTGGTATGGAGATATAATCATATATCTTCAAACTCATAATTTTTGGCCCAAGTTGTCATGAACTGATCATCGTAGAATCTGGTACCAATCCCAACAATATACTATTGTTGGTGATACTCTATATCGTTGTGGTGTTGATTCTGTCTTTCAACGTTGTTTAACGCATGAGGAAGCTGAGAAGGCAATAAATGACTAGTATTCTGGAGCATGTGGTGGTCATATGTCAGGGTTTTCCATTGCCCAGAATATATTTCGCGATGGCTATTTCTAGCCATCACTATTTAAAGATTGCATAATTGTGGTTAGAAAGTGCCATAGTTGCCAAATTTTCGATCGCAAGATGCATGCTCCTCCAAATCCTCTTCACCCAATCATAGTTGTTGGTCCATTTTCTAAATGGGGCATTGATTTTGTTACATGTAACCCTCACTTGATTAGGGGGCATGGGTATATTATTCCCACAATATATTATTTTATGAAATGGGCCAAGGCGATGCCTACATACACGGAAAATGGTGAAACCAAAAATATTTTCATATTAAATCATGTGATTGATAGGTTTTGCATACCACAAGCCATCATTATGGACCATGGTAGCCACTTTCGAAATTTTATGATGACCAAGCTTTCTGCTCAGCTCGGCTTGCTCCATGACAACTCTACTCCTTATTATCCACAAGCGAATGGAAAAGTTAAAGTTGTAAACAAAATTTTGACCAATATGATCAAATGGATTGTTAACATTCATAAAAGAAATTGGCATACCATGTTTTTTTTCAGCCTTGTGGGTATACCATACCTGTGCGAAAACATTGACTAGATTTACTCACTTCTAGCTTGTTTATGGCTTGGAGGTAGTTTTTCCGAGTGAGTGTGAAATTATGTCATTAAAATTATCCTTTGAGTTGTTACCAGCTACCTCTGTAGAGGAGGAACGATTTTTGTACTTATCACAACTAGATGAAACTCCTCGTAATGCTGCACTAGCTAGCGAGGCTCATAAGAAATGTGTTAAGGCTCAGTATGATTGAAACATAAATACTCACATTTATTTGAAAGGTGACCTAGTCTTGATATACAATCAAGCACATGATAAGCTAGGTGCTGGTAAATTCGAACCTATGTGGCATGGTTCTTACATCATCAAGCATGTACTAGCTAAAGGGGCTTATGAATTAGTTGACTATGATGGTGTTTCTTTAGGAGAGCCCAGAAATGGTCTCTACCTTAAGAGATATTATGCGTGATTTATCTTGTGGAGATATTTTTTACAATATTTATAGATTTATGATCGTATGTTGTAGATTTTCATTTTTTACAATTTCCTACTACTTTTCTTTCTTATCTTGAATTACTCTTGATTTGTAGATGTCGACGTTCCCTCAGACTTACATTGGCTTTGTTGGTGGCGCTAGTCGTAGTACTTAGAATTTATCTACCGCAACTTGGGTCATCTATTCACCCATTGATGAGTTAGTTTCCATTCATGGGATATACCTCAGTTTAAAAACAAACAAGATAGCATAATATAGTGCAGTCATTGAAATATTAGCTGATGCCATCACATTTGGAATTTGACGTTTGATCGTTAGGTTAGATTCACAACTCATTGTATTACATTTAAATGGTGTCTGTACAATTAAAAGTTCATCAATGTTAAGAATGTTTTTACGGGTTCGTCTCTTGGAAAGGTAGTTTGATTATATTAAATATCCACACATTTCAAGAAATTTAAACACATTAGCTGATGCATTTTCCAATCACGTGTTAAATATACATTTGCAACATTTGTAAATAAAAAAAATATTCATCCATATATTGAATAAGATACACTGAGAATAAAATCAATAGTTCTCATTAGGTAATATAGTTTATAGAAAGTGTGTTACAAAAATTTCATCCAAAGACATAAGGCTTCGTGGCCTTTATTACTTGAATATGCTGATACACAAATCAAAATGTAGCCCTAAAAGTCTAGCAACTATCCATGATGATGATCATGATATAAAACTATAGTGCGAGTGACTCGACGTAACAATCACCTAATTGGTCCTAGAACCCCAACCACGTTCCTCTGGTATCGGAGAGGAAAATCACAAGTCCCAGTCTCTGGGATATCTATCATCAACCTCTCCAGGTTGTGCTAGCTTGGTTAAGGCCTTTGCTTCATCTAAATGGGGTACTACAACTGCTACAGGCTGGTCCCATCACCTGTCAAAGCGTCGTAGCTCTACGGGTTGAGCTAGACCCACATCTGCATTAGCATTTCACACAATTAAATTTGGATGTTAAAAATAAAATAAAAATTTAAAAACATTAAAACATCAAAATGAGAAATTTTTACCTAGATCACCCCACTGCATTCCAGCTAGGAGTGGTATATCTAGGTCACCCATCCCTGCACATGGGAAGTCATCAATCATGAAAATATGCTTCTCAACCACACAAAAATCTGAGGTGTATATCTCACTACCGGGTCACCATCGTTGCCATGGTGAGCCATCAATGAAACCCACCACAACATACGTTGATCTAAAGGTCCTGTCTCATCAAGGAGAATCTGTTGTGGGATAAGGAGCAGAATCCTCTCTAGGAAAAATGAAATAATAATGGAACCATAAACGAAATTCTTTATTTTACCATTATTTTCTCTAGTTAGTTATCCTTTCACATTGAAAACTACTCCTTCACACCATTTGAAAATTGTGGACCGCGAACACTCCACTGCAATATGCATCTGGGCCTTTGTGGCCATGTGATGCATTGTGATTCCACATAGTTCAGTGATTGTGAAAGATATGGTCCTCAAATTAAGTCATTGGATGGTTTTGATATATATCCTACCATCCTTGAGCTCAGCTCCATCGACACAATATCGCCTCAAATATGAAGCAATAGTCTCCCCACCCAGTCTCTGGAAAAATAGAGAAATGTCTAGTCCTTTATGGGACAACCCAGTCAAAATGTACATGTCATCAACATCAATGGTAAGTCGGTGATCCCCTATGATGGAACATTATTCCTGGACATCCCAGGCCCTCACTAACCATGTCATGGGCTCTAGCTGAGATTGCATTCCTAGAATGACCCAAAATTTGTGGAGGCCACAATTTTTCAAAGCTTGCAGAGTTGTTGGGTCATCTATAACTTCTGCATCATGAGTTTCATGTTCTCTCTCTCTCCATTCCAACATGATTTCTCAAAAGTCTTGAAATTGAAAATTTAGGAGTGTTAGAACATTGATTAAGATAAATTTGTGACTTTTGGGGTGTGTTGTTGTTTTTTTTGAAAGCCTTAGCACCTTGCATGATTTTTCTTTACAGACAGAGCGCATTTTTGCAGTTTCTCAGTAGAGAAACTGCGCAAATTGAGTATTTCGGTGTGTAAAAAATTATTGATGTGTGCAGCCCCGATGAAGTAAAACCACACACTTCCGTGGGAGAATTTCAAAATTTCAACGCCCCCAAAAAATCAAACTAATGGCTTAAAATGAAAACTAATCTGATGAAAAGTAAGATAATGAAGAGATATATTAATTGGAGAAAATGGTTCACGAATTGGTCCACTGTTTTGCTCAGAATCAACCTTTGAAGTTTTGTGGTAAAACCCTCTTTTCTGCTCTCAAATTCGTTAAAACTAAAATGGTAAAAAATGAATTTCTTTTTGAACTTTATAGGTTTTTTTGTCAATAAAATATTATTTTTTATGCCTTTAACCTTTTAAAAGTCAAATTTTGATGTTTTTTACCATAATTTTGAGCGATTATGATAATTTATTGAGTGTAATGTGCAGAATACAAATTACAACATAAAAATGGCCACTTTGACTACGCGTAAACTTTTATCACTTTTTCGGGCTCTCGATAATATGAAAAAGCGAAACCATGGCTTTCTCTTTTAATCCATTTTCAGAATCTCTAAACATGAAAAGATCTTCGAGTACTTGATTATTCAAACTCGTAAAATTAAATGAACAATCGTCTATTCAATATAAGTTTACCCCTTTTTTGGACTGAATTAGACTATTTACAAAAAAGGTATATGTTGACTAAACATGGTCAATAGAGTTCTCTCTTGCATCATTTTACCTTTTTTTAGGATTGAGGGATTAAATTTACGAAAAATAACACTATGGAGTTTACTTGCATTTTTCTTCTAGCTCCCTAAAAATGAAAAATACCGAGTTTTAATTTTTTGTGTCTTGTTAAAATTTACGTTGAAAGAAATATTTTTTCTTTTTTTTTTTGTGTATTTTCAAACTCTTTAAACATGAAAAAAACATCTATTTAACCCTATGATGGACTTATAAAACTAAATAGTGAAGGAATCGTCAATCATGAAGGGATCGAACCACTCCTTCCTAGGGTTTGTAAAAAATACTTTGGAGGACTCATCCGAAGGATGAGCTTACAAAACAAGCAAATGTTATCCTCCTCAAGCTTTAAAAAACTAAAAAGGTACTTGCCAGTAATGGTGGTGGGAAATTGGGAAAAGGTATTTATTTTTGCATTCATTTAAAGGAAGTATGTCGCTCTTGAACACGACACTTCGTCACACATGTGTCCGGGTTGGGTAATCCATTTGTCTTAGAGTTAATCGAACCTCATTGAAAGTCTTCAATTGGTTTTGGATATTATCGTTGAGTCAAATGTTGCAAAGTCAATTATCATGTCGCCATGTTTTCAAGATAATTCAAACCTTAGTTCACGTGCCTTTGCAAATATTATCCCTCAATTGCGTCGACCATCCCTGAGTCATTCATTGTAAAACAATTCTTCAAAACTTGACATGAAGTTTCATGTCGTAGGCCCTCTTGTGACAGATCGCTTCCTATCAACTTTAGCTCATTTTCTAGGAAGTTGATCTAGAAAACCTTTTTAGTAACTTGAGGCCTTCATGCCTTAATGACAGGTTTTTCGCCTTCGACGACAGGTTCTAATCATTGACCTTCGATCGAGAAATTATATGAGTGTTCGACTACAAATCACTTAAATCACAATTCATAGATTGTACTAAGAGTACCTTGAGAACCATTTTCATTATTGATGGTTTCTCTTGCACTTGTTAATGGCTCACATCATTGATTTAGAATCAAGGGGTATCTTCCATGTTCGACTTCAACACATTTATTCACGTGGTTAGATTTGTACTATAGATCGAGAGATGTAGATCAAGACCCTGGATCTAGTTTCATCCATCCAGGCTGCGAGGAGTTTGTATTCATGATTATGTAGATAGATTCATGAAAAATGGTTGTGTTCATATTGTGTCTACTATTGATATGATTCTAGGCTATTTCTTTAATTTTTCATCGATTTAGCTTTACTCTGAGTATGGTAATTACTACCTTAGTGATGATTATATAAATTCACATTGTAATCCTTGAAAGTTTGTCGCAGGTTTCCGACCATTGTCTCGGATCCAATCTTTGGCATGGTAAAGCGCTTCAATATTTTAATGAATTTCCAGACTTCCCACTTTAGGGGGCAATCCGTTACACATCATTTTGTCACCATGACACTTGACGGTTAAAATGGATCTCTCACCATCCATACACATGTTTCAATGCACTCCCTTTCAAGTCAAACATTTAAAATCCTTGAAGAAATTATGAATTTAGTATAACATGTACTTTTAACCTACTTAGTATTACCTGCGTGCTTTTCCAAGTCAGTTTCTGCACATGCATAGTTTCTTCCATTGAAACCTACAGAGAACTGTGCTTTTTCTTCCATTGTAGACCACAGACATGGCTCATTGAAAAGTAAAAATTAAAATTAAGTTCTAGAAGAATTGTTGGGAAAATATATCCTAACTAGAAGCTTCTTGGTCATATCTATTCGAGCCAAACCCCTCAGAACATGGTGCTAATTCCCTTTGATCAAGGAACCCTAATCCCACTATTAATGGATCTCATCCCTCTTTTGTGGATCTGAAACCTCCTCTATTTGTCCTATAAATTGAGTAGAGGCTAGAGGGTTAGGAGACTCCACAAAAGGTATAATTATGCTGGTGAATTTAGGTTGGGAAGCTTATCATCCAAGGAGAGGATTTGAGGCATTTTGGAGGAATCTCATGACATCAAGGCATGGTTGTAAGGCTCTTAGTTTATCTCTGAATTAATACAAATGAATCCTTTTTCTCGTTGTATTGTCTTACTAAAATAATGAATTATTTATGTTCCTTTGTGTATTCATTAAGATGATTTCAATTTATAATCTCCTTGATCATTTTATTAAGCTTGTTTTGAATCATTATATCACATATGACTTTGATCTCTATTATGTATGTGATTGCAGATCTTATCAAAGAATTGAGGAGCTGCATCAGGACAATGGGGATCTCCATCAAATATTTTGCAAATAGGAAAGGGTACCACTCTCCTTCTCTTTTTTTGATGATTTAAACGAAGTTAGCTTAGGGAAAGAACTATTCAATTGTCTGTTTGTTTCTAGTTTTCCTTTAGGAATATAGGGAGATCGCTCTTTTCCACAATAGGGATTTGTTCGCTTAACACCAAGTGGATAGCCACATAATTAACCTGACCTTTCAATACATCAATTCCCTAATATCTCCCTTGATATGGGAAAGAGTGCGACTAGAAACCTATATTCGCTCGCATAACATGGGCATGCGTGAAAATTGGGAATTTTCCTAGTAGTTCTGAGGCCGAGACCCCAATTTATGTGCCACTTTTTTAGTCCCAAGGCTCAGGTCATTGCCGAAAACTCCATGACACTTTCTGAAATGAAAAATAAAAATAGAATAATGATGCAAATGAAAACACTTGAACCAGGATTTGACTGGACCCCTACTAGCCATGCCAGAGATTTCGTTAAACATGACACAAATATGTAATCTATAGGTTTAAATAATAGATTTGAGCATATGGGTCTCATACTTATTTGAGAATCACTAAGAGACATTGTTTCCTCATCGCATTAACTGTATTATCATCTATTATATCATAGATTCATTTTTCATTCATTTACAAATAAAAACATAATAAGAGCCACACATCATCACTGTCATAGGACACATTCATAACCAACATATATACAACATAAATGAAAATCATAGAAAAACCATATAAGATACATAATAATAATCATATTCGCCCATTAATACAATAGGAAAAGAGCTCCTATTTCCATAAGAAAAATGAAAAAAAGTCTGGTACTTCCATGTACCACCAGTCCATAGACATGGCTGAGCCAAATCTACCTTTAGCTAGTCACTCCGCGCCATATTCCAAGCACGAATGTGGGATCTCATAAAACACATCACTCAAAACCAAACCAGGGCTTCTAGAGTCCAAAGTACCTCAACCCTCATCCTCTGCTTCCACCTCGCGACCGAACATCACTAACCATTACCAGATTGGTCACTACCCAAGTTGTCAATGGTTCCAGATCGTTTGCTCCAACCAAGGCTTCCAGGACTAGTAACTTAAATCATAGCTTCAGCCAGGCTTCCACAACGTTTTTCCAACCAGGGATTCCACGACTAGTAACTCAACCCACCAAGGGATTCCATAGCGTTTTTCCAACCAAGGCTTCTAGGAAACAATAACTCAATCCACAACAAAAGGCACAAGAAAACCAACCAGAAAAAAAAATTAAAACCCACAACACCATGGCTATCCAGGAGATGAAAAGGCTAGGCAAAACCATTGTCAATCTATGAAATTATCCATTCCAATGATAGATCATGACCAAGAGACAACATGCATATGCCATGCATGCCAAAAATAGTGAGGAAAACATACATGAAACTTAGTAATTGCAAGAAAAACCCACTGTAGCTGCTAATATCGATGTCCTCTTTGACCTTCCTACTCTTCCTTTTCCTTCTTGCTCCAAAACTCAAAGTATGCCACACTCCTCCAAGAGTGCTCCAAGAAAACTCAAAGTTTCCAAGAGTATGAGAGAGAGAGAAAGAGAGAATATAATGAGAGCTCCAAAAATGAACTGACAAAAGTGAGTGTACCGATCCTTAGAAGCCTTTTTATTAATGAGGCCTATAATTTATTCATTTTCCATTATTTTTACTTAATTTTCCTCCTCACATGAAACATGTTATCTTTCACCTCCCTTTTCTCCTATTTTCCATTATTTTCATAAATAAATCCCAATAAATGCCACTTTTCCTTTCCAAAGCCTTAGCCATTGCCTTTTCCAATTTCCATAGCCATAAAATACCATATGAACACCCACACTAGGATGTTTTTTCCCAACATTCATCTTGGAATACGTGTACCATGACCTTGATTATTATTTTTCCTTTATTAACTTTTATTACATGAAATTTTCACCAAGGTTGTTACATTGTCTTTCCTACTTTTATAACGTAGAAAATTATTCCATATATTCTTCCAAGAAGTCATACCATATCCAAACATATTTTCTCAATATTAGAGTTTCCAAATCATAATAGCCTCTATTTAAGATGTCAAATTTTTCTACTTGCTCCCTCTGAGGTCAACATCCCTTTGCATAGAATATCTTCATATTGCACTAGAGTTCTTCTTCATTCTCTTCAGCTTTCAATCATCAATCAATGTGTTCCTGAACCAATTCAAAAGCTCTGATATCATATCCATTAGGGTCCTTACAACTCCCTCTGAAGTTTTCATTATTATCTTTCTTACGTTCTTCACTAAACCATATCGGATGTTAATAAATACCACCATGTGTTCTGCTCATCTATCATACTTCTATATATCAAATAAACAGATGGAAGTGTCATGAATTTTCCAATTTAACCAATACATACCATGCTTATGCTTTCAAGTATATTTCTACATCAAACTCTTCTTTCAATACTCTCCGAAGATATCAATTTACTTTCTAATGAAGATCCCTTTTCTAAAAATATGAATACCTCTTATTTTCATATAGCCACTAGCTGACTTCCTTTTGAACGAACACCTTCTTTACCTTCCTTTGAAGATGATGTCTAAGATGAGCCTTCCATAATATGAGAGATGCTCCAATTATGCTCTCATTTTGCAACTTGACTATCTTCTTACCTTAATATTTTTTAATGCTTGCTTCCATAATCTCAAGTGGAATATATTCCTTCCCTATCACTATGATTCTTCTATATGCTGAAGAATATTATTATAACGACGGTTCTATTACTGTAGAGGATCCTTGTGATCCTTAAGTGACTGCTTCTAGATCGACATGATACAATGTAATTGTTTCATGAACTGTGAAGTGCTAGATGGTCCAATCCTTCTTGCTAAATGACTTATTCCAATAAAATGCAACTGACTATGTAGACTCTAATTCTTCTAATGCCATAAGTTTCTTTCCATGATGCCATAGTTTGAAAAATCGAAGACACTTCTACATATGCCACTCTAACTTCCATTTTATAATAAAAGAGAAAACAAATTACTAGTATACCTAGCGGTGGTGGAGTTGTTCAATAATAGAGATCCTTATGGTCTTCATTCTTCAACTTCTTTTCAGGTTCTTCATTTTCTTCAACAATGCGAGCTCCACTTCTTTCCTTTCTATTATTTTTCTTCTTGTTTTGAGTATCCTTGGGACAATCCCTTCTAAATTGTCCATATTCATTGCACCCAAAGCATTGTACTTTGGACATATCTTCTCTTCCACATGGCTGCGTTGTACTTTCGACGAGCTTCAAATCTTGCAAAATTTCCAAACTTCTTCTTTGATCTGGAAGCAAAAGCTTGATACTTTTCATTGTTGGGTTCAGTTTCATCCTTGGCCTTCAATTTGGTTTCGTCTAGAATACAAAATCCCATAGCTCGTCGAAGTTTGGAGTGTCCTTTATTGAATAGATGCTAGTCACAAAATTACTCCATTTTGAAGGTAAAGCATATTTGAGTACACAAGTAGTTAATCAGAATCTGAAATGGCTTCTCCAAGCCCTTGTAGTTGATATTTCAATTGTGAGATTGTTATAATATATGAGGCCAAGTCTTTATCTTTCGATAACCTTGTTTTGTAAAGTTGATCCCTCAAAGATATTTTCTGACATGTGGTACCAACTGCATATAGTTTTACCAATTTGTCATAGATTTCTTTAGATGTGCCCAAATATGAAACAAAGGGGATAACAAGATCTTTGATGGAATAAATGGGAATCCTTTAAGCCCTAAATTATTGTTTATTATACTTGTAAAATCCTTGAGTCTTATCCTTTTCTAATTCTATAAATTTTCCTAAAATGTGGCCCATCACTTCATTTTCTATGAGCACCAAATCAATTTTATTCTTCCATGCTTGAAAGTTTGATGACCCATTGACTTTGTTGCCTTCCTTACAAAGTGAAGTGATTTGATTTGAAGTTTGAGAAATGGAGTGAAATAAAGTACTTACTTGTCAAAAGAGTGACTTGCTTGATGACGATGTCTTCAAATATCTTGATGCTCCCAAGATTTCAAGAGACTTCAAAGATGTCCTAGAGTGATGAATTCTAGGATGGTCATTGAAATAATAACTTTAAACTACTTCAATGATGAATGAGGATTCTAAGAATGTAGATGATGTTCCCAAGAATCTTGATGTTTCTTAAGAGATTACTTCTTTACAGGTGTCTTCCGAAATGAGTGATGATCAAAGAGCTTCCAAGAGAGAGAGATGATGATTTTACTCAAAATGATGAAGAGTAACCAAGAGCATTCAATGATAGGGGAAGATGGATAATTGATGTAGTGGTTTTCCTTCAAGATGGATGATGATCTTTGAGTATTATTCCTTATGCCCTTTGAAAATCATGTCCTCCAAAGTAGCTCAAATGATTTTTGTAGAAATGTATTTCACTTATGCCAACAAGAGTGATCTTCAAGCTACCTTCTCTTCACCTTAGCTTTGATTTCATGTTGAGAAATCACTAGGGTAGCTAATTAGTGTTGATTTATCTTACTTGATAATTGTTTGTGAATGTATGTTAGCTTCACATTACTTATATTATATTTTCTTCATCAAACAATTACCAAAACATAAATATGAAGATCACAAGAAGACAATGAACACAAGATATAGGCTCCAAGCTAGGGAAAAACCCCACAAGGGGGAAATCCAAACCAACTTCTCTTATAGAATTAGCTAAAAGTAAGAAATCCAAGAACTAAAAGCCAAGACTAAGATCTTCCATATGACCCAAGTAAACCCTCCTTCAAGCCTTCCTTAACCAAGTCAAGTCCAATCAAGTCAACAAAGGTCAAAGCTTCTTCCAATCATAATTTCATCCTTGCAACTTTTCAGAGTTTCCCCAACACCTTCACAAAGTTGTCCTAACATCTGAGTAGAAACAAAATTTCTTCCCTGTAGCTCGCAAAGTTGCACCAACACTTCCCACGTTTGAACAGGGATAGACAAAAGTTCTATTTTTCTTCCTTCTTAGATCTTTGCTCTCTCTCTCTTTTGATTCTTGCTCTTGATTCTTTCATTTTCTCTTGCTTCCATGCTCTTTCTTGCACACAAATCGAAGTTGCTAAGTGATGAACAAATGAGGTCGAATTTCTCTCTATATATACACATCCAAGAGGTCAAATAGGTCCCTTCCAGGGCTAACTTGTCCAAACAAGGCTAACTTGGTCTTGTGGAGACAAATTGACTATTTTAGTTCAAATAAAAATTATTTTTCCACTTTCTTTGAAAAGTCCAAATGGGATTTGACTTGAGTACAATAAATTGACTCGTGAGAAATATTATTTTGACTCATTAAACCCTAGAAGCATGAAGAACATGCTTGAAACATGAAATAATAATAATAATAATACTAATAAATTATTTTTCTTCTTTTACTTTTACATGGAAAATACAATGATAATTATGAAAACCGAATCTAGTTACATTTTCCAACAACATAGATATTTAGATATAGGTATCTATAAATCTATATTTCGTGTATCTCTATAATATATGGTTTGGTAATGACCTTTTCGATATCAAAACTCTATCCACTATTTTGAAAATATTTTTATATTTTTATTATTTATTTAAATTAGTAAATAATTAATCTATGTAGAACCATAAATATAGAGTATAATTTAAATACATAACATGTTTACGAGACTATAAATATAGAGAATACGTTTTTAAAAATCATATAATTAGAAATACGTAAAATATCTTGTCTTATAAATCATTAACAATATGATCATATTAATATATTCAATGATTATCCCCACCGTCGGATTTGTTGGTGTGTTTTTATCACGACGGTGACAAAAACCCCTTACTTGATGGTTGTGAATTAAGCAACAAATGAGACTAGAATTAGAAACGCTAGTGATATTCAAAATCCTAACTCAAGTGAAATACAATATCCAAGAAACATCATTAGAGAAACATCATTCAATATGACCAAGAAAATAAAAAATATGAATATTTATTAAATCCACTGGAATGAGAAAGTGCAATTAATACCTAAGAGAGTGGCTTGATGAAGACAAATGGGCACCAAAGACCCTCCTTGGGATCGGTCCTTTGCTTACTTGTTGTGTTCCAACTTTAACCTTGGGTAGAAAAGAATTTAAGGAATTGGAATAATGAGGCAAAATAATACGACTCATCACATTTATGAAGTTGGTATTCCAATATCACATTTATGCACTTGGACAAGATGATGTGAATGGGTGGCCTCAATAGATTTTTTCATAGGTGTATGGTGGAGAAACCTATTGATATGGTCTTCCATGACGTTGTTAAAGATGACTATATTAATGTCTAATAACAATAATTATGGTTTGGTGGGTGAGGTCCACTTAACTGTGGTTTTTTTTCTTTTCTTTTTTTCTTTTTTTTTAAGGCATGGGCACATTAATTGGACTAAAAAGTAATTTAAATTTTTTATCTTTTGAGGTAACACACTTTTTAGGCACTTTTGTTGGACACAATGTTTGGAGATTGCAAGACACATTGTTGTCATTGATTGGCACTTGTGATTGATCTTATAGATTGATGTTGTGTAGTCATTGATGTCAAGGGCTAAATCAAGCTGGTTGTTTGCTCATTGGTAGAGACCATCATGGTAGAAGAATAATTGAAGAATATGTAAAAAGAATATGACTATGACTGGTGGTTGCATGATTAAGGGAAATATATTAACAAAACCCAACCCTAAACTTACTCTTCGTACAGGTTAATGACATGGAAGAAGGACTCATTCATTGAGGCGATGTTCACTAGGCATGAATGATGACATGGCACCTTGTGCAAGTGACACATGGCAGTAAGTTTGGAGTTTTCAGAGGGAAAATTGGGGAAAATTCATGTGACTTGGGGAATCACTCAAAGGAAGCCATGTGGTAGGATGAAATCATCACGATGGAAGAAGTGTCGTCTATTGATGATGTGGCACTGCAATGGAATTTGTGCTGATAGTTGGTGTTTGCAGATATTTCCGGTGTTATTGAATACTTGGAATTCTATTAAGACTAGACAATGGGCTTAAAAACATATGTTGTCTGACAGTTTGGGCTTCAAGATAGCTTGATCGAGTGCAACACTAAAAAGGGCTCCGACCTAAATAAGAGCATAAGCGCATTTTGGGATAAGGTTTTGGTCATAGTCATGGTCTTATGGAAAAAGGAGCTCAAATTGTCAGGAGCATGGATCGTTAAGAATTTGGAACTGAGATCAATTATGAATGAAAATATTTCATTTCATAGTTGGACAGTGAAGAAAGGTGCAACCTAGGCGATCTTATTTTCTAATGTGAAGTGATGGATAACCTTTCATAGAGAATGTAGAATAATATTGAGTTTTCTAGATGAAACAATCGTAATTGAAGATTGAGAAGCTTTAAATGAAAAGTGTAGTTGGTGGAATTAAATATGAAGCTTCTTGACATTCCAAGGTGAAGGAACATAGTGTCAGAGGAGATCTATAAAAATTGTGGATGGAATGAACTGAAGAAACTCCTTGACCCAAAGAAATATTAATTGAAGTATCTATTCTCGAGTAGTGCATAATTGGTATGAAACGGAAGAGCAACATAGAAGTGAAAGGGTGGTGAGACAACTAGAGTGAGTGTGCAACATGTAGAGAATGCAAATTTAAAACAAGAAAACCTAATGGCAAGTTAGTTGCAAAAGAATAATGATGTAGATTGGGTTTGTGTGTGTACTTTTAAATGAGTGAAGAGCCTGATAAGGCATATTTAAGTTACATAAGCTGAAGTGGTTGCATGCGAGTAGTGATAATAAATTGTAATTAAATCAAAGAACATTGCTGGAGGTACAGTTTGAAAATCCTATGAAAGAGAAGATTTGACTTATAGTAGCAGGTTGGTGCCTCTAAGCAAGTTGGTGCTTGCTTATTTGAGGGGGTTGGAACCTCCTATGAGTGGGTGCTCACAAAATAATTGATGTAAACAAAGTGGGTGCTTTGAATTTACATAGTAAAAACAAGTTTTGGTGGTTTTTCTCCTAGAAGGATTTCCAGATTAAAATCAATGTGTACAAGTGTGAATGCATTATGTAGTATGATCGTGTGATGTTTGTTTAAAGAAGAAAAAAATTATAATGATTTATTCACCCCCCCACAAGTAATTCTTGATTCCCAACAATTGGTATCAAAGCCAGTTCCTTTGGGAATATTTTAATCACTGGAAGGTAGATTCGTAGGGAATCATGGAAAATTAAACAAATAAAGATATCTACACAAGCATAATATTGGTCTTTGATGGAGTTACTTATGTATTCTAGAGAGTCAGAATGGAAGCGTACATCATTTCTCTAGGAGTGGATGTATGGGATGCAATAGGATTTGGATACACAGTTCCAAAAACTCCAGTTACAGATCCTAATGAATGTAGAATATATAACTATAATGCAAAGGACAAGACTGGAATTGTAGTTGGTATTAACCAATATGAGTTGGTAAATATTATGCACTACAAATAAGCCAAATAAGCCTATGACAAGCTCAAGAATAGCTATGAAGGACATGAAAAGGTAAAGTAAAGTAAAATCTAAACCTATAGTATGAAATTCGAAAGTCTTAGAATGAATGAAGAAGAGAACATAACTGATTGATTTATTAGAGTGGATTAAATAACCAATATGATTAGAGGAATTAATGATGTAGTTATTCAAAAAGTGTTAATATCACTCCCAATGAGATTTAATGCCAATATGTCAACCATAGAAGATATGACAAAATTAAAGACTTAATAATGGAGTAGCTCCAAGGAACTCTGACTTCCTATGAGATGAGAATTGGAGGAGATAATTTAGAGCCAAAGGAAGTTATGTTCAAAGCCTCAAAGAAATCCAAAGAGTGAAAAAGACACCAAGATTACTTTAGTTGTAATTCAGATGAGGAGATAGTCAATTTGTAAGGAAACTTAAAAGAGGCTCAGACAAATATAAAGGTAAGCTACCTTTTAAGTGTTTTGAATGTGGTAGAGTAGGAAAATTTGCTTCTAAATTCCCATATAATGTTGAGAAGAAAGAGAAGGATAAAGAACATAAGGGCCAAGGTAAAACTCAGAAATATTATAGGAATAACACTTAGAAGAAAAAAAGTTTTTAATCTAAGGAAGATAGTGAGTCATCTAAAGTAAGCAGTGGAGAATCCTTTGAGGGAGAAAACAAAGAATGCACACTAATGGAATTTGAATATGAGACTAAGTTTGAAAAAAAATCAAATTCTAAATAAGGAGGAGTGGTGGACCTCAAGGAAAAAATAGTTAGTGCACTGAAGGATATGAAGAAGACTAGGAAGAAGAACAAGCTACTAAAAGAGAAACTTTTTGAGAGATGAAGAAGTTATGCATAATTCTGACAATGAATATTATAATCTTCAAAAGGTAAAGCCAGAAGAAACTCTCAAGCTTGAGAAAATTCTAGTTCAGAAATTTAAATACAAACAAAAGAGTCATGATAGACTAGAGGATGAAAATGAAGTCCTAAAGCTAGAATTTCCAAAAGGAAAGGAAAGACTAGTTTGGATGCATATGATGGAGATATCATTTCTTTAAAACCTCATATTGAAGAAGCCAGGAGAAAAGAGGATATTCTTATGAACCAGGTAGATAATGAGAAAATAAATGCTAAGAGTTGGAGGAAGAAGTTGTCTCTAAGAATATATATCATGAAGATCAAGTCCTAGATGGATTTACACCTCACATTTGCTAAGGGTTCAAAAGCGAGTTGGAGTAAAAAATTGTCTCTAAGAATAGATATTGTGAATATCAAGTCTTAGATGGATTTACACCTCACATTTTCTAAGGGTTCAAAAGCATTAGATGATCTCTTCAGTTCTCAAAGACCATCAACAAGAAAATATGGTCTAAGATATAAAAAGTCCCAACAAATTTTGAAAGGAGAAAAGAGTTCCAGGCCCTCATGAAACAAAGGACATAAAACTATGTAGAGGCACTTAAAGGGATACATTTTAAGAATGAAAATGTGGCAAAGCCTAATGAAAATCTGATAGTTAAAACTCTATTAATACAAAATCACCTCAGTGTAGATTTGTTGACCAGTAAGGTAGTAGGAAAAATATTAATAGATATACTCAAACTCAATAGTAGTACTATCACAAGTACCTAAATTTATTTTTATGGTAACTATTATATGTATCATAAATTTGGTAATAAAGATGTCGATTATAGAATGATTAAAGTTGAAATATAAGAAAATGATAATTCTAATCACTTGCAGCTTGGTATGTCTAGAAGTTTCCTTGCTGTAGAAAGAAACTTGTTCATCCCTCTTATAAATGAGATAGAATTTTACATTTGTCATAACTATGGTCACAAGGATAATGAGTGTAGAGGTAAATTGGTTAATCCTACTAAACAACAAAATTTCAAATATGCTAGGTCCCTATAATACTAGTGTATACTCCTTATTATTATTGTTAGCATAACCCCTTATTGTTATTATTGTGGCCATGTATCCCCCATATTGTTATTCTTGTGCCCCATAAAGGCCCACTATTGTTATTGTTTTGCCCTTAGATTATTATTTTTATGTAAGCTCAAATTTTATTGCAACCCCTTAAACTCCTATATATAGAAAGGAGGTCTTATCATTTGTATCATATAAGAATTGTTCATTTGTGTAATGTAAAGGAGGTTTCCCCCTCAAAGATGATATTTTTTAAGTCGTTGATCTATATTTTCTTATGTTTTGTGAGCTAGTTGTATAACATTTGGTATTAGAGATTTGGATTCTAGGGTTTTGCTTCTTCAAATAGGGAATCTTGGATTTTTTGCTATATATTTTTTTCTACGAGGCTTCAAAAGCTAAAATTGTGATCACGTGGAGCCAAAATATTGGTGAACTTCTATAACAACTCCTTTTTAAAAGGTCATGTAATAAAGTTAATAATGGAAAAATAAGACCATGGTCAAGGGACACTTATTCCAAGTTGGGAAAAATCTTCTAGTGGGAATCACTTGATGTGTTTATGGCTAAGGGGAAATTGGAAAAGGCAATAAATATGGCTTGAAAAGGAAAAAAAGAATTTTTGGCATTTATTTAAAAAAATAAAGGAAATTAGGAGAAAAGGAAGGTAAAAGGTCACATGTTTCATGTGAGGAGGAAATTGAAGGAAAATAATGGAAATTGAAGAAATTAGAGGCATTAATGGTAAAAAGGATTCTGAGGATCAATACATAACCTTTTTTCAATTTAGTTTTGGAATTGGTTTTAAAGAGGAGAAGAGAACCAAGAGGAGAAGGAAAGAAAGCAAGCAAAGGAAGGACAAGGAAAGAAAATGAAAGTAAGGATCAAGCAAGGAAAAGTTGGATCAAGCAGCTTGAATGGGAATACTTGCAGATAACATGTTGCATGTATAATTTCCTAGCTGGTTTTGACATGTATGGTATGTGCATGTTGGTATTTGGTTCTTTTACTGTCTTTGGCATGGGTTTTTCTAGGTTAGAAAATGGATTTTAGCCTTGCCTTTCCATTTCTGGATAGTCATGGTGTGATGGGAATTTTCTCGGTTTGAGCTTTGGATTGTTGGAATATTTTGGATCTAGGTAAGTTGGTCTCAGGAAAATTCCCAAAGGCCTAGGAATCCCTTGACTGGTAATGGAGGGATACATAGTAAATCCTGAGGGTGGAGACGAGAAAATTCCTCAAGGTATTGGAGAAGAAATTCTGAGGAATCCAAGCTTGGTTTGGTTTTGTGATCTCGGCACCGATTTAGGTGAGATCACAATATGGTGAGGGTGGAGGTGGTTTAACCTCTGGATTCCCTTGGTTGTTATTGGATTGGTTTATCCCATGAGATCCCACATTCATGCTTGGAATATGGCATGTGGGTGATTGGATGAAAGAAATATTTGGTTCAACCAATATATGGTCAGGTGGTACATGGAAGTCCCGAACCTAGTTGGATTTTGCATATGTTTAATAAGAGCTAAGTTTCTCTTAATTTTGATGACGAAATGTACTTGTTATTATGTGGCTTTAATGGTTGTTCTCCCATTTTTATTTATCTGGTTATATGCTGGTTATAAGCATGGTTATATGACAATTCTTAGTCATGGCCCTTTTCATGTTTTTAATTGTAACTAAATGAATAATGAATGCAAGACCTAATTGGTATTGTGAAAACAAATGTGAGAATGAAGTGAACCTTCTTGTTAAACCTCATATAATTTTTCAGTCCCTTATGTTTAGACTTGCATTTATGACCTGTAGGTTTCATGTTTACAAAGTGTTTGTCGGGATGACTGTCATGGTTAGGCTTCATTAGGCCAATTCTGTTAGGTCCTTATATTACTAGTATAGTCCCTTATTGTTGTTAGTGTAACCCCCTTATTGTTATTGTTGTACCCCTGTAACCCCCATATTTTTATTATTGTGCCCTTACATTATTATTGTTTGGTCGGCTAGGATTACATTGTGGCCCCATGGACTCCTATATATAGAGAGGAGGTTTTGTCATTTGTATCATCCAAGAATTGTTCATTTATGTAATGTATTGGAGGTTCCCCCTTGAAGTGGCTATTTCTAAGGCGTTGATCTCTCTTTTATTCTATTTTTGGAACTGGTTTCATAACATTTGTTATCAGAACTTTGGATTCTAGGGTTTCGCTGCTCCAAACAGGTCATCGTGGAATTTTCACTATAAATTTTTTTCTACGAAGGTTCAGAAGCTCAAATTTTTAGAGTGCGAAGCCGAAATCCTGAGGAACATCGTCCCTCAAGCAAGCTAAGAAGGATAATAAATTATCGCCAAAGTACTATGGTCCTTACAGGCATATCAACATCGCAGTGAGAGAAGTTTTGATGTGGGAGACTGGTATTTTTACGGCTACAACCATACAAAAAAATGTCCCTCAAGCAAGCTAAGAAGGATAATAAATTATTGCCAAAGCACTATGGTCCTTACAAGGTGTTGCAAAATATTGGTACTATGGCATACAAATTGGAGCTTCCTGCTTCTTTGCTAGTGCATCCAGTTTTCCATGTTTCATGCTTAAAAAAGTTTATAGGGGACAAACTTCCAGTTCAAACAATATTGCCAGAACTTGATGAGGAAGGAAAAAACATATTGGAACTTGAAGCAGTCACGGAAACAAGAACTTGAAAGCTACAGAGTCGATCAATTTCAGAGTATCTCATCAACTGGAAGAACTTACCCATTGAAGATTCTACATGGGAGGATGAGAAATTTATACAGAAGCACCCGAAGCTACTAAAGCGTTGAGGACAACACTTTTTTGAAGGAGAGGAGCATGTTAGGTCCTTATATTACTAGTACAGTCCCTTATTGTTGTTAGTGTAACCCCCTTATTGTTATTGTTGTACCCCTGTAACCCCCATATTTTTATTATTGTGCCCTTACATTATTATTGTTAGGTCGGCTAGGATTACATTGTGGCCCCATGGACTCCGATATATAGAGAGGAGGTTTTTTCATTTGTATCATCCAAGAATTGTTCATTTATGTAATGTATTGGAGGTTGCCCCCTCGAAGTGGCTATTTCTAAGGTGTTGATCTCTCTTTTATTATATTTTTGGAGCTAGTTTCATAACAAATTCCTTGACCAAGTTTTGTGTTAGAGGATTTTACTTGGTGTCATTTATTGTATTGGAAAGTCTCATCAAGTTCTAGGCATTGGTTTGGAGAGTAGACCTGAAAAAGTGGCTTAAATATTGCAGTCTCTGGCATAGAATTGAATAAAAAATACTGCAAGCTCCTCCTTGTAGGCTCCTGGGAGTAATTGGAGGGTTTTAGTTGCATGGATTTCTTGGCATGGGAGTGGATGGGGGTTTAGTTCATTGAAAAAGTGAGTTACCTCATGGGTTCGACACCTGGAGGGGTTGGGTTGCACTTGAAGGTCCTATAACAACCGAGGGAGGTTAGTAAAGTACTAAGTTATCAATCCATTTCATTAAGGTCATATAGGAGGTTGAGTATTATAATAGTGACCCTTAGCTCATGTCTACCCCAGGAAAACCAATGAAAGTGGGTAGATATGAGAGGCAACGTTACAAAGTGGTATTAGAGCATGGTTCAATACTTGGACTGGATGGGCTAGATGCATGTTTTTATGCATGAATTGTCATGGTTAAGGTTGTTTTGCATGAGGTAATTGTATGCATTTTGTGTCATCATGATGCTCTTGTTCTGTATGGTGGTAATGTGTTGGCTGAGATAGAGCAGGAGATGTAGATCATTATAGAGCAGGAGATGTAGATCATTAGGGCGAGGTTGCAACGCTAGAATTTAGAGTAAGAGTAGATCATTATACAAGTTTGTATGTTGGGCATGCATGTATGTTGGTTAATGATTGTTAGAAGCATTATGGTATGCACATGTATGTCATTCTAATGTTTTTATGGTTATATGCATGATAGATGCTTGTTTATCAATGTGATCCTATGCACATGCGTTGAATAGCTGTGAATGGTAGCAACTTGTTGTTATATGCATTATGGTCATATGCTTGATGATTATGGTTATTGAAACTAAGACCTTGATGTTATATGTATCGTGATAATCTAGATTTCCCCTTGAATATGGTTATTGTTATGATATTAAGGTATGATACGAGACACTTGCGATGTTGTTTCATATTAATTTGGACTGAACTATGTAGATGTGGTTTTCATGTAGGCGTGTCAATTGTTTATGAGTGTATCATGTGAACATGTTAGCTAGTTACTATTATGGACATCATGAACTTATATATGTATGAGTTGATGTGCTTGTGAAGTTATATCATGCAAATCTAGATTGATTGTGCATACAAGATGGCCTCCCATGAAATACATTGAGGTATGAGTTTGATTGTGTTGTCTATTTGGTGTTTGAGTGTTTTATTATGTCGTCTATTTAGTGTTTGAGTGTTTGGTGTCTATTATGTCATCTATCTGATGTTTGATTGTTCGATTAATTGCATGATATGAGTATGTGTCTATAAGATTGCATGAAGTAATGATATTATTTAAGATGGTTGTACTAACTCATTATGTGTTGAGACATCTAATATGTACTTGAGTGCAAGTAGGTGCTAGTTTTAGTGTTATGGATATGAATATGAGTTGACTGTTGATTATGAATTGTTGTTAGGTTTGGTAAAGGTTGATTTCAAATTAATATATATGATGTCCTAATCTTATGAACATGTGACTTACATGTAACACCCTCCTCCCACATCTACCAAAGAAACCAACCAACCGATGTAAACATGTGATGAAGAGTTACTATGATATGATTCAACCTCCTAAGTGACCTTAAGGAAGTGGAATCGACGGAAAGACATCAATCAAACCTTCCACATAAGCAACAAAACTTCCACGATCTAACCCAACCACTCAAGTATCCATCCCCTAGATCCCACTGAGGTTTTTACCTTTAAACCCCCGAATGTTGGTACAATATAGGCATGGGTGCATCTAGGAGGCTCTAGATGCTCCCACAACATAGGAATGCATGTGTATAGGGAATTTTACCACATACTTGAGTTAGCGTCCCCGATATTTGAGCCACTTTTTTAGGCCCAGAGCCCAGGTCACTGTACAAAACTCAATGAAAAGTTTAGAAATGAAATATAACAACGAAACAATGATGCAAAAGCAAAAAATTGAACAAGGACTTGATTGGACCCCTACTAGCCATGACAAGAATTTCTTCAAAAATGTCACAAATATGTAATCTACAGGTTTAAATAATAGTTTTGAGAAAAGGGGTCTCATACTTATCTGAGAATTTCTAAGAAGCATTGTTTCCTCACCACATTAACTACATTATCATCTATTTCGGCATAGATACATTCTTAATTCAATTATGAATCAAAAAATGATGAGAGCCATACTTCATCACCATCATAAAACTCAGTCATAACCAACATATAAGAAACATAAATGACATGAACATAACAATAATATGAGCCACAAAATAACAAGAATATTTACCCATCAATACAAGAAAAAAAGAGTTCTTATTTCCATAAACAAAATGCAACCAAGTCTAGGACTTCCACGTTCTACCCGACCATAGACATGGATGAGCCAAATCTCTCTTCATCCAGTCACCCCATGCCATATTCCAAGCATGAATATGGGATCTCATAAAAGAAATCCATCAAAAATAAACCAGGGCTTCCAGAGGCCAAACCACCTCAACCCTCAACCAGTGATTCCACCTCATGGTCAGACATCACAACCATCACCAGTTTGGTCTCTACCAAAGTTGTCAAGGGCTCCAGAGCGTTTACTCCAACCAAGGCTCTAGGACTAATAACTCAACCCAAGCTATTTCAGGGCTCCAGAGCATTTGTCCAACCAAAGCTATAGGACTAGTAACTCAACCCACCCAGGGCTCCAGAGAATTTGTCCAACCAAGGCTCCAAGACTAGCAACTCAACCCACAACTACCGCCAGGCTCCAGAGCATTTGTCCAACCAAGGCTCCAAGAACTAGTAACTCAACCCACAACTAAAGGAACATGAGAACCAAGAAAACAAACAATGAAAATGAACCAACAACACCATGGATATCCAAGAAATAGCAAGGCTAGGAAAATCCATTGTCAATCCAAGCAATCCTCCATGCCAATGAAAAATCATGACCAAGAAACCACATGCATATGCCATGCATGCCAAAAATAGCAAAGAAACCATAAATGCAACTTGATACCTGCAAAAAAAATCCAGTTGTAACTGTTGATCCCGATGTCCTCGTACACTTTCCTGCCTTTCCTTTGCCTTCTTGCTCCAAATACAAAGTATGCCAGACTCCTCCAAGAGTGCTCCAAGAAAACTCGAAGTATTCAAGAGTATGAGAGAGAGATAGAGAGCCATAAGTGTGAACAAAAATATTTTAGCCAAAAACTTGCCAACTGGTCCTCAGAAGCCTTTTTATCAATGAGGCCTCTATTTTCTTCAATTTCCATTATTTTCCTTCATTTTCCTCCTCACATGCAACCTGTGACCTTTCACCTCCCTTTTCTCCTATTTTCCTATTTTTTCATAAACAAAATTCCAATTAATTCCTTTCCAAAGCCTTTTCCATTGCCTTTGCCATTTTCATTTAGCCATAATAATTGAAATGAACACCCGCTAGGAATTTTTTCTCACCATTCATCTTGGAATACGTGTCCCATGACCTTGGCTATTATTTTTACTTTATTAACTTTTATTACATGGAATTTTCACCAGGGATGGTACAGAACCCTCTCCCTTGGGGGAACATCGTCTTCGATGTTCAATGACACCTACAAACCCTCAAAAGTCTAAAAACAAAAAATACTGGCTATGGAGCTTTATAACACAACTTGTTGCAGTATTTACAAGGAACACTGCTGAAAACATGACAAACGTACCGTTTACTGGAGCTTTATAACACAACTCGTTACAATATTTACAATAATAACCACATTTTTTTCAACCAAAAAATAATCGTAATTTCTATGGAGCTTTATAAATCCAACTCGATACATTATTTACAATAATATAAACATATACACATTTATACATATACACATATGATAAACCAACAAATAAAAGATACGATGCTTGCATCCGCATTAAGGGAATCGAGAGGCTCACACCTCCACCATCAAAGTAGTACCAGGATTCACCTCCTTCCTAGGAAGTCTAGAATTCACTACCAAAGTCAAGCTGCATCCAATGTCTAGAGCTACAATCCTATGCCACTTTTCATCTCAGTGAATAGTTACCGACTCATTGTCCTAGAGCACACTCCCAATGTGCATATGATTCCATCTGGAAATGCTAATGACAAAAAAAAATCCACCCCTGACCTTAGCTTCTCTTCTACACTGTCCTTAGGGAATCCAGTCACCCCTCTATGTAATCACACATCTTCCAAGTTCTGCTGGCACCCCCATCCAGGGCAGTCCATCCGTTGGAAAGGATTCCTTGCATCAGAAGATACAAAAAGCAAGGCATATTCCTATCTCAAAACCATAATACCAGTCACAAAATGCTCATGGTAATAAATGGACACTATTGGGTATAGGTGTCCCACAATGGCCCTGCTCCTGAAGTGATTTACCAATATACTGCTACATGTTCCAATTAATTTTGCTGACGCTGCTAGTTCTTGCAGTCGGTTTCAACCACCCAATCTGAGAATTTCTGTGCTTCCTGTACCAAGCGCATAACTACCATTAGGTTCAAAATAAATTGAAATAAATTCACATCATACCTCATTTGTATCTCTTCAATAATGTACAATTGCAATTCTGTTCACTTCCTGTCACAATAAGTCAAACTATTTGTTTGATCAAATCATAGTGTATAAACATATCACATCTGGTTAGCTCAAAACGTAACCATCATAAATTAAAATCATGAATCACATGAAATCACCATAAACCATAATCATAAATCACATGTAACCACCATAAGTCAGAATCATAGATCACATGCATAACGAGGCTGAAATAAAATACCAATACATATCCTTCATCGGTCCTTATTTCTGCCTTTGTTCTTTTGTCCACACACCAGATTGATTGACACACCCGATAAACACCTAATTCCTTTTCTTCTCTTCAGTCATGTACACATACACATAGTGTACATTACAGCACGTACACCCACATACGACATACAACACCATATATAATACATGCACTGACACTGACATACGACACATACACCTACACCCAGTGTATAATACAACACAATACATACTCCTCCACTGGCGTACAACACATACACCTACACCCGGTGTACAATAAAACACAATACATATGCCTACACCGACATACAACACATACACCTACACTCAGTGTACAACACAACACAACACATACACCTGCATCCAATGCACAACACAACTCATACATATAGCACAACAAATACACATGTCATGATACCACGACTACATCACGCACATACCTAGTACCGCATGCCTACAACATAACATGTATGACATGCACACAATAGCACATGTATATTAGTACCATATGCAAAACATGTACAAAATACCACCTGTACACAACACTACTTTCACAACATGTGCACAACATCACATGTACACATCACCACCTGCACAACGTGTACACAACGCCAAATGTACACTGCACCACCGGTATAATGTGTACACAAAACCACATGCACGACATGTAAACGACACCACATGTACACAGCGCCACATGCACGACATGTACATGACACCACCTGCACACGACACCACATGTACAACATGCAAACAATGCCACATGTACAATCATGCACACAAAACCATATGTTCATAGCACCATATGTACAACATGCAAAAAACACCATATGTACATAGCACTGCATATACAATAAGTACATAACACCATACATACACAAAATCACATATCCAACATGCACACAACACCATATGTACACAACACCGCATATCCAACATGCGCACAATACGGTATGTACACAACACCGCATATCCAACATCTACATAGCACCATCTATACCTAGCACTGCACATGCAATATACACATAACACCATATATATACAATAGACATACAAAATCATATGTACACAACACTACATGTGTTACATGTACACATCACCATAGGTACACTCATTGAATATACAACATGCAAAACATATACACAACATTAGTACTGCGCATCCATAGACCGCACATAGAATCCACAAAGCAACCTTGCTTCTAGTGTCTCTCCACTATTCATGCATGCTTCAACATACTGTAGATCGAACTGATTTCCTGCTGATGTGTCCCTCAACATTACCTGCCATAACATAGACATAGGCATAGTACAAGCATATAATATCAATTCATGTCCACATGATACTAACCTCATAGATCTGTCAAGGCTACTCTTCCCACTTGAATCCTCATAAGACCAAGAAACTCTTCATGCCATTCACCTGCATAAGAAATAATTCCTCCACAAGAATAATCCTTGACAGCCTTGTCATATAGTGACACACACGCACACACACAAACACACACACACATATATGTATAATAATTAACATAAAAAAATCATGATCCTGTCATGCAACGACATATATACACACATATATACATATAAACATTATTATTAAACAATCATGATCCATGAAAACCATGTCAATCACGACATACATACATGTATACATATATAAAAATAAACATAATCATGATCACGACATAATTTCTAGACATCATAAGGTCTAGGTTAAGAGAATTTCCTTTATTCATGCACAACATGCACAACGTTGAGAAAAAAAGTTCCCAACTTAGCCAAGGAATGTAACACCTCAGATCCATTCAATTTACCTTCGTGTTACCTTTCTCACGATTTTTATACCACCGCCCATTTACCTCAATGGATCTAACCAATCCAACATGTTGTCATATTATTACCTTCAGCTGCCCTTATACATGCACCAGGATTCATCCAAGTATTTCATTACCTATCAAGTTCCATTCAGCCCTTCCTGAGCCCCATCAACTTTCCTCTTTCCCAACCAATTCCCAAGACTCTCAAAACATAAAAGGCAAGAAAAAAAACAAACAAGAATAATACCATGAGAAACCAAAAGCAACACGACACCACAACAAAGTGGCATGGCCATGCACTAGATGCAATCAAGACCAAAAATCAAGCACAATAAATCACATGAGAAGAAAAGCACATGACTAGCAACAAACATCGTGAATCAATCTCCATGGTTCCCAATGATTCCCAAGGAAATCTTAGCCCGAGCCTTCTTAAAATTTTCATAACAGTCTCTTTTTCCATGCAATCCCTTGCATCATACTGCATAAACACATAACTTTCAGTGCATAAATAAACATAACAACATGCTAGTTATCTTACCTTGTTGTCCCAAGCGCACTGCCTTGTAATTGAACACATACACCTCTCAAGGAACTCAAATTCCTTGATGGATCTGTCCATATATGGAAACCATTTGTTATACCTATCAATACATGTTCATAAATATAACACATGTCCACATAATTCTAGACAAGAATAGGTTTAAGAAGACTTCTTTTATGCAAATAACTCATTCGTTTGAAATTAGGGTTTCCAAACATTTCCAAAGGAATTCTTACCCTATTCCTTTATTTTTCCTTGCTGCAATCGAGTCCTACTACGTACTGTCACATCACCCATCTATTAGTTATATAAACACACAAACTATTACCCTGTCATGTTAATGCCAAGCATGTTTCCCTGCAACTTCTCACACATGTCGATCATACGTTCCAAACATCAAGACATCATAGCTATCAATTTGAAATCAACCTTTTCTAAGACTAATAACCATGCCATAATCAAATAATAATCAAAATCATAATACTACAACTAGCACACACTTACACTCAAGTGCATATAAATTGTCTCAGCACATAATGCGTTAGCAAAACCATATTAGAACAAGACCATTCATTCGTTCAATATTATAGACACATACTCATATCACGCAATTAATCAAACACTCAAACAAAAAATAGATGACATAATAGACACAAAACAATCAAACACCAAATAAGCGACATATTCAAACATTCACACACCAAGTAGATGCCATCAACAAATTCATACCTTAATGTATCTCAGGGGAGGCTATCTTGTCTACACCATCAATATAGGTTAGCATGATATAACTTCACAACACATCAACTAAAACTTAAATAAGGTCACGATATCCATAAAAATAACTGGATAACATGTTCACATCATAAACTCATAAACAATTGTCAAACAATCACATATGCACTGTCAATATAGATTAGTACAAAACACTATCATAATTAGGTTGAGTCATTCCTGAATGTCATAACCCTAACCAACTGCATAAGCCAATCCAAATCAGCATGATGCATATAACCTTAAGATATTAATGAAATAACCCTAATAATCAAGTTAACTAATATAAAACAACAAGAAGTTAACATATAACATACTTATCAACAACATATAACATAATCATCAAACTAACTATCGTGAAACAACAACAATCCATATAACAAGAAGTTACTATCATTCATGTCTATTTGACACATGTGCATATGACCACACTGATTCACTAACATCTATCATACATGTAACCATAATAAAAATAGACTAACAAACATGTACATAACCCTAATGGTTATAACAAACATTAACCAACATACCTACAAGCCAAACATATAATACATGTACGACGATACGCTCTTACCCCAAAGTCTAGTGCTGCAACTTCTATTTTATGATCTGCATCTCCTACTCTATCTCAACCAACACATCAACATCATAACATACCAAAAACACCATGATGACCTAAAATTCCTACAATGACCTCATGGAAAACAACTATAACCATGACAATGAATGCATAAAAACATATAAACACTGACATGCATAAAAATGCATAACCGACATGCACTCATGATGATCACATCCAACAACAACACCATCAAATTCCACATGGATACACAACTACAACAATGACCACCACCATGCATACACAACAAGCACATAGTACAAAAACATACACAACACATGTGCAACTGACATGTATGCACGACAAACACATAGCAATGCATAACCAATCATACACTTATGATGACACACCTCACAACAACAACATCCTCTTTCATATGGTGACATCACTACAACCATGAACGAAACCATGCATATACAACAAGCATATAGACCACAAGGATGATTAACACACGTCCAAATGACACGAATGCATAAATAATGCACACCACCCATCCAGTCCAAGGGGTGAACCATGCTCTGATACCACTCTGTGTTATCAGATATGACCCAAAGAGAGCACAACATGCTCTGATACCACTCTGTGGTATCTTATATGACTTAAAGAGAGAAAAAACATGCTCTGATACCACTATGTAGTATGAGATATGACCCAAAAAGAGCACAACCATGCTATGATATCACTCTGTAACACCCTCCTCCCATATCTACCTAAGTAATCATCCAACCGAGGTAAACATGTGACAAAGAGTTACTATGATATTATTCAACCTCCTAGGTGACCTTAAGGAAGTGGAATCGATGAAAACACATCAATCAAACCTTCCACATCAACAAAAAAAATCTCAGGAGCCAACCCAACTACTCAGGTATCCAACCCCTGTATCCCACTGAGGTTTTTTAGCTTTACACCCCCGGAAGCTCCCAAAATATAGGCACGGGTGTGTCTAGGAGGCTCTGGGCGCTCCCACAACATAGGAATTCATGCATCCAGGGACCTTTTCCCATAGACCTGTGCCAACATCCCCGAGATTTGAGCCATTTTTTCAGGCCCAGAGCCCAAGTCACTGCCTAGAACTCAATGACACATTCATAAATGAAATATAACAATGAAACAATGATGCAAAATCAAACACTTGAACAAGGACTTGACTGGACACTTACTAGCCATGATAGGAATTTCATCAAACATGTCAAAAATATGTAATCTATAGGTTTAAATAACAAATTTGAGCATAGGGGTCTCATACTTAACTGAGAATCACTAAGATGCATTGTTTCCTCATCACATTAACTGCATTATCATCTATTTATGCATAGATACATTGTTCATTCAATTACGAATCAAAACATGATGAGAGCCATACTTCATCACCATCATAAAACTCAATCATAACCAACATATAACAACATAAATGAAAATCACATAACAACCATATAATACACATAATAAAAATGATATTTACCGATCAATACAAGAGGGAAAGAGCTCTTAATGCCATAAGAAAAATGTAGCCAAGTCTGGGACTTACACGTTCCACCCGACCATATACATGGATGAGCCAAATCTCTCCTCATACAATCACCCCCGTGCCATATTCCAAGCATGAATGTGGGATCTCATAAAACAAATACATCAAAACCAAACCACGACTTGCAGATGCCAAACCACCTCAACCCTCAACCAGTGATTCCACCTCACGGTTGAACATCACAACCATCACTAGATTGGTCTCTACCCAAGATATCTAGGGCTCCAAAGCATTTTTTCCAACCAAGGCTCCAGGACTAGTAACTAAAACCAAGCTATTTCAAGTCTCCAAAGCATTTGTCTAACCAAGGCTCCAGGACTAGTAACTCAACCCACCTAGGGCTCCAAAGCGTTTGTCCAACCAAGGCTCTAGGACTAGTAGTTAAATCCACCTAGGAATCCAGAGCGCTTTTCCAACCAAGGATCCAGGACTAGTAACTCAACCCACGTAGGGATCCATATAGTTTATCCAACGAAGACTTCAGGAACTAATAACTCAATGCATAACTAAAGGAACATGAGAATGGACCAAAAAAAGAAACAATGAAACTGAACCCACAATACCATGGCTATTTAGGAAATGGAAAGGCTAGGAAAATCCACTGTCAATCCAGGAAATCATCCATTCCAATGAAAAATCATGACCAAGAAACCACATGCATATTCCATGCATGCCAAAACTAGCAAGGAAAAGATACATGCAACTCGATGCCTGGAAAGAAAATCTAGCTGTAGCTGTTGATACCGATGTCCTCTTGCAATTTCCCGCCTTTCCTTTGTCTTCTTTCTCTAATCCAAAGTATGCCACACTCCTCCAAGAGTGCTCCAAGAAAGCTCTAAGTATCCAAGAGTATGAGATAGAGAGAGAATATAATGAGATCCATAAGTGTGAACAAAAATATTTGAGCCAAAAAATTGCCAACTGATTCTTAGAAGAATTTTTATCAATAAGGCCTCTATTTTCTTCAATTTCCGTTGTTTTCCTTCATTTTACTCCTCACATGCAACCTGTGACCTTTCACCTCCATTTTCTCCTACTTTCCATTTTTTCGTAAATAAATTGCCAATTAATGCCTCAGGACTTTCCATAGCCTTTACCATTGCATTTTCCAATTTCTTTTAGCCATAATAACCGAAATTAACACCCACTAGGATGCGTTCTCCACCATTCAGGTTGGAATATGTGTCCCATGACCTTAGTTATTATTTTTCCTTTATTAAATTTTATTACATGGAATTTTCATGAGGGATGTTACATGACATATGTGAACAATTGTAGGGTAACATGCTTGATATTAGTATGACAAGGTAACAATTGATTTGTTTATATAATTAACAATTGGGTGATGTGACAATACATAATGAGACTCAATTGTAGCAGGGTAAAAAGGTGAAAGAAAGTAATCGTGTGAGAATTCTTTTGGATATGTTTAGAGGACACAATTTTGAACGAATGAGTGCTTGCATGAATACGGGAAGTCTTCTTAACCTTGATTTTGTTTGACACTATGTATATATGTGGTATACTCTTGGCATGTATTTTATAGGTATAACATTTTGTTTTCAATTATGGCATGATTCGCCAAGGAGTTGGAGTCCCTTGAGAGAGGATATATGTATGTGTTTAGTTACAAGGAAGTGTACTTGGCACAATAAGGTAAGGTAACCGATATATTGTTATGTTTATTTATATGCTAAAAATTATGTGTTTATGGCAACATTCTATAGGGGATTGCATGGCAAAGAGATTACAATTAATCTTGAAGAAGGCTTAGGTTGAGATTTCCTTTGGAGGCATTGGGAATCCATGGGATTGAATCATGGTGCTTGTTGTTAGTTATTTTCTTTTGGTGCCTTGTGATTTTTCTATGCTTGATTTGCAGTTTTGTTTATGTCAAGTGCATGGCCATGCCACTTATTTGTGGTGTCGTATTGCTATTTGTTTTTCATGGTTTTCTCTTTTTTCTTCTTGGTCTTTCCTTTTATGTTTTAAGATTCTTGGGAATTAGTATGTGAAAGAGGAAAGTTAATGGAGTTTGGGGAGAGCTAAATGAAACCCAGCAGGTAATGTAAGACCCAACTGAAGCTCGGTGCATGAGTAAAGGGTATTTAAATGAAATAATATAACAATTAGTTGGATTGGTTGGGTCCATTAGTGTAAATGGATGCCATGCAATAAATTAATGAGAAAGGTAACATGAAAGGTAAAGTAAATAGATTTTAGGTGCTAGATGCCTTAGCTATGTTGGGAAGTGTTGTTATTGATGTTTTGAATATGATGCATGAATAAATGGAGTTCTCTTAACTTAGACCTTATGATATCTGGTAATTATATTATGATGACGATTATGTTGATGTCTCTACATGTATACATGTATGTCTACATGTCATTTTTTGATAGGGTCGTCAGGGATTATGGTTGTTCTATGTTAATGTTTATATGTATATATGTATGTATGTATGTCATTATTTGACAGGGTCATCAGGAATCATTCTTATGGAGGAATGCTTTCTTATGTAGATGAATATCTATTGGGAAAAATACTGAGAGGGGGAGGTAAATAAATATTTAGAGCTTACTGAAAAGATTTTAACTTTTCCTTTACAGAATTCCATACGTGGCTTTGATGAACCCAACTCGCGTATTCACAAATATATAATAACATAAACTAGCATATATTGATATAATTTTGCAGATTAGAAATACTTTTCAGGAAAAATATTTAACTCAGTTTAATAGTCATGCATCTGTTAGATAATCAGTAAATATGTGCAGTAACAGCAGTATAAATCATCACACAAGAGAAACACACATGAATACCAATATTTAAGGTGGAAACCCAATTCGGGAGACAACCACCGCTGCTGTCGTCTCTGTCTTCAATATTTATTATATGGAAAACTTTTTACAATATTGTAATGATGCAGACTCATATCAGTACGCAGGCATCTACCTGCAGAAGGCTACAATCTTCTCTCGTTTTCCAGCTGCTACTGGAAGGGAGCTACAACCCCCTAATCTTGTTTACCAGCCACTACTGGAAGGGAGCTTCAACCCCCTGATCAGAACACCAGCTTATACTGGCAAGAAGCTTCTACTTCCTACTAAAGGCTTCAACCCTCAGAACCACTGTAGACCACGTTTCATAAATTCATACTGGATCAAACAACATCAACACAACTCTTCATAAACCTAAAAAACCATAAACTTTACCCAATACTTCAATCAGAACAGCGAGACCACTGTAACCAAAACTCAGAAATAACCCAGACTTCAGAATAAATATGCAGATACAAATTCAACCCTGAACATTCATAAACTCAAAATGCATATGCTACTTCGCTTCATTGAACCCGCGTGTATACGTGATTTCCTTCACACCAACCTGTGTATAGCTCTGTGAATACTGTTCTTTTAGAATGTAATCAGTCTCAGATCTAGATCTGAGGCTTTTATTCAGATATCTTTAGCAATGCAAAACCCTTCATCAGTTAGTCACCATGTTTATTCTCTCATTGATCAGATTTGTACATAATCAAATTAGCAGCATATACAGTATTCAAACAACCCGGATCTACAAGAAGACTTCATTAACAGACAACAGACAAATAGCAGGAATAACAGAAAAACCTCTGCAATAAGCTTCAGAAAACCCTAACTGCCATACACGCCTTTTCTGAAGCAAACCCGCATATATACGATATTTTACTGAGACGAACTAGCATATAGATCTGTAAATATAAAATTTGCAGAATGAACCAGATCCATATAACTTACCCAGATTTCTTCACTTGACTTCAGAAACCTTGTGCCAATTCATAGATCTAATCATATTTTTAATGGATCACATAAGAGCATAGTCATTTTAGATCTAGAGATCATGAACCATGATTGTATCAATGGGTGCATCATAGATTCAAATCTATTAATTAAAACAAAGTTCATCCCATGTAGATATCCCTTAGATAAAGTTATTCAATAACAACCCTTACTCATGCACGCATTGCACTATGATCTTCTTCTCCTTATATAGATTTAGCCTTTACCAATACCATGAGTCAAATCCACACAACTGCTGCTGGTATTCTTGGACGGAATCAAATAGACAATACAATGCTCAATACTGTGGACTAATACCATGATAATGCCCCTTGGTATCATAATTTTAGAGCGAAAAAGGCATACACGACTTGGATAGTTCGTATCCGCGTGTGTACGCAACTTCTCTTCATAAAATTTGCGCATATACTAATTTTGAATGTATACGTGGGTTGCCTTCACAAAAATAGTGTATACATTTCATCCATATGTGGGTTCCCTTCATAAAACCTGTGTATACATTGAGAAATATTTCCTGTTTCATTTATGTGGCACTTACCGGAATTCCTTTCTTTGTCACATCTAAAATGACCTGTATAAACATTATTTTTACATCTTTAACACATAGGTTGCTTATAAAAAGGCAACTCATCAAGTAGGTTTCCATCAAGAACAAATTCATCAGGTAGGTTGCTATCAAGGACAACATATTGCAACATATTGCCAACAATCTCCCCCTTTGGACTTGATGGCAACCATGATGGTGTTTGATCATCACAATAGATAAGTACATTAATCATAACCATTATTCAACCACCAAAATACTCCCCCCCTTTGACATCAAGGGAAAAGGGCGGATCAAAACCAAAACAAGGTTTCTCTTCCCTTGTAGAAAGATGAGCTCTGAAGATCTGATGTGTGCTCATTTTACCATGCTCCCCCTGAGTTCATGCTGAATCTTTAGGAAATTTTTTCAATGAAGTACATGACTCTATAACTCAATCAAGTATGAAATTTCCTATCACCAAGGACTCATAATTACATCAATGATCCAACCAAGTGGAATTACAAATTTGACTCAACTTCCCAACTAAGTGGGTTTACAAATTTGAACAAGTCCTTACATGACTAAATATAACAATTTTACATCATAGGTCTCAACATGACCTTGTCATCAAATTAAATATATGACTATTTATGACCAAAAACAAAGAATCTCAAACATGAGATCATAACTCAACAACCAATCAGAATGCATCCTTTTCCATAAGACAGGTGCTCCCCCTTAGCTTATGCATCCTGGACAGAGAATTTCTGTCAGAATAACCCATACGTGGTTTTATGCATAGAAACTCGCGTATGTATGCAATTCTTCTTTATGAAACCCATGTATTGAATTTAATCTTCTGAAATCAAGTAGATCTGATCTGATAGGTAGAGACAGCTCCCAACTTCTGTATGAGATATTCAAATGCTTCCTTGGGAAGAGGTTTAGTAAATATATCAACAACTTTTTCTTTGGAGGGAACATACTCCAATTTAACCTTTTGTTCAAGCACTTGTTCATGTAAGAAGTGATACTTGATAGGAATGTGCCTGGTCTTGGAATGCATAACAAGATTCTTTGAGATACTAATGGCACTTGTATTATCACACAAAATGGAGATGGGAGATGAAAATTTGATTTGAATGTCTTATAAAGTCTACATCATCCAAAGTAGTTGTGTGCAACATGATGCGAAAACCACATTCTGCTTCTGCTGTAGATAAGGCAATAGAACTTTGTTTCTTGCTGAACCAAGATACCAATTGGGGCTCGATATAGAATGCACCACCACTAGTGCTTTTTCGATCATCAACATTTCTATCCCAATCTGCATCTGTGTAAGCATGAAGAGTGAGATCAACATTCCTTGGATACCATAGACCATAATCTTGAGTCCCTTGTATATATTTTAATATTATTTTTACAGCCTAAAGGTGAGACTCTTTTGGATTAGCTTGGAATCTTCCAACAATCCCAAATGCATGCATAATGTCTAGTCTTGTCCCGGTTAGATAAAGTAGACTTCCAATCATGGATCTATATTTTGGTTGATTCACCATGGGAGAATTATCATGAGAACTGAGGTTTCATCCAGTTACCATTGGCGTACTCACATGTTTGCAGTCTTCCATCCCATACTTCTTCAGAATTTTCTTAAGATATTTTTCTTGTGATAAAAATATGCCATCTGTTGCTTGTTGCACTTGTAATCCAAGAAAAAATGTTAGTTCCCCAAGTAATGACATTTCAAATTCTTGCTGCATAACATAAGCAAATTTCTGACTCATGGACTCTTCATTACTCCCAAAAATGATGTCATCAACATATACAACTACTATCAATAGTTTATCATTTTCAATTTTTGTGTATAAGTTGCTATCAGCAGATCCCTTTGAAAAGCCTTGTTGATGAAGATATTTGTCAAGATGATAGTACCATGCCCTTGGAGCTTGTTTGAGACCATATAAAGCTTTTTTAAGTTTGCAGACAAGTTTTTCATCATTTCCCAAAATGAATCATTCTGGTTGTTCTATATAAACTTCTTCTTCTAGATCACCATTGAGGAAAGTAGATTTAACATCCATTTGATAAACTTTGAATTGTTGAAAGCTTGAAAAGGAAAGAAACATTCTTATGGATTCAAGTCTAGGTACAAGAGCAAATGTTTCTTCAAAGTCTATACCTTCTTGTTGAGCATGCCCTTTACAAACAAGTCTAGCTTTGTTTCTAACAACATCTCCATTTTCATTTAACTTGTTTTTAAATATCCATTTTGTTCAAATACTATTTTTATCATGAGGTCTTGGAACCAATTCCCAAGTATGATTCTTTTCAATATGATCAAGCTCTTCATTAATGGCTTGAATCCAACATTCATCTTTGCTAGCTTGATTGACATTATGTGGTTCAATAGTGGATAGAAATGCTAGATAACTAGGAGATCCTACAAGAGTTCTTCTTGTTTGGACACCTGATCCCTTTCTCCCAAAATTTGAGATTCTGGATGATTCTTTTGAACATACCTGGATGGAGCCTTTTTAGATAGATCTTCTTCTGGTGCTTCATTGGGTTCACCTTCTATATTTTTGCTATTTGATGCAGGAAGATATTCATCACCATCATCTTCATTTGTTATTGGTATTTCCCTTTTTTGAGCTGAGAGAGACTCATCAATTACAATATCAATGCATTCAAAAATCTTTCGAAGTCTTTTATTGTAACATTTATATGCTTTACTTCTATAAGAATAGCCAAGAAATATTCCTTCATTTTCTCAAGGTTCAAACTTACCAAGCCTTTCATCATTGTTCTTGATAAAGCATTTGCTTCCAAAAACTCTAAAATGCTTTACAGTTGGAAGATTACCATACCAGAGCTCATAAGGAGTTTTATCACTGTTCACACGAACATGATCCTTGTTAAGAATATTTACTGCAGTATGTGCTACTTCTCCCTAAAAGGTATCAGGTATTCCAGAATCATCAAGCATAGCACGAGCCATTTGTTGAACTGTTCTATTCATTCTTTCTACCTTGCCATTTTGTTGTGGGGTTCTAGTTACATAAAATTGTCTTTTTATGCCATGTTGTTCACATAAATCAAAGAATTCATCTGATGTATATTCCCCTCCTTGGTCAGATCTAAGACATTTTATTTTTAGATCTAATTCATTTTCAACCAGGGCTTTGAAGATCTGAAAATTTTCAAGTGCTTCATCTTTGTGTTTTATTAACCCAATCCAACACATTCTAGAGAAGCCATCAATAAATATAATATAGTATTGTTCTCCACGGAGTGAATTTTTCCTCATAGGTCCACATACGTCAGTATGTATGAGTTCAAGAGGCTTACTTGCTGATCCTTCTTTGGCATTGAATTGTACTCTAGTTTGCTTACCGAATTGGCAAGATTTTCATATGGTACTTTTAAGTAGAGTAATGCTGGGAAGATCACGAACCGCCTTGAGTCTGCTTGATTTTTTGATTTGAGAGAAACTCAAATGTCCCAACCTTCTATGCCATAACCAATTTTCTAAAGATTTACCCAAGTAACATTGTTCTTTGCAACCTTACTATACATATAGATTTCTTGGTGTTCTAGCTCCTTTTATTACCATTTTTCCTGTGTCAAGTTCACGTACCACACATTCTTTTGAACTAAAGACAAATTCATTCCCTTGATCACACAATTGACTCACACTTAACAGATTATGCTTTAATCCATCCACATACATAACATTGTTAGCTTTTATGTTTTCCTTTAGAAAAACAGAACCTTTTCCTTTAATGACAGCAGGAGTATCATTTCCAAAGGTAACATTATTTTCTCTTTCTAGAGCATTGTATGCAAGGAGTTTATTTCTATCACCTGTCATGTGCTTTGAGCATCCGCTATCAATGTACCATTGATTTTCTTCCCCTTCTGCAAATAAGGCTATGCCACAATTCTCAACCTGTAAGTCTTTCTTTCTCCATACCTTCGAATTTGAAGGTACATGCTCTTTTGGTTGAAGTTTGCTCCTGAATTCAGATTCTCCATGACCAAAGTTATTGCAATAAGAACATTCAATTTCATTTTGAAGAGGAGAAAAGTTGTTATAAGTATTCTTCTTTATTCCAGTTTCATTTCTTTTCTTTCTTGCTTCTCTGGTCATGATGGTTTTGTAAGCAACACATTGAACACGAAAAACATTGCCCATTAAAGAAGAAATTTCTGTGATCATGAAACCTTCTATTTGTGTTTACCTGCTGATTGGTATTTCTATGATTGATATTTATGTTGTTGTTCTTTGTATTGAAGTGGTCATGTTTTAGCTGTGAAATTTATTTGTTCTTTTGCTGAGTGAAGAAATTTTTTAGGTTGGCTTTAGTTGCATTTAGATAGCTTGGTGCTGAAGACTGAGAGGATTCTCCAATATATCTAAGACCTGTCTTTACAAAAGGAGAGCGTTGAACCTTGATAATTTCATCTAAGGTTTCAGTTCCTTTAGCAACTCTAAGATTTAAAGTTTTCTCTTTCTCAATTTCCTTTCTTAGACTTACTATTTCACATTCTAATTTCTCATTATGCTTCTCCTTTTCTATAAGCTAATTCTTTAGAGTATCTATGGCAATTTTGTTTTCTTCCAAACATATTTTGCGCTGATTAATTTCTTCAAGAAAATAATTTTCTTCTAATGCATCCATAAGCTATATTTAGCCTCAGTAGAGTCTTTTTCAAAAGCCACGAGTAGTCCAACATCTTGATCATATTCTCCTTCTTCACTATTTGATAGCCCATCACTATCTTCATGAGTATAATAACTTTTTCTATTGATAAACCGATTCTTATTTCCTTTTGCCACTTCCTTTCCTTTTTCATGTTTTTCTTTATGGGGACACTTAGCAACATAATGACCAACTCTTCCACAAGCAAAACATTTAAAAGGAATCTTATCTCTGAAATTTCCAGTGCCAAGTTGTAGCTTCTTTACAAAATTTATCTCATCTTCTTCTGAAACATACCCTGATCCTTCTTGTTCTTCTACTTCTTTTCCTTTTGCAGCAGCTCTAAAGACAGATTCTTTGACTTCATATGGATCTCCTTTTCTCATTTCATAAGAAGTCAAAATACCATGAAGTTGAACAATAGTAAGAGTTTGTAGATCTTGCTTCTCTTCAATATCAGACACTTTTGATTCAAATTTTGGGAGTTAGAGATCTTAAAAAATTTTCTACTAGAGTAGTGTCAGTTATGGTTTCACCCAGATTTCTCATACAATTTACAATATCATCTAGACGTAAGAAGAAACTGGTAATGCTTTCCTCATTATGCATCCTAAGATTTTCATATTGAATTTTGAGAGTTTGGAGTTTAGCATTTTTTACCTTGGTATCACCTTCATAGCTTAGGATGATTTTATCCCATATATCCTTTGCTGTATTCAACTGCATGAATTTGAAAAATTATGATTCAGTCAGACTTCCCAATAATTCATTGACCGCCTTTTCATTGGTTTCATATTTCTTTCTTTTTGCCGCATCTGTTGGAACTGATGCTGGATATTGATAACCTCCTTCAACTATAGCCCATACATCTGCTCCAAGATACTGAAGATAGGATCTTGTCCTTGTCTTCCAGACGATTAAATTGTTTCCGTTGAAGAGAGGAGGCCTAATAGATGCTGTCCCATCTTGATTACTCATCTTAGCTGATCTTCCTTCTAGCAATTAAGCTACTTCAGAAGGATCTGCTTTGATACCAATTGTTGGGAAAAATACTGAGAGGAGGGGGGGGGTGAATCAGTATTTAGAGATTACTGAAAAGATTTTAAATTTCCTTTACATAATTCCATACGTGGCTTTGATGAACCCAACTCGTGTATACACACGTATATAATAACAAAAACTAACGTATACTGATATAATTTTGCAGATTAGAAATACTTTTCAGGAACAATCTTTAACTCAGTTTAACAGTCATGAATCTGTTAGATAATTAGTAAATATGTGCAGTAACAACAATATAAATCATCACACAAGAGAAACACACATGAACACCAATATTTAAGGTGGAAACCCAATTCGGGAGAAAACCACCGCTGTTGTCATCTCTGTCTTAAATATTTATTATATGGAAAGCTGTTTACAATATTGTACTGATGCAGAATCATATTAGTACGCAATCATCTACCTGCATAAGGCTACAACGTTATCTCATTTTCCAGCTGCTACTGGAAGGGAGCTACAAACCCCTAATCTCATTTACCATCCACTACTGGAAGGGAGATTCAACCCCCTGATTAGAACACTAGCTTCTACTGGCAAGAAGCTTCTACTTCCATACTGAAGGTTTCAACCCTCAGAACCACTGGAGACCATGTTTCATAAATTTTCATACTACATCAAACAACATCAACAAAACTCTTCATAAACATCAAAAACCATAAACTTTACCCAATATTTCAATCAGAACAATGAGACCATTGTAACTAGAACTCAGAAATAACCCAGACTTTAGAATAAATATGCAGATACAAACTCAACCCTAAACATTCATCAACTCAAAATGCATATGCTACTTCGCTTCACTGAACTCGCGTGTATACGCGCTTTCCTTCACACCAACCTGCGTATAGATCTGTGAATACTGTTTTTCAGAATGTAATCAGTCTCAAATCTAGATTTGAGGCTTTTAGTCGAATATATTTAGAAATGAAAAACCCTTCATTAGTTAGTCACCATGTTTGTTCTCTCATTGATTAGATTTGTAAATAATCAACTTAGCAACATATACAGTTTTCAAACAACCCGGATCTACTAGAAGACTTCATTAACAGACAACAGAAAAATAGCAGGAATAATAGAAAAACCTTTGCAATAAGCTTCAGAAAACCCTAACTGCCATACTCGCCTTTTCTGAAGCAAACCCACGTATATACGCGCTTTTACTGAGACAAAATAGCGTATAGATCTATAAATATAAACTTTGCAGAATGAACCAGATCCATATAACTTACCCAGATTTCTTCACTTGACTTTAGCAACCTTGCGCCAATTCATAGATCTAATCATCTTTTCAATGGATCACATAAGAGCATATTCATTTCGGATCTAGAGATCCTGAACCATGATTGTATCCATGGGTGCATCATAGATTCAAATCTATTAATTAAAATAGAGTTCATCCCATGCATATATCCCTTAAAGAAAATTATTCAATAACAACCCTTACTCATGCACGCATTGCACTATGATCTTCTTCTCCTTATATAGATTTAGCCTTTACCAATACCATGAGTCAAAACCACACAACTGCTACTAGTATTCCTGGACGGAATCAAATAGACAAAAAAACGCTTAATACTGTGGGCTAATACCATGATAATGCCCTTTGGTATCATAATTTTAGAGCGCAAAAGGCATATGCGACTTGGATCGTTCGTATCCACGTGTGTACGCAACTTCTCTTCATAGAAGTTGCGTATATACTAATTCTAAATGTATACGCAGGTTTCCTTCACAAAATTAGCGTATACATTGCATCCATACGTGGGTTCCCTTCATAAAACCTACGTATACATTGAGAAATATTTCCTATTTCATTTCTGTGGCACTTACTAGTATTCCTTTCTCTGTCACATCTGAATTGACCTGTAGAAACATCATTTTTACATCTTTAACACATAGGTTTCTTATCACATGGAAACTCATCAAGTAAATTTACATCAAGAACAACTTCATCAAGTAGGTTGCCATCAAGGACAACATATTTCAACATATTTCCAACAATGTCATGAAGAGGTTCCTAGTTTCATGAGGAATCAAGTGTGAAGAGTATCCCTGTCATATTTATGAGGTTAGTATCATGTGGATATGAATTGATATTATATGCTTGTATTATGCCTATGTTTATGCTATGATAGGTAATGATGAGGGATACATTATCAAAATGAAAGTAGTGTAATCTGCGACATACTGGGACAAACATGGATAGAAAAAACACACTAGAAACAAGGTTTCTTGGTAGATTCAATGTGTGGCCTATGGATGTGTAGTACTATTGTTGTGTATATGTTGTATATGTTGTTTATGAATTACTATGTATAGATGGTGTTGTGTGCATGTTGGATATGCGATGTTGTATACATATGGCATTGTGCGCATTTTGGATATGTAGTGATATGTACATATAGTTCTTTGTGCATGTTGCGTATGTGGTAATGTGTACATATGGCGTGGTGTGAATGTTGTACATATGGTGCTATGTACATGTGGTGTTGTATGTATGATTGTACATGTGGGTGCTATGTGCAGGTGGTGTTATGTAGATGTTGTGCAAGTGGTGATGTGTACATGTGGTGCTTTGTACACATTGTGTAGGAGGTGTTGTATACATGTGGTGATGTGTGCAAATTGTGTAGGTGGTTTTGTGTACATGTGGTGATGTGTACATGTTGTGTACGTGGTGTTGTATATAGGTGGCGCCATGTACATTTTGTGCATGCGATACTATTGTACAAGTGGTATTTTGTGCATGTCATACATGTTGTGTTGTGTTGTGTATTCGTGGTATTGTGTTATAGGTATTGTGTAGTCATTATGTCGCGACATGCATATTCATGGTATTGTATGGTGTGTACGTATATATATTGTGTTGTACAATGGATGTAGGTGTATGTGTTTTGTTGTACACCAGGTGTAGGTGCATGTGTGGTGTAGTACACTGAGTGTAGGTGCATGTGTGGTGTTGTACACTAAGTGTAGATGTATGCGTGGCATTATACACTAGGTGTAGGTGTATGTGTTATGTTGTACACTAGGTATAGGTGTATGTGTCATGTTGTACACCAGGTGTTGGTGTATGTGGTGTGTTGTACAATGTGTATTTGTATGTGTTGTGCAATGTGGTGGGAAGGAGGTACAAGACTGTTTGGGTCTTATTGTTTCTATTAAGGGTTGAGGTGGTTTAGTCTTGGGATACCCTTATTTCTATTGAGGGTTAATATGGTTTAGTCTTGGGATACCCTTGTTTCTATTGAGGTTTAAGGCATTTTAGTCTCTGGATTCCCTTGTTGTTGCTATTGAGGGTTGAGACAGTTTAGTTCCTGGATGCCCTTGTTGTTGCTATTGAGGGTTGAGGCAGTTTAATCTTTGGATTACCTTGTTGATATTAAGGGTTGAGGCAGTTTAGTCTCAAGATACCCTTGTTTATATTGAGGGTTGGGGTAGTTTAGTCTCGAGATACCCTTATTGCTGATATTGAGGGAGGAGGCGGTTCAGTCTCTGGATTCCCTTGTTGCTTAAAGAGAAGGCACTGGGTGCCTTCCGGGTTTGGAAGGTGATTTAGTGTGTGTACAGAAAGGACAAATAACAAAGGCAAGTAAAAGAATAATTGGAAAGATAAGTATTATCATTTTACTTTAGTTTTAATTATGCATGTGATCTATGATTATGATTTATGATGGTTTAGTTTTGAGCTAACCAGATGTGATATGTTTATTCATGATGATTTGATCAAACAACTAGTTTGACTTATTGTGACAGGAAGTAAAAATAATTGCAAGTGTACCTTATTGATGAACCACCGGTGAGGTATGATTTGAATTTATTTCAATTCATTTTAGTCTAGTGTAAATTATGTTCTTAGTATAGGAAAGCATGAAATGCCTGGTTTGGGGTGGTTGAATTTGACTGCAAGAATTAGCAGCAACAAACAAAGGATTGGTACAGGCAGCAGTATGCTGGTAAAGCATTTAGGAGTAGGGCCATTGTGGGACATTGGTACCCAATAGTGTCCATTGATTTCCATGAGCATGCTACGACATGTATGATGGTTTTGAGGTAGGGATATGCCTTGGTTTTGAGGCAGGTATATGCCTTGGTTGTTTGACCTTCTGATGTGAGGAGGCCTTACCAAGGGATGGATCGCCTAGGATAGGGGATGTTGGGGAACTTGGAAGGTGAGTGACTGCATAGAAGGGGGGGACCAAATTTACTGAGGGCTTTTTTAGCAGAGAATAAATGATCGATGATGGATTTGTTTTGGTCACTATCATTTCCATATGGAATCAGTGCACATTGGGAGCGTGCCCTGGAACATTGAGTTGGTAACTTTTGACTAAGGGAACAAGTAGTGCAAGGATCATGGCGCTAGACATTGGATACAAGTTGACTTTGACAATGGTTTCTGGACTTCCTGGGGAGGAGGTGAATCTTGGTATTTCTTTGAGATTGGAGGTGTGATCCTATGGATTCCCTTCTTGCAAACACATACATTGTATCCTTTTATTTGTTGGTTAAAGAAAATATGCATATGTATGTATGTGTATATTATTATAAATAATGTATCGACCTGTATTTATAAAGCTCCATAAACAATATGGCTATTTGCTAGTTGAAGAAATTGTGCATAAGTATATGTGACTATTATTGTAAATACCATAATGAGTTGTGTTATAAAGCTCCAATAAATGGTATGATTTCCATGTTTTCAGCAGGTTGTTCATTGTAAATACTTCAACGAGTTGAGGTATAAACCTCCATGGGAAGTTTGTTTTTATTTGTCATGGTATTGCTTGTTATAGGTGTTATAGAACATTGAGGACGACGTTCCCCTAAGGGGGAGGGCTCTGTAATAGCCCCGGGTTAAAATTTCACTTAATAAAGTTAATAAAATAAAAATAATACCACAATTAAGGGACACTTATTCCAATTTTAATGTTGGGAAAAATTTCCTAATGGGCATCACTTGATGTATTTATGGCTAAGGGGAAATTGGTAAAGGCATAGAAATGAAAAAGGAATTTTCGACATTTATTTTATAAAAATAAAGGAGATTAGGAGAAAAGGAAGGTAAAAGGTCATTGGTTGCATGTGAGGAGGAAATTGAAGGAAAATAATGGAAAATTAAAGAAATTATAGGCATTAATGATAAAAATGATTCGAAGAATGAGTAGACGACCTTTTTATTTATTTTATTTTAGTTTTGGAATTGGTTTCAGAGAAGAGAAGAGCACCAAGAGGAGAAGGAAAGCAAGCAATCAAGGAAAGGACAAGGAAAGAAAATGAAAGCAAGGATAAATCAAGGAAAAGTTGGATCAAGCAGATTCAACGAGAATACTTGTAGATAATAGGTTTCATGTATGATTCCTAGTTGGTTTTGACATGCATGGTATGTGCATGTTGGTATTTGGCTATTTTGTTGTCATTGGAATGGGTTTTGTTGGGTTGGACAATGGATTTTAGCCTTGCCTTGAAATTTCTGGATAGCCATGGTGTGATGGGACTTTTCTTGGTTTGATCTTTGGATTACCGGAAGATTTTGGATGCATGTGAGGTGGTCTTGTGAAAATTCCCAAAGGCCTAGGAATCCCTTGACCAGTAATTGTGTGTTACACGGTAAATCTCGAGGGTCGAGTTGGGAAAATTACTCAAGTTATTGGAGAGTAAATTTTGAGGCATCCAAGCTTGGTTTGGTTTTGTGATCTTAACACTAGTTTAGGTGAGATTATGATATGGTGTGGGTGGAGGTGGTTTAAACTTTGGATTCCCTTGGTTGTTTTTGGATTGGTTTATGGCATGAGATCCCACATTCATGCTTAGAATATGGTACGGGGGTGATTGGCTAAAAGAAATATTTGGTTAAACCAATATATGGTCGGGTAGTATGTGGAAGTACCGAACCTGGTTGGATTTTTCCTATGTTTAATAAGAGCTAAGTTTCTCTTGATTTTTATGAGGAAATGTACTTGTTATTATGTGGCTTTAACGACTGTTCTCTCATTGCTATTTATCTGGTTATATGTTGGCTATAAGCATGGTTATATGACAGTTCTTAGTCATGGATCTTTTATGTTTTTACTTATAACAGAATGAATAATGAACACAAGAACTAATTAGTGTTATGAAAAATAATGTGATAAGGTAGTGACCCTTCTTGTTAAACCTCAAATAAGTTTTAAATTCCTTATGTTCAAACTTTCATTCATGACCTTTAGGTTGCATGTTTACTAAGTGTTTGACAGAGTGACTGTCATGGTTAGGATTGGTTAGGAAAAATCCTTGATCAAGTTTTGTCTTAGAGGCTTTGTCTTGTTGTCATTTATTTCCTTGGAAAGTCTCATCAATTTCCGGGCTTGGTTTAGAGACTAGACCTGAAAAAGTGTCTTAAATCTCACAGTCTCTGGCACAAAACTGGCTGAAAAAGGCTGCAGTCTCTTCCTTGTAGGCTTGTGGGAATTACTGGAGGGTTTTAGTCACATGTAGGAATTTTCATGGGAGCGATTGGGGGTTTAATTTAATGAAAATGTGAGTTATATTAGGGGTTGGACGCCTGGAGGGGTTGGGTTGGTCATGGAGGTCCTGTATCATGTCATTAAAGTCTTAATTTGTCGACTCCATTTCCTTAAGGTCATATAAGACATTAAGTCTTATCATAGTGACCCTAAACCCATGTTTACCACGGGAAAACCAGTGAAAGTGGGTAGATATGAAAGGTGGCGTTACAAATTCGTGTATGAATTTGATATCTTGGTTCGATATATTTTTTGAGATATGATCTGATGAAGTTAGGGTTTTTGTAGGCTCCAAAATTTAGCCTCAAATATGTGACTTAGGGAAATTCATCATAAATTTCTATACGAGAATCCGATTTGAGTTCTGTAAAAAGTTACTAAAATTACACAAACTGTAGTTTTTCGTGTATATTTTCAGGTTTGAAGGTCAAAAAAATGACATATGACATTCCATACAACTTCACTCTACTGAACCAGTCTATAATCAGGTCATCATGGGAGATTGGGAAAAAATATTTATTGAAGAATCCAATCTTAGTCAAACTTGTGGGGTTGGAAAGAAGACTCATAGGGATACCAAAAGGTGAAAATTAATAGCTTAGAGAGCCAAAATTATAGAGTTACAACCATTTAATTATCAAGGTCCTAAAAGCAAGAAAAATGTGTGTACTTTTTAAAAATTGCAGAACTTTTGTTTGCAAAATCAGTTTGAAGCAATTCCAAGGGAATATTGAAGCACAAATATTTGTATTTCGTTTTAAAATTCCTCCTAAACAAAAGAATTCTACACCCATTAAGCCCTCAGAAAAATCTACTATGACACATGAAGAGAAATAATAGTAACATGATATATCCAAATTACGGGACTAAGTGAAAAAAATTTCGCTCTCACAAAGAGCAACCAAAGATGAACTAAAAGGGGACATGGTATGGTTTAAAAGAAAAAATAAAAGGTGACATGGATGGTTTAAAAATATAAATAAAAGGCTACATGAATGGTATAAAATCATACATGGAAGCAATGATGAATGCTAAGGTGGAATGATTGACAAAGTTGCTGCAAGAAAGGCTTCCCAATGGTGGTAAGATAATCCATGGAAATAATGTCGAGGAAAAAAGAAATATGAATTATTATTTTAAAGACTCCAATGTTGGGTTGATATAGGTGGATATTTGTGGCCACCTGCCTATTCCACCTAGTCAGTTTCATCAGTTTTCTTATTTACTATATTTAGCCGTTTTTTGGGTCTTGAACTTCCAGAGCCATTTTGAGGCCCTAAACGACATTTTTTGGGCCATGATTGTTCCGACGATTTCACTCAAATCATAAGAGTATTTTTATTCCTTGGAGAGATATTTCCAACAAGGTATCATACACGCGAAATAGAGATTGTATGACCAAGTTACAACCCCGGGAAGTTGGTTGCCCAACTAACCCCAACGGGGCCCATAAACTCTTGGTGTTACATCTCCTCAGGTTAGAGTTTTGGTTGTTTATGGTTTTATCTTATTGTTAAATAATAAAAATTCCCTTGAGCCTAATTTTAACATATTTCAGAGGCATGTATCCACCACATCTCTTCTCAACGATAAGCTACCATTTCCCGAGCTAGTTTGTTTTTCGTTCTGTCTGTAAGCATTTTTCAGTATTTTATATTAATGAAATGAAGTGTTATTCCTAATTCTCATTTGTGTTTAAGTTTATTTTTGTATTTTATTACGTTCCCGCATAAGTCCAGATTAGTGGTATTAGAGTGGTCTTCTCTTTCTCTATCTTTCTTTGTATGTCCCCAACGAGGTCAGGGTATAAGGAGTTAGGGCTCGATATGGTTGAACCTTTGCAAGATAAAACTCAAAAACCTCGACGACCTCCCATGGTGGAAGAAAAAAAAGATGAGGGAGCAGGAGATCCTATCAAAATATTTCTCAAGGAGGCCCTCGAGAAAAATAGGAACGTGATGATGGATAACTTTGCCCAAATCCTTCAACGACTACCCACCGATAGCACATCTTCATCTAACAACCACTCTAGAGGTGCCACTCATTTGAAGGTACAAGTAAACTTTGACATTCCCATATTTGAGGGAAAAATAGATGCAAATGCCATAGATAGATGTCTGAATTTTCTAGAAGGGTATGCTTCAGTCCATGATTTCTCCAATTGAGAAATGAATACCTTTGCGCTCCTCAAAGGTGCCCCCCATGTCAAATATTGGTGGGAAACCTACTGTGAATAGAGGGATGAGGAAGAACCCTCAATTTTTTCAACCACACCCACTTGGAATTCATTTCGAGATGACATCAAGGAAAAATATTATCTTGTGGGGAGCTATGAGGAAAAGTACATCCAATGGACCATGCTGCGGCAGCAAAGGGATCAAGATGTGCACGAGTTGCAGAATTTGTTCCATACCCTGCGCACAAAGTTGGGTATTAAATATTTGGAGAAACAATTGGTGCTCAATTACGAAAGTTGTTTGCACAAATAAATTAAGGAAGAAATGGAGTTCCTCAAGATTACCTCGCTTGGCACGAAATATCAATATGCTACCAGGATTGAGAAAAAAGTTAAGCAGAAGAAGCGAGACTTTGGGTCCAAAAATTCGAAGCTAGGGAAATGCACCTCCAAACTATAGAACAAGGGGAAAATCCAAATCAGGGCCACTTAGGACAACTCTCTGAAGCAACAAGAAAATAAAAACACAATAAAGCCAAAGAAGGACACGGGGAAGTGGTGTGAATTCCATAAAATCTCCACTCACAATGCAAGTGATTGTCAGGACAAACAATTGCTAGTGGCCAAGCTAAAGGCATCTGAATCAGATGCATGTTCTAATTCTGAGTCAGAACTAGACAAGGAGAATGAAAAAGGGAAGAAAATCGGTGATGCAAAACCTAGTGCCACTATTGCCACCACCAATATCTAGAAGGAGGAACTCGAAGATCCAAAAGGAGGAACTCAAAGATCCAGAGGAGGGGGAGCACCTATTCCATTCTCGGATGTTGGTGAAGGGTTCTCCATTGCAATTCATTTTCGATAGTGGAAGAAAAAAGAACCTCATTTCAGCAGAGTTCGTGAAGCGGCTTGGCCTACCGACCACAACACACCCGCAGCCGTATTCCATCGGGTGGCATCACCAAGGAAGATATCTTCGCACCAGCCAGTAGTGCTACCTTCCCTACAACATCAAACCCTTCATGGATGAGGTACTATGTGATATTTCTCCTGTTGAAGTTTCTGATGTATTATTAGGCCAACCATACTTGTGGAAGAGACATGTTGTGTATGAGTCTAGTCTTGATTATGTTATTATTACTTTGGGAAATAAGTTGTACAGGATACCAGAGGTAGTACCACCTTTCACCATCTCTTTGATTAATGCAAAGAAGTGTAGTAAGATTATTTCCCAATCGAGGATTTTTTTTTTCATTATGATTTTCCCATAGGGAAATAAGAATATTGTCGTTGCAACCTTCAAACAAAGCTCCCCTATGTGGCAACAACAGATGGAAAAAGTTGTGGAGGAATACAAGGAAATTTTCTCCTCACCTACAGGGGTTCCTCTACACTGTCAAGTTAAGTACTCTATTGATTTGACCCCAGGAGTGTCACTGCCTAATGGGCCGATATATCAAGGCTCCATTATGGAAAATGATGAAATCAAGAGATAGATCCAAGAGCTGTTTCAAAAAGGGCACATCAGGACAACCCCTCACCCTATGGGAGACCAAACGTGTTGGTACAAAAGAAGGATGACACCTGGAGACTCTGTATTGATTATCAGACATTGAACAAGATCACAGTATGGAATAGGTATCCAATCCCATGGATCGATGACCTCCTGTACTAGCTCAGGGGGCCAAATATTTTAGCAAGATCGACTTGAAATGTGGGTATCACTAGGTACCAATTGAACCCTCCAATATGTGGAAGACTGCCTTCAAAGCCAAGAAGGGCCTCTTCGAATGGCTAGTCATGCCTCTTGGTTTGACAAATGCTCCTGCAACCTTCATGCGGCTGATGGACAACATCTTCCAGCCATTCACCAACTCATTTGTGGTGGTGTACTTGGATGAAATCCTGATCTTCAACCAGACTTGGGAAGAGCATCTCCACCACATCCGATAAGTCCTACAAACACTAAGACAACACAAGTTTGTGCCAATTTGGAGAATTGCACTTTTGGCATGACCCAGGTTCAGTATTTGGGATACATTATTGATGAGCACAGGGTGCATGTGGATCTAGTCAAGATCTAAGTCATTCGAGATTGGCCAGCCCAAACCACTCTAATAGAGCTCCACAAATTTCTGGGTCTTTCCAATTTCTACTGCAGGTTCGTGTTGGGATTCTCTCATATCACTTGGCCCTTGAGTCAAGTCACCAAGGGAGGAGAAAAAGAAAAATTATTTTCGTCTGAATCTCAGCAGAAGGAATTTGTATATTTGAAACATCACCTCCGATCTACACCAATGCTCACATTACCAAACTTGCAACAACCATTTGAGATCGAGAGAGATTCCTCTGACTATGATTTTGGGGAACTCCTTACTCAACAGGGGCATCCAGTGGCATATCATAGTCAGACATTTTTGACACAATCCACAAGTACCCCACTTATGACAAAGAGATGTATTCCATTGTGTAGGCTCGCTGAAAATGGAAGCATTACATTTTGGGGAAGGAAACAACCATCCACACAGACCACTGACCCCCGCAGTTCATATAGACACAAGGGAAGTTGCAGAACAATCACCATCAGAAGTGGTTGACATACCTACAAATATTTCATTTGAACATCAAGTAAAAGAAGGCCAACACTAATAATGTTGCAAACTTCATGAGCCAAACACCAATGATGGTGCTAAACACCGTGCTCAACTCTTGTGGGCAGGAGACTTTCGATTGGCTGCTTCTCTATAAAACCAACTCGTATTTCAGCCACACATACAAGACACTCTTGGAAGGTAAGCAAGTCCAAAATTTTCACCTCCAAGATGCACTACTATGTCACCTGGTTCACCTTTGTGTTCCTTCAAGCGAGTGTCCTAATATGGTTTGGGAATCGCACTACAGTCGGGTGGCTAGGAATTTTGGGGTCGCAAAAACAGTGGCAGTACTGCAAAATTCACTTTGATTGGACGAAACTTCAACAGGATGTCAGGAAGTACATCAAATCTTGCATTGCTTGCGCCATTTCCAAATCGACCATCAATAATCAAGGTATCTATACTCTGTTGTATACCCCTAGTCAACCTTGGGAGTCCATCTCCATGGATTACATGTCAGGCCTTCCTTCTACTAAGCATGGAACCGACTGTGTTTTTGTGGTCGTCGATAGATTCTCGAAGATGGCCATTATGGCGGTCTGCAAGAAGAATATCACAATGGAAGCCATTACTAAAATATTCTTTGAATGAGTGTGGGTGAATTTTGGGATCCCCACTATCTATCATCTCAGATTGGGACATCATGTTCCTCAGTACATTTTGGTCCAGTCTCTAGTCGATGCTGAACACCAAGCTCACCAAGTCCACAAATTTCCATCCCCAAATCGATGGACAGGCATAGGCCATCAACAGGATGATTATACACATTCTTCACATGTAGAACTCAAAGCATCCACGCACATGGGATGAGATCCTCCCCTATTTACAACACAACTATAACCGATCTCTCTACAGCTCAACCAGCCACAACCACTTTCACATGGGCTTGGGATTTTAGCCACTATGTCCCATTGACGTATCCATGTTGTTTGTGGCTAGTTAGGTAGATTCAGCTCATGTTCAGTATTAATCTGAGTGCATTCAAAACATATAAAACATGTTCATGACATATATTTCTAAGTACAAGCAGTGACATGATCAACATCGGGTGTCACACAACTTCTAGGTGGGCGACAAAGTTTGGTTACATTTGTAGAAAGAGTGCCTCTCTGGACCCCACCGAAAGCTACGACCACTCTGATATGGTACATATAGCATCACCAAGTTTCTTGGAAACAATTCTTTTGAGATTAGGATTCCCCCATTCCTTGGCCTACACCTAGTCTTCAACGTGGATCGCCTTCAGCCATAATTTCCCCATTACTAGACACATCCGACATTGCAGAATAACTCAACCTGAAAAAGTTAAATCTAGACTGCATGGAATAGGCTGTAACCAATCGGATCATGGACACAAAAATTAAAATCACTCGCCAATGGAATATCCAATTGTGTGGGTTGTCAAAGCTGGCCAACTCCTTCACTAGGGAAAGTGGTTCACCAGGGACTAGGTTCAACAAAAATTTCACCACCTCATGGAGGCTCTGCACGCAATGGGGACCATTTATTCCAAAGGGGAGAGGAATGATATAGGTGGATATTGGTGGCCACCCACCTATTTCACCTAGTCAGTTTCATCAGTTTTCTTATTTACTATTTTTAGCAGTTTTTCAGGTCCTCAACTTCCGGAGCCATTTTGAGGCCCTAAACGACATTTTTTGGGCATGATTACTCCAATGATTTGATGAAAATTGAAATAGTAGCTGTAGTCCTTGGAGAGATATTTACAATGAGGTATCATACGTGCCAAATGTAGATAATATGACCAAGTTACGACCCCGGGAAGTTGGGTGCCAAACTAACCCCAACAAGGCCCATAAAATCTTGGTGTTACATCTCCTCGGGTTAGGGTTTTATATTATTGTTGAATAATAAAAAGTTCCTTGAGCCTCATTGTAACACAATTCATAGGCATGTATCCACCACATATTTTTTCAGAGATAAGCTACCATCGCTCGAGCTAGTTTGTTTTCCGTTCTGTCTGTAAGAATATTTTCAATATTTGATATTAATGAAATGAAGTGTTATTCCTGCTGCATATCTACATTTATGTTTATTTATATATTTTATTTAATTTTTGAATAATTTTGGATCAATGGTATCAAAGTGGTATGCTCTTTCTTGATATTTCTTTGCACGTCCCCAACGAGGTCGGGTTATAAGGAGTTAGGGCTCGATCTGGCTGAACCTTTGCAAAATCAGCCTCACAAACCATGATGGCCTCCCATGGAAGAAGAAAAGAAATATAATGGGGTAGGATATCCTATTAAAATATTTCTCAAGGAGGTCCTTGAGAAAAAAAAGAACGCAATGATGGATAAATTTTCCCAGATCCTTCAACGACTACCCACCATCGGTGCATATTCATCCAACAACCACTCTGGAGGTGCCACTCCTTTCAAGGTACAAGTAAAATTTGACATTTCCATACTTGAAGGCCAAATAGATGCAGACACTATAGATAGATGGGTGAATTTTCTAGAAGGGTATTTTTGGTCCATGATTTCTCTGATAAAGAAAATATTACCTTTGCACTCCTCAAAGCCTCCCCCCATGTCAATTATTGGTGGAAACCTACTATGACCAGAGGGATGAGGAAGAACCCTCATGTTTTTCAGCTGAACCCACTTGGAATTCCTTCCAAGATGGCATTAAGGAACAATATTACCCCGTGAGAAGCTATGAGGAGAAGTACATCTAATGGACCATGCTGCGGCAACAAAGGGATCAAGATGTGCATGACCTAATGAATTTTTTCCATACCCTACGCACAAAGTTGAGTATTAAATATTCAGAGAAAAACTTAGTGCTCAAGTACCGCAGTTTTTTACAAAAATACATTCAGGAGGAAATGGAGTTCCTCAAAATTACCTTGCTTGGCACGACATATCGATATGATGGAAAGGTTGAGCAGAAATTTAAGCAGAAGAAGCGAGATTTTGGATCCATAAATCCAAAGACAGGGAAAGGCGCCCCCAAACTACAAAACAAGGGGCAAAGAAAAAGTGGGGCCACTCATGACAAATCGTCGAAGTAGCAAGCAAAGAAAAACACCACAAAGCCAAAGAAGGACACTGGGAAGTGGTGTGAATTCCATAAAAGCTCCACTCACAACACAAGTGAGTGTCAGGCCAAACAATCACTAGTGGACGAGATGAAGGCATCTGAATCAGATGCATGTTTTGATTCTGAGTTAGCAATGAGCAAGGAAAATGAAAAATGGAAGAAAATCATTAATGCAGAACCCAGTGCCATCGTTCCACCACCAAGATCCAGAAGGAGGAATCCCAAGATCCCCTCTTCCATTCCCGGATGTGGGTGAAGGGTTCTCCACTACAATTCATTGTAGATAGCGGAAGCCCAAAGAACCTCATTTCAATAGAGGTCATGAAGTGGCTCGGCCTACCGACCACAACACACCTGCATTCATATACCATCATGTGGCTTCACTAAGGAATATATCTTCGCGTCAACCACTAGTGCTGAATTCCTTAAAACATAAAGCCCTTCACAGATAAGGTATTATGTGATATTGCTCTTGTTGAAGTTTTTGATGTATTATTAGGCCAACCATACTTGTGGAAGAGACGTGCTGTGTATGAGTCTAGGCCTTGTTCTGTTATTATTACTTTTGGAAATAAGTTGTACAGGATACCAGAGGTAGTTTTGCCTTCCACCATCTCTTTGATTATTGCAAAGCAATGCAGTAAGATTATTTCCCAAACTGGGAAATTTGTTTTCATTACGATTCGCCAATAATGCAAGAGGAAGATTGTGGTCGCGACCTCCAAACAAAGCTCCCCTGTGCGGCAGAAGCATATGGACAAAGTTGTGGAGTTATACAAGGAAATTTTATCCTCACCCACAAGGGTTCCTCTATACTGTCATGTCAAGCACTCAATTTATCTGACCCTAGGAGCGCCACTGCCTAATGGGATGATCTATCGATGCTCTGTTAGGGAAAATGTTGAAACAAAGAGACAAATACAAGAGTTGTTTCATAAATGGCACATCAGGCCAATCTCCTTACCTTGTGGGATCATGATCGTGTTGGTAAAGAAGAAGGACGACACCTGAAGACTCTGTATTGACTATCGGTCATTGAAAATTATCACAGTCCGAAATAGGTATCTAATCCCACAGATTGATGACATCGTGGACTCGCTCATGGGGGCCAAATATTTTAGCAAGATCCACTTGAAGTTTGGGTATCACCAGGTACCAATCAAACCCTCCGATGTTTGGAAGACTACCTTCAAAGCCAAGGAGGGCCTCTTTGAATGACTATTTATGCGTTTCGGTTTTATGAATGCTCCCGCAACCTTCATGTGGCTGGTGGAAGACATCTTACGACCATTCACCAACTCATTTGTGGTGGTGTACTTGGATTACATCCTAATCTTAAACCAGACTTGGGAAGAGCACCTTCACCACATCCGGCAGGTCCTCCAACCATTGCAGCAACACAAATTGTGTGCCAATTTGGAGAAGTACATTTTTGGCATGACCTAGGTTCAGTATATGGGATACATTATTGATGAGTGGGGGGTGCATGTGGATCTAGCCAAGATCCAAGTCTTTCAAGATTTGCCAACCCCAATCACTCTAACAGAGCTCTGTAACTTTCTGTGTCTTGCCAATTGATACCGTAGGTTCGTGTTCAGATTCTCTCATATCACTTGGCCCTTACGTCAAGTCACCAAGGGAGGAACGAAAGAAAAATTATTTTGGTTTGAATCTTAACATAAGGCATTTGTAGATTTGAAACATCGCCTTTTCTATGAACCAGTTCTCACATTACCATACTTGCAACAACCATTTGAGATCAAGATAGATGCCTCTAAATATGCTATTGGGGCAGTCCTTACTCAACAGCGGCATCCAATGGCATATCACAGTGAGACACTTTTCGACACAGTCTGGAAGTACCCCACTTATGAAAAAGAGATATATTCCATTGTGTACGCTTTCCGACAATGGAAGCATTGCATTTTGTGGAAGGAAATGATCATCCACACAGACCTCTGACCCCTGTAATTCATACAGACACAAGGGAGGTTGAATAATGATTTCCATCATAAGTGGTCCACATACCTGCAAAAATTTCATTTGAACATCAAGTACAAGAAGGGAAGCACCAATAATGTTGTAGACTGCCTCAATCGACCACCGATCGTGGTGCTAACCACCATGCTAAACTCTTGTGGCCACGAGACTTACAATCGACCGCTTCGCTACAGAAGCGATGCAAAATTCGGTCACACATATAGGATGCTCTTGGAAGGTAAGAAAGTTACAAATTTTCACCTCCAGGACGCACTGCTATGTCATCTGGGACACCTTTGTGTTCCTTCAAGTGAGCGTACCAAGATGGTTTGGGAAGCACACTACAGTCGGGTCACTGGGTATTTCGGGGTCAAGAAAATAGTGGCAGTATTTCAGAAGTATTTCTATTGGTCAAAACTTCGACAGGATGTCACAGGGAAGTACATTAGATCATGTGCTACCTGCGCCATTTCCAAACCTACTATGAAGAAGCAAGGTCTCTATACTCTGCTGCCTACCCCTAGTCGATCTTGGGAATCCATATCCATAGATTACATTTCGGGCCTTCCTTCTACTAAGCATGGAAACGACTGTGCTTTTGTGGTTGTCGATAGATTCTCGAATATGGCCATTATGACAACATGAAAGAAGAATATAACAACAAAAGCCACTACTAAACTCTTCTTTGAACGAGGGTGGGTACATTTTGGGAACCCACAGTCTATCACCTCAGATCAGGACAACATGTTCCTCAGTACATTTTCGTCTAGTCTCTGGTATATGTTGGACACCAAGCTCACCAAGTCCATAACTATCCATCCCCAAAATGATGGACAGACAAAGGTCTTCAACAGGATGATCGTACACATTTTGTGCATGTATAACTCGAATCATCCAGAGCTTTTTTGAGGCCCTAAACAACATTTTTTGGGCATGATTAATCCAACGATTTGGAACAAATCATAGCAATATTTTTAGTCCTCAGAGAGATCTTTGCAATGAGTTATCATATGTGCCAAACACAGATAATATGACCAAGTTATGACCTCAGGAAGTTGGCTACCCAACTAACCCCAACGGGGCCCATAAACTCTTGGTGTTACATATCCTCGGGTTAGGGTTTTGGTTGTTTAGGGTCTTATATTATTGTTCAATATTAAAAATTCCCTTGAGCCTCATTGTAACACAGTTTATAGGCATGTAGCCACCACATCTCTTCTCAGAGATAACCTACCATCGCCTGAGATAGTTTGTTTTTCGTTCTATCTGTAAGAATTTTTCAGTATTTGATATTAATGAAATGAAGTGTTATTCCTGTTGCATCTCTACGCTTATGTTTATTTCTGTATTTTATTCCATTCCTACATAAGTCTGGATCATAGTTTTAAGACCCACCACATTCCAAAGATCGATACGAGGAAGTTTGAGGGAAAAGATATAGTAACATGGATACTACAATGGAGCAATATTTTGATCTCCATGATGTGAAACACACAAAAAAGATATGCATTGCATCTTTATATTTAGAACCAAATCAGTTTGTATGATATTGATGACTTTGTTCTCGTAAACCACTTGTCACTTGGTCAATTTTTATGGAGGAAATGATAACACATTATGAGGGTACTGTTAGAAAATTATATAGTACAGAGCAATGGAACACATAAAGTATGCAGAAACACAAACACAAAAAACATATAAAACAAGAGACACACATATATATGTGGTTCACCCAATTTGGGCTACGTCCATGGAGAAACAATCAGTCCTTCCTTATATATTATCCAGCAAAATGAAGAGATGCAACCTACATTAAATCTGATGTAATTTCCTCTTCTCTCTCACACAGTCTCCTCTCTCTTTCTTACTCAGAATACACATAATACATAGCTGCAATACAAATCCGTCATATAAATCGAGGGGTTTTCTTCTAGGGAAAAAAACCCTAAATTAAACATAACTTCTACCATTAGATTATCTGCCTAATGAACGGCCCATATTGACTACAAAATTACAATATTTTACAAGGCAATTTTACATCTATTTTTAGCTTCGGGGGCGCTGCTCCCAAACCCTGACCAGGGGTTCGCTAGCCTCCGAAACCCCCAGCCAGCGAGGGATGGTCCCCTCGGACCCCCATAGGGGGAACAAGTCCCCCCCGCACCCCCTCGCATGGAGGGGTGTAAAGTATTCCGGTGGTATGCATTCGGATGAATTAAAGACCTATGAATCAGGAAGATAATCGGGCTCCAAACCTAATAGATACAGAGAGAAACACCTTCTTTAGCCATGGATAAATATCAAACAAATTGTTTCAATGGTGGAGCACATTGAGGACTTCCAAAAATTGAATATCAAGGTAACTGATATTCTAGAGGATCATAGGATTTATGCCTTCATAGGGAATTTAAAGGATAACATCCAACATGAGGTTCACCTTTGGGAACTTGATTCATTGGAGAAGGCATTCAATAGAAAGAAAAGTTGAAAGAAAAATTATGGCAACAATGAAGTCTACCACTCACAACTATCAAAATGGAAGTGTTTTTTCTCCTAGCCTTCCACAAAATACAAGGTTGACACCACAAAAATTGGAGGAAAAAATAGCAAAATGGATTTTTTATAGTTGTGATAGAAAATACATTAAAGTCCATAAGTGTTTCGAGAAGAAATTGTATTACATAGTTTGTGAAGATGAGGAAGAAAAGGAAAAAGAAATATAAAAAGAAGAGGGTATACACCAGGAACCAACCCCAGATAAAGAAGAAATAAATCTGACCATATCTTGTAATGCATTGGTAGGAATTACCACCCCTCAAACTCTCAAGATAGAAGGATATATCAAGAAGAAAAAAGTAATAGTGCTGATTGATTCAAGGAGTACCCATAATTTTATTCAATGTAAAATAGCCAAGGAATTGAATTTCTTCCTATATTGAGCACCAGAGTGTCAAGTGATGGTTGCAAATGGAGGAACTATGAATTTCTCTGGAAAGTACCATAATATCAAGCTAACCATGATGGAATATGCCTTGAATAGTCCAATGATTTCCATTCCAATGGGTGGTGTTGACGTTGTACTAGGAGTCCAATGGTTACAATATTTGGGGACGATATCTTTTTATTTTGAAGAACTTTTCTTGAATTTTTTTTTGGGAAGGAATGGAAGTTGAATTAAGGGGTATTGCGGGAAAATAGGAAAGATAGTCAACTATAATGGCATGGCAAATTTTCTGAATAAAGAACAATGAGGTATAATTGCACAATTATGCTTAGCAAAGGTTTAAACATCAAAATCATCTATTTCTCCATATCTCCACAAAGTATTGGACAATCATTCAAAAGTATTTGAGACTCCTAGAGGCCTCCTGCATATTCGTGATCATAACTATTATATTCATTTGATTCCACAAAGTTTTCCTCCAAACATGAAGCCTTGAAAATATCCCTATGCCCAAAAGAGTGAAATTGAATGTATGGTTGTAGAAATTTTAGAGGCTGATATAATTCAACCTAGTCAAAGTTATTTTTCTGCTACAGTAGTATTGGTGCACAAGAAGAATGGATCATGGCATATGTGTTTGGATTATAGGGAGCTCAACAAGCTCACTATTAAAGATAAATTTCCCATTCATATCATTGATGAATTGTTGGATGAATTACATGGATCAATTTACTTCAACAAGATGGATCTTCGTTCAAGATATCATCAAATTAGAATCAAGACTGAAGACATTCTGAAAACTTCATTTAGAATTACGAATTTTTGGTTATGCCTTTCGGACTTACTAATGCACCTCCACATTTCAAGGTTTGATGAATTCCATTTTTAAACCCTTCGTTAGAAAATTGTGCTAGTATTTTTTGATGATATACTAATATACAACAAGTCTTGGAAGGATCATGTTCAACATGTTGACATGGCGCTCAAAATATTGGAGGAGAAATAATTATATGCAAAAACCTCCAAATGTTTCTTTGGAGTACAGGAGGTGGAATATTTGGGTCATATTTTATCTCATGAGGGTGTTAAGGTAGAACCTAACAAAACTAAAGCCATTAAGGAATGGAAAATACTCATAGCCATAAAGCATATTCTAGGATTTCTTGGGTTAATAGGGTATTATCACAATTTTGTTAAGAATTATGGGATAATAACAACACCTCTAACAAAATTACTGAAGAGAGATGCATTTTCGTGGACTCGAAAATAAACTAAGGCCTTTGAACATCTCTATGCTAGAATTCGTAAAAAACATTTTTGTGGAATGTGATGCCCCAGGAAATGGAATTAGTGTTGTTTTAATGAAATAAGGAAGACCCATTTTTATAAAAAGTTTTCTAATCAAAGGAAATTACTTACAGAAACCTGTTTATGAGAAGGAAATGTTGGCAATACTATATGCACTAAAGCAATGGCGACCTTACCTAATGGGAAGACACTTCAAGGTAAAAAAAATCATGATAGTCTTAAATATTTTTTGGAACAAATATTATCTTCAGAAGAGAAAAAAAATGGGTCACAAAGATGTTGGGTTATGACTTTTAAATAATATACAAAAAAAGGAAAGCAAAATGTTGTTGCAGATGCACTCTCAAGAAAGGATTAGGATGTGGAAGAATTTCTTTGTGCCATTTCTATTATCCAAACTGATTGGAGAACCGAAGCAAGGGATGAATGAAAGAATGAAAAAGAGGGGTGGAAACTCATTCAAAATTTCTAACAAGATCCCAATACATATGATACATTTACCTAGAAAAATGAATCATTATGGTACAAAGATCACTTATATATTTGTAAGGATTCCCAACTAAAACAAAATATTCCTTATGAGGGAACTCATGATTTTTAAAAGCTTACCATAGGTTAAAGAAGGATTTTTTGGGGATGGACTTAAATCATATATTTATAAGTTTGTGGAATATTTTTTGGTTTTATAACAAAATAAAGTTGAGACAATTAAGACCGTAGGTCTGTTACAACCTTTAGCCATTTGAATTTAGCATTGGGAGGATGTCTCAATGGATTTTATTATAGGTTTAACCATGTCTGAAAGAAAGAGTGTCATCATGGTGGTAGTTGATAGAGTTACCAAGTACGTAGACTTTTGTGTGTTATCTCATCCTTTTAAATCCAATACAATTGCTACTGTATTTATGGAAACAATTAAAAAGCTACATGGAAACCCAAAGATGTTTGTAAGTGACAAAGATCCCATTTTCACTATAAATTTTTAGACATAATTATTTTCTTGTCTTGATACTCAATTAGCTCATAGCTCATCTTATCATGCTCAATTTTACGGGAAAATGAGATTAAGTGAATTTTTTTTTGGAAGGATATCTTCGTTGCTTTGTATCTAATAAACAAACACAATGGGTCAAGTGGTTACCTCTAGCTGAATGGTGGTTTAACACTTCCTTCCATACTGAAGCAAAAATGACCCCATTTATGGCACTTTGTGGATATCATCCACCATCCATCATATCATCTTTAAGAGAAAATTATAAGGTTAAAGCAGTGGAAGATCACATCGAGCATCAAAAACAAGTTCTCCAACTCTTAAAGGATAACATCACTCTAGTGCAGAATCAATTGAAACAACAGGAAGATCAACATCGCAGTGAAAGAATTTTTGATGCAGGCGACTGAGAATTTTTACGGCTAAAACCATATAAACAAATGTCCCTTAAGCAAGTTAAGAAGGATAATAAATTATCACCTAAGTACTATGGTCCTTACAAGGTGTTGAAAAATATTAGTACTATGGAATACAAATTGGAGCTGCCTGCATCTTCCCGAGTACACCCAATTTTCCATGTTTCATGCTTAAATAAGGTTATCGGTGACAAGCTTCCAGTTCAAACAATATTTCCAGAACTTTATAAAGAAGGAAAAATCATATTTGAGCCTAAATCAATCATGGAAACAAGAACCCGACAACTACGAAATCTATTAATTTCAGAGTATCTCATTAAGTGGAAGAACTAACCCATTGAAAATTCCACACGGGAGGATGGTAATTTTATACAGAAGCATCTGGACTACTTAAGTGTTGAGGACAACAATTTTTTGAAGGAGAGGGGCATGTTAGGTCCCTACAATACTAGTGTATCCCCCTTATTGTTATTGTTAGTGTAGCCCCCTATTGCTATTTTTATTCCCATGTATCCCACATATTATTATTTTTGTGCCCCATAGAAGCCCACTATTGTTTTTATTTTTCCCTTACATTATTATTGTTATGTAGGCTCTGATTATATTGTGACCCCTTAGAATCCTATATATAGAAAGGGTGTATTATCATTTGTATCATCCAATAATTTTCCATTTATGTAATGTAAAGGAGGTTTCCCCCTCAAAGATGATAATTTTTAAGTCGATCTATATTTTCTTCTATTTTGTGCGCCGTTTGCATAACATAACAACCATCTCCCCAAAAGAACATAATACGGAAACAAAAGATAGAAAACACGGAATGCATGTTGTACTGTATGCTCATCACTGAGATGAGAAGTGGTATGTGGAAAGTTTTTGCTCAAAGCATATGACTGGAGACAAGAGCAAGTTCCTTTTTTTCTAAAAAAAACAGAAAAGGAAGTATTAATTTTGGAAATGATTCCCTAATAGAAATTAAAGGAAATGGAAAATTCAGTTTAGATAAGAATACTACGACTCAAAATGTACTATATTTGGACGACCTCAAAAACAATATTCTCATTGTTAGTCAGATGTTTGATAATGGCTATGATGTCATTTTTCGATCAAAGAATTTTGAACTCGGAAGGGAAGAGAATAGAAATTTTGCTAGGAAATAAATCTAAACTCCCAAAAAATTCTATGTATTCAATGATTCCAAGACAAAGTGTTATCTAAGAAAATTTGACAAGACATGGATTTGGCATAAAAGGATGGTTCATGATAAATTTGATTATTTGGTGAAGGTCAACAAAAAAAAGGTAATAAGGGGCTTACCAAAACTACCAAAACTAGATAGCTTAGTATGAAAGTCACGTTAGTGTGGTAAATAGACATGGGTGCAATTAAAAAAAGAAGATTATTCCAGATGTAAACCTCTAGAGTTGATTCATACAAAAATATATGGACCAACCCGAGCACAAAGTCCGAGAGGTGAAAGGTATTTTATTTTGTTCATTAATGATTTCACTAGAGCCACATGGATCATGCTATTAAAAGAAAAATTAGAAGACTTGAGAAAAGTTAAAATATTTAAAGCAGAGGTTGAGAATGAAAAATATATGAAGATAAAATTCCTAATATCAGACAAGGGAGGTGAGTTCACTTCAAAAGAGTTTGAAGAGTTTTCTGAAGAGCATGGCATTAGAAGGAAATACTCTGTTGTAAGAACACCTCAACTGAATGGAGTTGTTGAATAGAAGAACATAACCATCTAGGATATTTTCAGGACCATGATGGATGAAGGAAAAGTGTTAGACACATTCTGGCTTCGCAGTTGTCTACTTGGAAAACAAAATCAGCTAAGACCAAATAGTGATAAAACCCCCTATGAACTATGGAAAGGTATACGAGCCTCAGTGAAGTACCTAATAGTGTTCGAGAGCAGGTTTTATATCAAGAGGAATGACATACATCTTGGTAAGTTTTATTCTCGTGTAGATGAAGGAATTTTCCCTAGGTATGTGATGAAGAGAAAAGGATACAAGTGCTATAACAAAAGGACTAAGAGGATTAAAGAATACATAGATGTCAAATTATTTGAAGATATAGACCATAAAATAAAAGTATCAAGAGAAATCAAATGATGATGGTGATTTTGTGTAAAAAAATGAAGGACTTGGAGGGATGGAGGAAGACTAAAATGAAGATTTACAAGAAGAAGAAGATGAGGATTTACAAAAATCATCTCATAAAAACAAAACTCCATCAAGATATGTGTTGGAATAGGGTCTCCTAAAAGTTGTGAATTTTGTCCATTTTTGTATATTTTTGATATTATTTAGTCTAACGCAGGGGTTTTGGGGTGGGTCAAAGCCCCAAATGCATTGTAATGGGTCAAGGGTAGACCAAGAGTTCGCAAACCACGGTTTGCAGACCATTGGATGTGTAGGATAAATCGATATAAATAGATGAACCTTTTTGAGTCTTAAGGTAGGAAAGAATTGAGATGGATGCTAAGCACAAATTGTTAGATTTGTTGTCGGGTTGTTGGGTAAGGACTCCTGCTGGCTATGTGCACGGAGATCCTCAGCCCTACTCTGTGTGGACCCTGCTGGCTGTGTGCGCAGGTGGCATTTTGGGATTGTAAGTGGATTTTGGTATTAATATATATGCAAAGTACTGTTGGATATCTAATGCCATTTGGACCTATATGGTTATGATTGATGCGAACCTGGGTTATATGATTAAGTTGTGGAAGTATCTGTTTAATTGCTATGAACTATGAAAGTATCTATGTTTCTGGTATATGTATATATGATTTGTTAATCGCTGCACGTATAATTTTATGTGCTGATAATTGGTATTGCGCACGTGGATGCAGAGGTATTTATTAGATCTGTGCATAGAAATAGCTCTGTTACAGCATGGATAATATTATCAATAAACCTGCGAATAGATCTATTAGTGAAAAATCGATAAGATGGGAACGCAGATCTGCTTGAATTACCTACTCTCTCTTAGGGTGTGGAAACCTGGTTCCAACACCCTCCCATACTGCTTCAGGTGAGACTTTGGCCTACGCAAGCAGGTCACTGCTGAAAGGGCTCGTAGTATAGGGGTTTTTTGGAAAACCTTAACCCCCGAACATGGGTCAGGACCCCTCGAGCCAACAAATGGTTTCGTTGCCGGGACTGGGAGCATTTTGAGAGAGAGATCAGGCAATGCCAAGAACACATTGGAGACCTAAGAAGAAAGAGATCGATGAGTAGTTCGAAAATCAAATTCAGGAATTCGCAGTAAGGGAGAATAGTAGTGAAAAGTTGACCACAGAGATGTGGAATAATAAGTACATTTTCATAAAGATCTACAAAATTTTCTTTGTGACATTTGTGACCAAGCTTCAGGAGTGGCTCGCAAGGCTCGTAGATTTCCAGAAGTGTTGGAAGGACGAACGGGTCACGCAGTGGACCCCAGAGATGATTCAACAGTTAGAAAAGACTGATAACACCATCACTCGCATGGTAGATCACTGAGTGGACAGTGTGATAGGAGGGTTTGTGACAGAATTTGCAATTCATCAATTTGTGTCCTAATCCGAGGCGGAATGAAGGTTCTTCAAGGGTTTCCTGGGTAAGTTTCTAAAAACTTTGCCATTACTGATTAAGATCTTATTGTGCGAAAAGAGCATTTTGTGCAACCATACAGAGTGAATGAGCTCCGATCAAAGTGAGGGTACAACACAGAGTGGTAAGTACTACATAACTAACCAAGAAGGAGATAGATCTTTCTATAGTCCAGTAAGGGATTCGGCTGCACAACAATATCTGACTACACCATTATCGAGCCAACACAGGGGTAAGAACTCACTCGTACCTCCTGCCCCACCAGAAGATGAGATGGCCTCGCACATGAAGCTACCTACCTTCAAGGGCATTGGGGATGAAGACATGGATCGGTTCTGGTTTGTTGTAGGATCAGTATAAATTGCATAGAACGTGTCCAGTGACGCTGTGAAAAGGGCGCAACTATCCCTTGCCTTTGAAGGAAGAGCCTTGGGCTAGTATATGGGATACATAGCTCAACATGCGAATGTGACCATCAAAGAAATTAAGAATGCCTTGAAACAACAGTTCAAGAAGCCTAAGTCTTACTCTCAGATAGTGACTCGATTTGAAAGATTTTAAGCAAGGATTGTCCGAGTCTGTATGGGAGGCTGACCAACAGTTAAAAAGAAGGTAATTAGAGAAGGAGGATTTTTTTATGATGAAAGACAACACACTAAGTGGTTCATTACTATGCTGCTGCCCCACCTACGCATGCCAATGGGACATCAAGCCATTGAATCGTAGGAAAATGCCTCAGAGATTGCGATGAAGCTGGAAGCTGCGCCAAGGGACGATACCCAGTTAGGAGTATAATAAATAAAATGACAGTTAGAGGCAATGCATATGGGGATCCAAAATTTGCGGAAGGAATGAGGAATAGAGGCTATCCCTGACAGGTGGTGCATACGATGCAAGGTGAATGGCCACACCAAGGATAATTATCCACTGCTAGCAGATTATATGCAGGCTAGGGGACCCAACCCATTGCGTCCTAGGGAAGTTGCAGGGCCAGGTGGGTCGGTGCTCTGGTGTGATGATTGTTGCGTGGCTGGGATGCATGATACCAACCATTGCCCGCCTTGCTGCATATGTCCCAAAAGTGAAACAACAATGGTGCAGGTTTTGTAGATCTGTAGGAAATGATGAGAAGAACTGTCGGACCTATGATCTGATGATAGATAGAGGAAACCTATATAGGGTACAATCAAACCCTTCTTCACCAATATCCCCCTCTGGTTTGGGTGGCTCCCCAGCTAGGTGTAGGGGAGGGGGCCGAGGTGGAAACACAGGTAGGGGGTGAGGACAATTGATTTGATATAATTGTGGAGGAATAGGGGACTTTGCAAGGGATTTCACGAACCTTGCAAGAAAATCCTGCAGATATTGTAGACAGCTGGATCATGTGATTGAAGATTGCCTGATTCTAATAGCCAAGATGTAAGAGAAGCAGCATACACCTACGTAGAATGTACAAAGGGTTAAGGCGGAACCTTGAGATGAAGGACCAAGTTTTAATGTTATAACACACAGTGGCATGGACACTAGAGGAACTATAGAGAAAGTTGAGGTGGAGCCTCTTATCTGGAAAGCAACCATTAAACAAGAATTTTTGGACTTACAGAAGGAAAAAGACACCTTTGTCGCAGCTTGCCAAGACTTTGCTAAGGCTGTGGCATCTACTCCTCAAGCCCCCATGAACCTCAAAGCAGATGATGAGGTTAAACCATCCTGCAGGCATGCATGAAGATGATGCGCAACCAAAGGGCCGTAGAAAACCTCCAAGCTTTAATAGACAGTTGCGCAGAAAGAGCAACCCCAACTATGGAAATTAAGGATGTACACAAACTATATAAGAATAAGAGACGAACTGGTATGGAGATGCGGTTAACCACGCAGATTGGTGATTATGAGATGGATCAGGTTATTCTAGACCTAGGCTCAGATGTGAAGGTACTACCTAAGAAAACTTGGCAGCGAATGGGAGAACCTAAGTTAGAATGGTCCACTATCCAGCTGCGCATGGCTAATTAGCAGAAGATCATACCATTGGGGAGATTATCAAAGATCATGGTAGATATCGTAGGGGTTAAGGTTCAGGCTGACTTCAAAGTCATTCAGATTGTGGAAGATGCAGACCCTTATCCTGTGCTCTTAGGATTGGACTGGGCCATAGATATGGGTGGTATTATCAATTTGAAAAAGAGAAGCATGGTGTTTGAAAGTGAAGGAACACGAGTGGTAGTACCGCTAGACCCCGCAGAAGGAGAAAGGTATACAGAGCCGGTGCGTGAGGAAGAAGAGGTGGATGACATCTATAAGTTAATTGTGAAGGATGAAGACTGGATCAATCCTACGACCGATGGTGTGCTTTTCTAGGAAAAGGATAACGAATGCTTTTCCGACTCCGATGAAGAAATGGAAAATTGGCAAAACCAGTTACATGACGTCTCTACACTGCGTTGCCTGTTAGACTCCTATACCCATAGGTGTCATATTTCATGATTGACTTGATGGACTATGTAATATGTTCATACCTTTCCTTGTTGCAAAGGTTTTCCATATTTTCAAAAGAAAAAAAATAAAAAAATTTAAAAAATGTAAAGAGGGTATACCCTAAAAGAAAAATCAAAGGGTGAAAAGAATAAAATGGTCAAAAAAGTAAAAAAAATGAACCCCAAGAAAAAATAGACCAGGAAAGTATGCAAGTCTAAATGCCACTACTATTTCATTTTCTATAATAAGTAAATGTGTGCAGTTTGTTAAACTTTTGCCACAATTTATGAAGAGTCAAACTGTTCAAACTTGACTCATTCATTTTTCAATTTCATGTTGTAGAATAGAGAATAAATATCTGGCCAAACTGTTTAATATTGGCAGATAAATAGATAGGTAGAGTAAATAAAAGGAGCTCAACAGTTTAATCTAAGCCCTTGGATGTAATAAGGTTAGAATTAGATAGATTTCATATGTAAAATAAAAGTGTGATAAGGGTTTGCCAATCTAAGTGCACCCTAATAAAGAAGAAAAAATGATAGAGTAAAGTAGGTAGGGTAGGTAGATGATGTTGCAGAATTACATGTGATGATCAATGGCTTTAGATGTGTTAAATCTTTTATTTTCATCACAAGTGCAAAGACAGACACTCCACTGGAAGAGTTTCAAGCAGAGCAAAGTCAAATTATTAACTTCCCCTCTCATTTTTCCCTAAACATTTCACTAATTTCCCCTAAGTACTAAGGTATTTGAAAATTAAAGGGGCTCAAGGCATTTCCTTGACTTTTGGAGGGACCGGACTTACCAACAATTGGACAAGCCTAAATACTTGAATCATTCTTCATATTATTAACTCACTTTCTAAATCCTTTTCCTAAGTAAAATCCCATTTTACTTAGAAAGATCATGCATTATTTCTCACAAAACCTCAAAAATCACATTTTATCCTAAGTTTAAGTGATCAAGTGATTATAATGTGCAATTTGCTTTTTAAATCTTCACTTTCTTAGTTATATTAATGTGTGTATTTTGAGTTTAGTATTGTCCTTTGTCATATTAACATTGGATTTTATTTTATTATCTCCTCATAGAAATGACCCTCCTATTATATATAACTCCTTTTTATATAATATCCCAAAAAACCCATATATTATAGTTTTAACCAAAGTATTTAATCCCCACTCGTTCAAATAAAAAACCCACTTTATACGCCTTTGGTTAAAATATATCATTATATATTATTCCCGCTCCCTATGGTAAATAAATCATGTTGATTTAATTACTATATAATAAAATATTCAAAAAATGATTTAAACATATTTTATATATGTTTGAAACAAAAATTAATACATATTTCCTTCCCCGACTCCCCTTCAGGAATTAATTAATCCCCACGATTAATTAAGAACCTAACCCACCAATCAAAACGCTCCTGATACGATTAATTGATAATAAATTGCGTCGGGCCCTCCTATTAACTCCCCGTCAACTTCATGTCCCGAAACACCGTTCGATCAGCCTCTCCAAGATCAACGGTTATTGATAATTCCGCTGGCCATCCTGATCCGAACAATAACGCGCGAAAATCCGGTGGTTTTCAAACAGTGTCATTGCCACGCGTCATTCACTCTATGGAATCGCTTCCCATCTGCTCAATACCGCCCTCCCTCAAAAGCGGTGCGAAGGAAATCGCTTACCGCCTGCCCTCTGTGACGTGTCCATCGTACTTGCTGACGTCATCATTAAAAACCCGCCAACCTTTTGACTTTGTGAATAAAACAAATATGCCCACGTCGTTTTAATTTTCTCGTGCACTAACCAGTCTTCCATGCAACAAATTTCAAAAAATCAACTGTTGAAGTCTGTCGACCGTTACCTTGCTGAAGAGAATTGCAGTCGAGTATTCCAAGGTTCTTCCTCCATAATCAGTACCTGTTCAAACCACTGTTCATTCAAAGCTTACCCGCCAATATCAACCATTTACCCGTTTAAACACAAACACCCTAGTGTCGCTCATTTTCACCTGATTATGTAGTAAAAACCTTTGTAACCCAGCTGCGCCACCTGAAGCCTCTGTTAACCAATTCGAGCATGGTTTACCTCCCAAAAATCATTCTAGATTCACTCCACAGACCTCTCAAAATCAAATGAAACCTTTTCGACCTCCCCCGCAAACCAATGCTTTCTTAACAATTTGTTTTGTTTTACAGGTGATCAGAAGACCACATCCTTGGATAAACAGTCTTAATACTAGTCATAAGACTTGTTTACTCCAAGAGTGTTATCAAATCTATTCAAATAGAGATGGAAGATAAAACATACAGTTGAAAGAAAAGCAAAGGAAACAGGATATCAAGAGACTATCAAACAGTATTAAAGAAACCTAAACTACATTGTTGCAAAAGGACACAAGAAAGAACTAAAGAGCATCGTGAATTAAAGAGTATCGTGATTGATGACCAAGTTTGCTAAATCAGCTAGTATGAAGATAAACAATAGTGGAAGACAAGCTACAAAACAAAAAATAACATACAAGTTCATGACAAAGAAGACAGATAAAAATAGAGCTAAAAAGTAAAAAGTAAACAAAGAAACAATGAAAGAAAACATGATATTGAGGGTTAAACAAAGATGAAAATACTTTCACCAAGATACAATGAAGTTTATCTAAAGGAAAAAGTAAAACAAAGCTAAAAGAACAAAAAGGTGAAAAAGATGAAAAACACAACAAGAAGCATGATGGCGAATTTCATGCTTTAGTCATTTTTTGCGCAGAAACTATTGTGATCAATCCAAGATGAATTTTGTAAAATCAAGGAGGTTTATGTTCTTAAGAGGACCATCTACAAAAATCTCTCACTTTTCTAACAAATTTATTACAGGTTTTGAAATATTAAAAAATGTTGAGCACTTTAGCAGAAAATTCCAAAGCAGTCACTATTTTTGCAGAAGATTGTGGCCAATCCAAAATACATCATACAAAATCGAATGAGGTTTTTGTAGCTAAGAGACCCATCTACAAAAAACCAATATCACTTTTTGTACAAGATAGATTTACAATGAGAGACATGCAATATTTATTAAAAGTTATTTTTCGATCAGGAAAACTCTGTTTTACACATATTGTTACAGAGCCTATTGTGCACATCGGAAGAGGAATTTTAGGAAACTGAAAGAGGTTTATCTCACCAACATGGTGATACACAATAACCTCTTTCACTTTTTACATATATATTACAGATTGAGAAATAAAAATATATCATTGGACCCCAAGTTTGTAGAATTGTTGGAGTAGAATGCACAAAGAAAGGAAGCAGTTAGTGACTTGGATGCCTCATCATCAACTAAGAGTTGGATCAAATTCGAATTCTCCTCTTTTTCATCACCTATCCATAAGAAATAGTGCCAAATAGATGCATTAGTTTGAGTGTCCTTTACTTATGTTCTATTTATGTAAAATAGTTGGAGAGATTTGTGAACTAATCTTGATATTTTTTCAAGATATTTTAGTTTAGAATTTGTATAAATACTTCACTCTTGGAAGTATTTTGGGTGGATTATTAGACTCTGATGTAACATTGAATATTTTGGAATAAAGAGCTTTGGAGAAATTTTTCGTGGCAAAACTGGACAAGGAATTGAGGCAGAAGACTTTTCTTAGGATTCATGCGTCAAATGAAGGATCAATAAGTCATCTCTATCTCATGTTTTGAAGTTTCATATTTGTTTACAATATCATCTGTGTTTCATTATCTTAATATTTAACAAAAATGATTAAATCAGAAGGTACTTAGGTGTAATCTTATTTCAGTCGTTAGTATTCTAAATTTTTTCTTCTAAACTAGTTTAAACAGCGAATTCTTAATTGCTCCTGTTTGTCTAGTTCATGTATCTTTGGTTATTTAGTAAAGAATACTTAACTAATATTTATTGATAATCAATCTATTTCTCTTATCTTGAATGTGTTGAAATATTCTTTATTGCCTTTCATCTGTTTTAATTCCATTCCATTCACTTTAGATCTATAATTGTTTCTAGTTTGATTATCTTGCCCTGATAAACCATCTTTTGTTAAAAAACTTAAGCCAGTGCAGCCAATCCTTTGACTCCATTAGCCCAATGGACTGAAACTACTTGATCTTAATCTCAGCTAAAGAATTCCATCAACCTAAATTCAAACAAAACCCCTGGACTTTATAACTAGCCTAATACCTTGCAAAACAAAGCTAAATTTTATAGAGAGAGCCCTCTCTGGGTACAGATTGGCTAGATTTTGTACCTGAAGGTTGGTTTGTGGTTACCTCGGACCCCTTTCCTCTTCCAAAAACTTCAAGGAAAATCTGAGTGATAACATAGTGGCGACTCCACTGGGGACCTGAATATTTTCATTGTTACTATTTTTTATTTTATAAACTACACACGGAGCCTGAAGATTAGCCAGGTAGCCTTTGAAACTGCTTTTGCTTTGCAATTGCAGAAGTAAATAAATGTTGTTTCAGTCTATCTCCGGTCTAGTTTATGGATTGAACATCTAGTTTCAAATACTTGATCAGTTCCTCTTGTCAAATAAGTCTTTAAGAAAGTTTAAATCTCATATCTAAAGCCTCTTAAAGAAATCATAGAAGTTGTTTTGAAAATTCATAAAAAAACAAAATAATCATAAAATACTCAAAATTTGGTTTCCTGAAGAACTAAATTTTTCTTCAGAATTGTTTTACAGGTTTAGATCTGATCTTTGATGGTGGATAGGGATCAGACACACAAAGGTTAAAATCATCCACCTGGTGACTCCAAAATCAATTTCACTACCAAGACTCCACTGGAGGAATGAACCTCAAAGAAAAATATGGAAAGATCAGGCTTTCAACTTGGATCTTAATCCAAGACATTATGTTCTTTCTCATTAAGAAAGTTTTTCAATGTATATTGTATTTTATAGAAGATCTTAGATTAGTTTTTAGTTATTTTCCTTTGAAGATTGTAAGTAATAATTCTCCTAATCTCTTTGAGCAGTTTTCTTATGAATCTAATGATGATCATTTTCCAATTAAGAAGCCTCAAATAATCAAGACTGATCTTACAATCCCTGTACATATCCCTGTGCCATATAAAGTTCCAGATAGATATAAGCCCCTTATTTTACCTCCTATACTCCATGATTTTCCTAAAAAATACTATAAGTATCTTCCCAGATTTGATGGAGAGAATGGTATCACGGCCCAAAAACATATTCAAGGTTTTGAAAATTATTTGGATTTTTTTGAGATTGATGAAGATGATGTTAAAATCAGAATTTTTGCTCTTTCTTTGCAAAATAGAATAAAGAGTTGGTTCAAAAATCTGCCTAATGCTAGCATCTCAAATTTCCAACAGTTTATCAAACTTTTCCTTGATAGATGGATAATCAAAGTTAATCATTTTGTGATCATGGAAGAATATAATCAATTAAAGAGACATCCAAATGAAACAATACAACAATTTTCTGACAGATTTAATCAAGTTTATTATTCATTGCCAGAAAATATTAGACCTCCTCATGATTCAGCTATCTTGCATTATCCAAGTGCCTTTGATCCAGAAATAGAATTTCGATTAAGAGAAAGAGATCCAAAAACACTTGTACAGATGCAGAACATTGCAGTCGATGTAGACATTAATCTGCAAATTAAACAGGAAAAGTTGAAAGCATAAGAAGAGGAAAAGAAAAACATTGCAGAAGTAAAACTCAGCCTTTTGGTAAGAAAACTAGATGAAATAACACAGGAGATCACTATGAAAGAAGAATTTTTTATTCAAGATCACCATGAAGAAATAGAAGAGGTTGATAGCCATGAACAAATTCCTCTTAATTCAAATTATCATAGATCAGAAAATGAATTTACAAATCAATATGAGGAAGAGGAATCTGGTGATCTAATGTGTATGTTTGATGACATTCCTTCTTTTGATAATTTACTTAAGTATGATCATTATGATGATAGTTATGTTCTCCAAACTCAAGCTAACTTTACAAAGCAATCAGAAGCTAATTTGTGAGATGAAGAAACTCAGTTTCAGCAGATTGAAGACAGTAATCAGCCAATACAAATCAGCCATGAGAGTGAGAAAGAAAGAGCAGAAAATGTGGAAAAAAGTGAAGGTTCTTTACCTCTTTGTTTTTCTTTATTTTAGTTCATTAGAGACAACTATCATGCCATCAATAATCAACAATATTTAGGAATTGTGATTGACAACAAAGAAGATAATGAAACTATTAATCAAGATATTTCTGTTTCACAATTACAATTATCAAATTCGATTGAAGTAAATGATCAAATGACACAAGAAAGTTCCATACCACTATGTTTTGAACCATTTCAGCTTTTAAAGGAAATGTGGTATAACATATTTAAAGAAAAGGATGAGAAACTTGTTGAAGTTTATGAAGTCCCATGGAAACCTATATGCTATAGGTTGCAGCCATTTTTCCAAGTTTTTCAGGATCCAATAGCAGATATGTTGAATATTGAAGGCATTCGAAGCATTCTTCTATTAACTAACTATGATTTTCAGAATCAAGATGATAAAGGATTCAACAATCAAACATTACAATCAGTAGGAATATCATCACAAATCTTATCTGAAAGTTTGCAGGGAGATAAAGTCGAAAATAACATTTTAGATTCATGGCATGGAGGCCATCCAGAACAGATGTACAGTTGTTCAGATCAGTTAAACATCAGTGTATATATTTTGGAAGATCCTTTTGTACAGTTTCTAGAGTCAACAAAGGAAATCAAGTGTTTCCTTATCCTCTCATTTGTTGACAAGTTTCTAATAGGTTGCAGAAGTACAATTTTGATAATCAAAAAGAAAATGCAACAAAATCTATCAAAGTACATAATGCTTGAATGGTTGCATTGGCTATTTCATTTTACCTAACTAGCAGTTGAACAGTAGATTGAGTAGGTAGATGAGTGCTAATAAGCTCAGGATTTTGAGCATTTTTCTTTTTTAGTTTTCAATTTTCAGCTAGTTTTTCATTAAGTTGGTTTGAAAATTTTTGTGTGTTGTTTTAGTTTCAGATCAGATTTCAGGTTGCAGAAAAATGACTATATTCAATTCAAGATTTTCAGCCACAACAAATGCATGTTTGGGATTGGACCAAGGCAAGAGATTTCCAACTGGGAAACAAAGTTTTAAGTTTTGAGTGGATAGTAACTTACTAGAGTTGAAGCCCGAGGAAAAGGCCCTAAGCTTCAGAAGTATTACTGTCATACATACAATAAAGCAACAAGGAGAAAAAGATTCCATGGTTCAGTCATAATCATTTTGAGGCCAACTGACCTGTTGTTCTTGACTTTTCACCAGGAAAAGCCATCCCCAAGTGGAGCCAGTGTTAGACTCCTATACCAATAGGTGTCATATTTCATGATTGACTTGATGAGCTATGTAATATGTTCATACATTTTCTTGTTGCAAAGGTTTTCCATATTTTCAAAAAATCAAAAAATTTAAAAAATGTAAATAGGGTATACCCTAAAAGAAAAATCAAAGGACGAAAAGAATAAAATGGTCAAAAAAGTGAAAGAAATGAACCCCAAACAAAAATAGACCATGAAAGTGTGCAAGTCTAAATGCCACTACTATTTCATTTTCTGTAATAAGCAATTGTGTGCAGCTTGTCAAACTTTTTCCACAATTTATGAAGAGTCAAACTGTTTAAACTTGACTCATTCATTTTTCAATTTCATGTTGTAGAATAGAGAATAAATATCTAACCAAACTGTTTAATCTTGGCAGATAAGTAGATAGGTAGAGTAAATAAAAGGAGCTCAACAATTTAATCTGAGCCCTTGGATGTAATAAGATTAGAATTAGATAGATTTCCATATGTAAAAGAAAAAGTGTGATAAGGGTTTTCCAGTCTAAGTGCACCCCAATAAAGAAGAAAAAGTGGTAGGGTAAAGAAGGTAGGGTAGGTAGATGATGCTGCAGAATTACATTTGATGATCAATGGCTTAGATGTGTTAAATCTTTTATTTTCATCACAAGTGCAAAGGCAGACACTCCACTGGAAGGATTTCAAAGCAAAGCAAAGTCAAATTATTAACTTCCCCTCTCATTTTCCCTAAACATTTCACTAATTTCCCCTAAGTGCTAAGGTATTTAAAGATTAGAGGGGCTCAAGGCATTTCCTCGACTTTTTGAGGGACCGGACCCTCGGCCCAATAATTGGAAAAGCCTAAGTACTTAAAATCATTCATCATCACACTCATTTACTTCCAAAAAATATTTTCCTCAGTAAAATCCCATTTTACTTAGGAAAATCATGAGATATTTCATAAAAAACCCTCAAAATCACATTTTATCCTAAGTTTAAGTGATGAAGTGATTATAATGCAATTTGCTTCTAAAAACTTCACTTTCTTAGTTATATTAATGTATTTTGAAGTTTACCTTGTCCCCTTGTCATATTAACATTGATTTTATTTATTAACTCCTTATAGAAATGACCTTCTCCTATTATATATAATTCCTTTTATATAATATCCCAAAAACCCATGTATTATTATTTTAACCAAAGTATTTATTCCTCACTCGTTCAAATAAAAAACCCACTTTATATCCCCTTTGGTTAAAATATATCATTACATATTATTCTCTACTTCTATGGTAAATAAATCTTTTTGATTTAATTACCGTATAATAAAATATTCGGTGATTTAAACATTTTTTATATATGTTTCTGAAAATAAAAAGAAATAGTACATATTTCTTCCCCTCTGATCGCTTTTTAGGAATTAATTAATCCCCATGATTAATTAAGAACTTAACTCCGCCAATCAAAACGGGCCTTGGTTGATTAATCGAGCAATAAATTGCGTCGTGCCCTCCTATTAACTCCCGTCAACTTCTATCGTCACCACCGCTTGATCAACTGCCTAAGATCACCTGCTAATATAATCTTTACCGCTATCCTGATCCGAACAGAACGCGCTAAAGCTTATGGTTTTCAAACAACGCCATACACGCGCGTTTCATCCACTGGAATCACGCCATTCGCCTCAATACCACCTTCCTCAAAAGCGTGCGGTAGAACCGCTATCACCGTCGGTGGACGCTGGGCCCATCGCACTCCACACGCCATCATTAAAACCCGCCAACCTTTTCGATTGTGAATAAAACAAATGTCCGCTGCTTTCATTATCTCGCACTAACCAATCTCCATGCAACAAATTTCTAAAATCAATCAAGAAGTTCCAATAACTGCTACTCTTGTCAAGAGAATTCCGCTTTATATCTCCAAGGTTCTTCCGCCTATAACAGCACTGCTTAAATAACCTGCTCCTTCAAAGCTACCTACCAATATCAACCGTTTACCCGTTTAAACACAAACACCATGTTGTTGCTCATTTTCACCGATCAGGCAAGAAAACCCTTTCAGAACCAAATCACACCACCGACTCTCACACCAATCTTGAGCATTGGATACTTTCCCAAAAATCATCTCTAGATTCACCTGCTGCACTCCCTCTCAAAATCAAATGAAACCTTTTCGACCTCCCCTGCAAACCAATGCTTTCTTAACAATTTGTTTTGTTTTACAGGTGATCAGAAGACCACATCCTTGGATAAACAATATTAATACTAGTCATAAGGCTTGTTTACTCCAAGAGTGTTATCAAATCTATTCAAACAGAGATGGAAGATAAAACATACAGTTGAAAGACAAGCAAAGGAAAAAGGATATTAAACAATTTACTGTTGAAACAGACAGTAAAAACCTAAACTACACATTGAAGGTAAAATGACACAGTAAAGAACAGTTAAAGAGTATCAGGATTAAAGAGTATCAGATTGAAGACCAAGTCAAGTAAATCAGCTAGCATGAAGATAAACAGCAGGGAAGACAGTTACAAAACAGAACATACAAGTTCATGACAAAGTGAAGACAGATAAAAAATAGAGCGGTAAAAAGTAAAAAGTAAACAGTAAACAATGAAAGAAAAAATGAAGATATTGAGGGTTAAACAAAGATGAAAACACTTTCACTAGACACAATGAAGTTTATCTAAAGTGAAAGTAAAACAGTTAAAAGAACAAAAAGGTGAAAAGATGAAAAACACAACAAGAAGGAACATTTTTGCAGAAATTTCATGCTTTAGTCATTTTTTTGCAGAAACTATTGTGATCAATCCAAGATGAATTTTGTAAAACTGAAGGAGGTTTATGTTCTTAAGAGGACCATCTACAAAAACCTCTCTCACTCTTCTAACAGCTATTATGGTTTTGGAAATATTAAACAATGTTGGAAAGCACTTTTTGCAGAAAATTCCAGTTAAGTCATCATTTTGCAGAGAAGATTGTGGCCAATCCAAAATACATCATACAAAAATGAAGGAGGTTGTTTTTCCTAAGAGAACCGTCTACAAAAACCTATCTCAATTTTTGCATAGTGATTTCATAATGAGAGATACATGCACATCTTTACAGACTATTTTTCAGACTCTGTAAAACTCTGTTTTACACATATTTTTACAGAGCCTATTATGCACAGCTGGAGAGGAATTTTAGGAAACTGAAAGAGGTTTATCTCACCAACATATTAATCCACAATAAAATCTTTCACTTTTTACATATATATTACGGATTGAGAAATAAAAAGATATCATTGGACCCCAAGTTTGCAAAATTGTTAGAGCAGAATGCACAAAGAAAGGAAGCAGTTAGTGACTTGGATGCCTCATCATCAACTAAGAGTTGGATCAAATTCGAATTCTCCTCTTTGTCATCGCCTATCCATAAGAATAAGTGCCAAATAGATGCATTAGTTTGATTGTCCTTTACTTAAGTTCTATTTATGTAAAATAGTTGGAGAGATTTGTGAACTAATCTTGATATTTTTTCAAGATATTTTAGTTTAGAATTTGTATAAATACTCCATCAATTGGAGTAGTAAGGGTGGATTCTTATACTTTGATGTAACATTGAATATTTTGGAATAAAGAGCTTTGGAGAAATTTTTCGTGGCAAAACTGGACAAGGAATTGAGGCAGAAGACTTTTCTCAGGATTCATGCGTCAAATGAAGGATCAATAAGTCATATCTATCCCATGTTTTGAAGTTTTATATTTGTTTACAATATCATCTGTGTTTCATTATCTTAATATTTAATGAAAATGATTAAATCAGAAAGTACTTAGGTGTAATCTGATTTCATTCGTGATTATTCTAAATGTTTTCTTCTAAACTGGTTTAAACAACGAATTCTTAATTGCTCCTATTTGTCTAGTTCATACATCTTTGGTTATTAGTAAAGAATACTTAACTGCTCTTTATTGATAAGCAATCTATTTATCTTCTCTTGAATGTGTTGAAAGATTCTTTATTGCCTTTCATCCGTTTGAATTCCATTCCATTCACTTTAGATCTATAATTGTTTATAGTTTGATTATCTTGCCCTGATAAATCATATTTTGTTAAAAAACTTAAGCCAGTGCAACCAATCCTTTGACTCCATTAGCCCAATGGACTGAAACTATTTGATCTTAATCTCAGCTAAATAATTCCATCAACCTAAATTCAAACAAAACCCCCAAAATTTATAACTAGCCTAATACCTTGCAAAACCAAGCTAAATTTTATAGAGAGAGCCCTCTTTGGGTACAGATTGGCTAGATTCTGTACCTGAAGGTTGGTTTATGGTTACCTCAGACCCCTTTCCTCTTCCAAAAACTTCAAGGAAAATCTGAGTGATAACACTGGCTACGAATCACAAGGGAATTCCGATGCATATCCTCAGAGGTAAAAGAACTTCCCTACTTTGATGGTTACAGTAGCATAAAGGAATTTTTGTGAACATTTGAAGCTGAGGTTCCAAGGAAACGAAGGCTATGGGCCCTTAACCTAGATATGCGTGCAACACCTGCAAGATGGTGGGACACGCATAAGGGGGCATTACAGGATTGGGAGGAATGTTGGGATATGATTCTCTTATGATTTGAGCCTCCGGCCGACGTGCGCGTCAAAATATTTCTTGGCCCACGGGATCTGCGCGAACTTTTGTTCACCTGGATGGAGAAATGGTGGGATTGCACTACAGAAGAATGGGTTCACTTGTTTATTCATGCCTTGGGACCAATTCCCACTGCATGGTACTTAGATGCGGAGCTACATCAACGCACCCGCCACTGGGAAACCATAAAGGATGAATTTTTGGAGACATTATGGTTAACAGGAGGATCAAAGGCGCTTGATGAAGCTCTGCAGGATATAGATACCTTTGTATTTGGTGAATCCAACCCCTATGCAGCATTGGAAATACCAACATGGGAAACAAAGATGCAGGATATTGTGAACTACCACAATATCACCATAGAATAATGTGATGAAGATCCGCGCAATGTTTCGATCCCAGAATTAGAGGGGGAATGCGCTGTTGCAGGACCTGTATTACACATTGTGGATGTTACAAAGCCTCTGAAGTTGCGAGAGGTTAACATTGACATGGAAGAGCAACCTAAGTTGGCTAAAATTGGGGATTACTGGGATTATGAGACAATAGGCAAGGTTGCAGAATTGCTCACGAAATATCACGACTTATTTTCGAAATTTTTTTTGGAGCTTAAGGGGATCACAGGGGACTTAGGGGTTATGCGCATCACACTGAAAATAGATGCATTCCTTGTGAAGCAACGCCCTTATTGGCTGAACCCTAAGTATAAGCAGAAGTTTTGGGAGGAAATTGATAAAATGCTTGTCGCAGTTATCATCGAACCGGTCGAACAGTCAGACTCGGTGAGTCCTTGTTGGAAATATGATGCAATATGTTGTCCTTGATGGAAACCTACTTGATGAAGTTGTTCTTGATGGAAACCTACTTGATGAGTTGACTTTTGATAACAAACTATTTGTTAAAGATGTAAAAATGATGTATCTACAGATCAGTTCAGATGTGACAGAGAAAGGAATTCCAGTAAGTACCAGAGAAATGATAAATATAAGATGTCACAATGTATACGCAGGTTTGATGAAGGAAACCCGTGTATGGACGCAATGTATACACTACTTTTATGAAGGCAACCCGCGTATACATTCAAGGTTAGCATATATGCAGTTTTTATGAAGAGAAGTTGCGTATACACGCAGAAACGAACGCTCCAGGTCGCGTATGTCTTTTGCTATCTAAAATTATGATACCAAGGGGCATTACCATGGTATTAGCCCACAGTATTGAGCGTTGCATTGTCTATTTGATTCCGTCTAAGAATAACATCATAAGTTGTGTGGTTTGGATCATGGTATTCATAAATGTTAAACTATATAAGAAGAATAAGATCATAGTGAAAGGGTGTGCATGTGTTTGGGTATTGAATGAATACTTCACTCTGAGGTATATCTACATGGAATGGGTTGTAGTTTATTGATAGATATGAATTAATAATGAACCTATGAATAAAATGATGGATCGGGATCTCTAGACCTGAAATGACTATATAACTTCTAGATCTGTTTATGGAATGTTTAGATCTGAGATGTGGTGAATGTTTTCTAAAGTGAAGGGTAAGATCTGAGCTATTTATTTGTTCTGAAGAGTTGTGCAGCCCTGCAATGTTTGCAGATCTATACGCAAGTTCATCGCAGTGAAAGCGCGTATATACGTAGGTTAGTTTCAGAAAAAGTGCGTATGGAATCTAAGGTCAGTCCTGAAATAGTTGCAGATATATATGCAGGTTTGTCTCTGTGAAAGCGCGTATATACACATATTCAGTGAAGTAAAAGCGCATATGGAATCTAGGGTTTTTCTGAAGTGTGCAGAAGGAAATCTTTGATCTGTTTTGCTGTATTACTGTTGTCTGTCAAGATGTCTTCATATAGATTCGAGTTGTTTGAATACTGATTATGTTGCTAGTTTATTATGATTAAAGATCAGTGGTTGGTTGGTTGATTGGTTGATGATTCAATGAATTAATTGAATGGGTTATAAGTTTCAGTTTGATGTATGTTCTTTGAGCTTAAATGTGTGGAGTGGGTCCAGTCTGAAAATCTGATGAAAAGAGGCCTACAAGGTGTGTTGTGTGGAAGCTGTTGGATCCAGTATGAAAATTGATGAAACGTGGTCCATGGTGGAGCTGAGGATCGAAGCCTTTAGTGAGGGGGTTGTAGCTACCTTCCAGTGGTAGCTGGTAAACGAGATTAGGGGGTAGTAGCTCCCTTCTAGGAGTGGCTGGTAAACGAGATCAGGAGTTGAAGCTCCCTTCCAGTAGTAGCTGGAGAATGAGAGAAGGTTGCAGCCTTTTGCAGGTGGGTTCCTGCGTGCTAGTACGAGTCTGCGTCAGTACATGATTGTAAGAAGTTTTATTTATAATAAATATTGAAGGTAGAGACAACAACAGTGGTGGTTTTCTCCCGAATTGGGTTTCCACCTTAAATCATGGTGTTCATGTGTGTTGCTTATGTGTGATGATTTATTTTGTTCTTACTGCACATGCTTACTGCTTACTAAACATCTGATGAATGAATGATGCACTGATCTAAGTAAAGAATTATATGCATAATAATATCTCTGGTAATACACAAATTTTCTTAAGAATATCCATGTGTATACATGAGTTGGGTTCATTAAAGTCACGTATGGAATTTAGAGAAAGGAAAAAGTAAAAGTTTTGAGTAAGCTCTAAATGCTGATTCACCCCCCCCCTCTAAGTATTTTTCCCAACACGGAAGAGAAACCTAAGTTGGCTAAAATTGGGGATTACTGGGATGATGAGACAATAGGCAAGGTTGCGGAATTGCTCACAAAATATCACGACTTATTTCGACAAAGTTTTTGGAGCTTAAGGGGATCACGGGGGACTTAGGGGTTATGTGCATCACACTAAAAATAGATGCATGCCCTGTGAAGCAATGCCCTTATCGGCTAAACCCTAAGTATAAGCAGAAGTTTGGGGAGGAAATCGATAAAATGCTCGCCACAGGTATCATCGAACCGGTCGAACAATCAGACTTGGTGAGTCCCATGGTGGTTCAGGAAAAGAAGACGAAGGGGTAAATCCACATCTGCATGGACTTACGCAAGTTGAATGATGCTTGCATACATGATCCTTTTCCAACACCGTTATCTGATGAGATCCTGGATAGCGTAGGAGGCTAAGAAGCGTACTCGTTCACTGATGGGTTCTCAGGGTACCATCAGATCCGAATCGCACCTGAAGATTGTAGTAAAAATACATTCTCTACCGAATGGGGATCCTTTTAGTATATGGTCATGCTGTTTGGACTCAAAAATGCCCCTGCCATCTTCTCGCGGGTAGTAGTCATAGTGTTCAAAGAGTTCATCCATAAATTTCTAGAGGTATACTTTGATGATTGGACTGTCTTCAGCTTAGTAAATACACACGTTTATAACTTGCGCATGATGTTGGATGCCTGTTGAAAGCACCAGATTTCCCTGAATATTAAGAAATGTATCTTCTACGTACCCTTCAGAATCTTGCTCGAACATATAGTTTGTTGACAAGGGTTGATGGTTGACCCTACGAAAGTGGCAATTATCATCAATCTAGCTGTACCTACGACTGAGAAACAACTGCATTTGATCCTCAGACATACGGGCTACTACATAAAGTTCATTCAGGGATACGCGCTGATCACAGTGCCTCTGGAAAAGCTGCTTAAGAAGGATATTTCACTTTTTTGGGATGACGAGTGTCAAAAGAGCTTTGAGCTACTCAAGGAAAAGATGGTCTCTGCGCTTATCCTTATCTTTCCAGAGTGGGCAAAGGTATTTCATGTTCACGTTGATGCTTCCGGAATCACCCTAGGAGAGGTCCTTATGCAGCCTGGAGATGGAGACATTGATCACCCAATTGCATTTGCTAGTCGAAAAATCTCTGGTGTGGAGCGTAATTATGCCACCACAGAGAAGGAGGGATTGGCCATGGTCTACGCATTACAAGAGTATTGGCACTATCTGTTAGGAGGACACTTCAAAATGTTTATAGATCATTCAGCTTTGAAGTACCCGGTGAATAAGCCTGTGTTGGGGGGGAAAATCTGTCAATGGCTTCTGCTGTTCCAGGAATACGATTTTGAAATAATTGTTAAACCAAGGAAGTTGAATGCGGGGCTAGATCACTTGTCCCGAATTGAGACTGGCGAGGAACCAACCAACCTGGAAGAATGATTTCTAGAAGTGCAACTTTTTGCTATTAAGGTAGTTGATGCACACTTCGCTGACATCATTTAGTTCTTGACTACAAGCATGGCACCCACAGAGTATTTGGTGCAGCAGAAGAAAGAGTTGATAACCCGCGCTGCAGATTTTACCATCATCGCAGGTTACCTCTATAAGATGGGAGCCGATGAAGTGCTATGAAGGTACATTTTGGAACATGAACGGCATGCTATCTTGACAGAGGCCCACGATGGGGTAGCAGGAGGTCACTATGTAGGGAATGCAACGACACAGAAGATCTTAAGAGTTGGATTATGGTGGCCTACCCTGCATAGTGACTCTCATGACTATTGTAAGGCTTGCAATACATACCAATGCACCGGAATACCATCCCACAGGGATGAAATTCCCCTTCAACTGCAAATGGCCCTGCAACCATTTGACAAGTGGGCCATCGATTTTGTCGGACCTATCAAACCACCTGGAAAGAAGACAGGTGCGCGTTACATTATAACTGCTACTGATTATGTAACTAGGTGGGCCAAGGCACAAGCAGTGAAGGAATGCACTGCAGATACCGCTGCGCACTTCATTGTTGACCAGATTTTGACCAGGTTTGGATGTCCGAAAATCCTGATGAGTGATCGAGGTACGCACTTTTTCAATAAAATGATACAGGCCTTGATGGAATAATTAAGGATTCATCATGCGAAAATCACTCCGTATCATCCTCAGGAAAACAGAGCAGTCAAAGCTTTTAATAAGGTCTTGGAGCACGCATTGACGAAGGTCTGTAATGCTAATCGCAATGATTGGGACGTGCGCATTCCGTCTATTTTATGGGCCTACCGAACCACTTGTAAGAATTTGACAAGGAAAACACCGTTTAGGATGGTCTATGGCAAGGAGGCCGTCATGCCCATGGAATATATTGTTCCTAGCCTACGAATCACATCCTTCAAAAATACGGCAGAGTCTGATATCATGGAAGAATGGTTAGCACGGCTTGTGGCTTTGGAGGAAGATCGTTTCATTGATAATTACCATCAGCTGTTTCAGAAGGCACGCAACAAGGCATGGCACGATCGAAATATTTGTCAAAAGACCTTTGCAGAGGATGACTTAGTCCTGCTATATGATAGCCAATTTGCAAAACACCCAGGGAAGTTCCGACAGCATTGGCATGGGCCCTATACAATTAAAGAAATCACGGATGGCGAGGCTATTCGATTAGATACCCTACGCGGCTATATGCTACCTGGCTATATCAATGGAAATGGATCAAATGAATATATGGCTGGAGTAGCTGCATGAAGAGGGATAGACCCACCAAGGAAGGTAAGTGCAGTAGGTACCATGCTCCATGCAGGGGGCAACCGTAGGATTGGTAGCCGGGGGGAGTGCGCCGAAGGTGCAGGAATAAACTCAGAATGCAGTAGTTGTGTTGGGAGCGCAGGAGGTATGCTAAAAGTGTAGGGGTGCGCTGAGAGCACAAGGGTGCACTGAGCGCACCAAGGGTGAGAAAACTATCTGTTAGAATAGTCAAATCGGGTGAAAATAAAAAATTACCATTGGAAGGAGCGGGCAACTGACATTTAATGAGGAAATTTCTGGAGATTTTTTACCGTTTGCTTGATGGTAAGTTCCAAGTGAAGTTTACCCTACCGTTGATCGATCAAAAAGTCTATAAAGAGGGCGGGATGGATCAGACAAGGGTTCTATATCGCTTGAATAGCTTGTACTTGGCAAGTTTGTCCTTGACGAATTTGTGTTGTAAGAATTTCTATGCCTATAGTGTACCTTTCATGTCTGAGCAACCTAATCCTTCTGACAGTGGCCACCCGGGGTTGGGATTCATTTTTCGCGCCAGAATGATGGCCACTAATCCTGCTAAATCCTCAGCAGCAGCGACCTCGGTAGAGCCATAAACCAAGGAAGTGGTGGAGATTGAGTCTGAAGCTAAAGAAGTTATCTCCACGCCGAGCCCAGTCACGAAGAAGGGAAAGGAAAAAGCACAGGTCTCAGGAACTACCCCGAAACCCACAAAATGGGCTAGAGGGTAGCCCCGTACTTCCCCAAGAAACGTAAAATCCCCGAGAGCGACGCCCAGACAGACGTCCCTGTGAGCGACGCCCTAGGCGTGGGTTGCTCGGGAAGAGGCTCAAGCCGCAAACCCAATCAACTGGTTACCTCCATTCGTTCGGCCGCACAGGCCCTCGATGCGCACACCAAAGAACCTCGACGGTCTGATCACCTACCTGCAGATGCCATTGACCCCGGGAGAGGTCCCCGTGATTGGTGAACCTTTTGGAAGGCTCCACAAGATCAAATTTGATGATCATGACCTGGCCATTTTGGAGGCCTTTCCAGAGTTGGCGCCTGAGTTATATCTTGAACGAATTCAGGAGGATGATGGGAGAAAAATTTTCCACGTAAGCTGGGTACATGGAGTGGCAAGATCTGCGCTCCTCAACCTACTCAGGATGCTGCATTTCAGCCACTACAACATCACGGACCGCCTGGTGCGTCAATTGCTTGCCCTGGTCTGTGATGGGTGTTTTTGGATCAAGGACCAAATCCCTATCGACACTGCGCTCATCCATCACATCACTAGTCTTCCTATGGAAGGGTTGGACCCTCTGCTACGCGTTGGGAAGAAATATGAGGTCAAAAATGCTAAATAAATGTGAAAAAAATACCATGTGGCTCGGAATACTAGCGGCTTCATGATAAAAACCATCAGTGATCCTGCTACGCAACTCAGGACCATGTTATTGGCATGTAAGATGATGAAAAAATGCTAGGTGGCCTTCGTCCCTGCATACGTAATTCAGTTAGTAGGCCAGTGCGAGAAAGGGGTCTGCTTCAACTGTTCACAATATTTGTGCAATGAGTTTTTGGCCAATGTCCGTGAATCCCAGGAGCAGGGATGGGCATTTTGCTATTCCTGGTTGCTACTTCTCATCGCACTGATAGCCTGGGAAGCACCTTAGGAATCGGTCCTTGCGAAGCTCACCCCCGACATGTTTGAGGGGACCCGATATACAAAATTATGGGATTCTAAGGATTCGCAACGTCTCGAGGACAACCATGTCTTCTGGGTCCTCTTTTAGAGTAGCTTGGAAGCAATCATTAATTCCCGACCACGGTTGTCTCCAACCATATATGACAGATACAAGGGCATTGCGGCATTCAAAATCACCATGCACAACGTCCAGATCATAGAACACAAGGATAAAGCCTTGACTTCGCTCCCTTATATGGTAGCAGATGAAGAAATTGACAACGTAATTGCAATCTAGCCTCCTAACTAGAAGATCAGCTTCAAAATTGGTGTGAAGGGCACCAAAGGAACTAGCACATCGAAAGTAATCCCACCTGTCGTCATCAAGGATACTAGAGGACCGAGCAAGAGAACCGGGAAGGACACGGGCACAGTAGCACAAAAGGATGCATAGCAGAAACAGACCACTGAGAAGGACATAGAAGCAGAGACTCAGCTAGATTCACTGCCAGACCCGGGTACAAAAGGACTGGATGCGGGAGGACCTGCCTCCCCCCGAGGCACGAAGCGAACAAGCGAGCTTGTCAAAGGGCCCCGAAAGAAGTAGCGCTCGCAGCGGATGAAACAAGATGAGACAGTCACGCTGACCGACGGGGACCTCGAACAATTTGCTCATGCGGTCAATTTGGCCATAGAAGATCGATGGTTAGCCTTAGAGGAACAAGAGAAAGCTACGATCGACACTCTTCAAGCCGAGCTTCGTGCCCTATAGTTTAAAACAGACATGCTGCAGACCAGTGTGATTCAGGTATGAACACCCTCGGCAACCAGCAGTGCAACGCTAGTTACAAAAGAAGGCTCCCTCTGTTCTGTACCTGGCACAACCCTTGTGATCAGTCCACCCAACTTGGGAATGCAAGTCCAGGTCAGTGCAGAAGTATTGCTGAACTTAGCTAGGCTGCCAAATGAGGCATTACAAGTTCTCCACACTTATTTGTTTCAGGAAATTCACCATCAGGACCAACAAGTGCACCAACAACTTGGTATGGATGAATAGACCATCGCAGAAAAGAATGCCGAAGTGTCACTCGCCACCGCGCAGCAAATGGAGCTGGAAAATTTAATTCACAGACTCTGCGCAGATGTCACAGAAGAAATCCTGGCCACAACCACCCCCCAGGCTAATATTGAGGGGTTGGTCGTAGCATTGAAGGCCTCCATGACATAAGTTCAGGTGGTTAGAAGATAGATGGAGCAGCAGATCGCAGATTTTCAGGCTAAGTTGCATCCTAAAACACCTCCAGAGGTACGGGCCCAACGAGCTGCGCTGGTTACCGCGGATACAAACGTCATCACAGGGAAGATTTCTCAGGGCGCCCAATTACTGGAAACAACCATGCATCTATGGACCAAGGTCCAACGCGATCTGATCCTGCAAGAAATAAACTAGGACCTACGACAGAAGGAAGAAGCATTTGGGAAGATAGAGGCTACATTGCCCACCTTGGTTCCTGCTCAGCGCTTGGCACGACTGAAAACTAGCCACACCCTCCAAAATGATATTGATGAACTTCGACACAAGAAGAAAGTTCTCGGTGACCTCCTGAAGCCTTGGGCTGCCAAAGCCCTCAAGCTCTCATAGGATGTTGATGTTGTTGTTAAGAAGCTAAACCATACTCTAAAGAGCGTCACCACTGCAACGAAAGGACCGAATTCGTAGAAGTTGGTAGAAATTGTGAAAAATGCTGCTGCTCAAAGTGAGGTGTGCTGCCCCCATTGGCCGAAGCAATCAGACTAATGCAGGTGTAGGTGAAGACCCCACCATCACAGTGACTCGGGATGAGTCACAAGATTGTGTTGGGGTACTGTTGGAACAGGGTCTCCTAAAAGCTGCGAATTTTGTCCATTTTTGTATATTTTTGATATTATTTAGTTTGACATAGGGGTTTTGGGGTGGGTCAAAGTCCCAAATGCGTTGTAATGGGTCAAGGGTAGACCAAGAGTCCGAAAACCACGGTTTGCGGACCATTGGATGTGTAGGCTAAATCAATATAAATAGATGAACCTTTTTGAGTCTTAAGGTAGGAAATAATTGAGATTGATGCTAAGCATGAATTGTTAGATCTGTTTTCGGGTTGTTGGGTAAGGAATCCTGCTGGTTGTGTGCACGAAGATCCTTAGTCCTACTGTGTTCAGACCCTGCTGGCTGTGTGCGCAGGTGGTATTTTGGGATTGTAAGTGGATTTTGGTATTAATATATATGCGAAGTACTGTTGGATATTTGATGCTATCTGGATCTGTATGGTTATGATTGATGCGAACCTAGGTTATATGATTAAGTTGTGGAAGTATCTGTTTAATTGCTACGAACTACGAAAGTATCTATGTTTCTGGTATATGTATCTATGATCTGTTAATTGCTGCACGTATAATGTTCTGTGCTGATAATTGGTATTGTGCACATGGATGCAGAGGTATTCATTAGATCTAGGCATAGAAATAGCTCTGTTACACCGTGGATAATATTTTCAATAAACCTGTGATTAGATCTGTTAGTGCGAACTCGATAAGTTGGGAACGCAGATCTACTTGACTTACCTACTCTCTCTCAGGGTACGGAAACCTGGTTCCACCACCCTCCCATACTGCTTCGGGTGAGACTTTGGCCTGCACAAGTAGGTCATTGCTGAAAGGGCCAGTAGTATAGGGGTTTGTTGGCAAACCTTAACCTTCGAATCTGGGTCAGGACCCCTCAAGCCAAAAATATGTGTAGGAGAAACATCCTTAGAGTTAGATAATTGGAAGTAAATATCTTGGCAGAATATTTATAGGCAGTCCTAGACAATAAAAATGTGCATCGTTGTCATAGATAGAGCCCAATAATTTCATCCAGGAAAGTGAAGAAAAGTGTTGGATTAGGGAAATGGACAAAGAAATAGTTCATATATAGAAGAAATATATGTGGGAATTGGTTCCTAAGTTGAAATATAAGAATATAATTGCACAAAAAAATAAATGAATATGGTAAGGTTGTGGGGAACAAGGCCATATTGGTCTGTAAAGGCTATGATCAAGTAGAAGGTATATATTTTGAGGAAACCTTTAACCCTGTACCCAAACTTGAAGCCATTAGAAAGTTTTTGGCATTCTCTAGTTTCAAGAACTTTAAATTTTATCATATGAATGTCAAGTTTTCCTTTATCAACAATGACTTGGAAGAGAAAGTGTATATTGAGTAACTAGAATGTTTTCTACTCTCAAAGAATGAATACAATGTGTGAAAATTGAGGAAAGCTCTATATGGAATAAAGCAAGTTTCAAGAGTGTGGTATTCTAGGCTAGATAAGTATCTACAACAACAAGGGTTCAAAAGAGGAACATCATACAACAATTTATGTAATAAATATGAAAATAGAAGTTTGTAGATTATTTTTGTATATGTAGATGATCTCATATTTGGAAGTGATCTGGAGTAGATGGGACATCAATTTTTTGAAGCAATGCAAAGGAGTTCGAGATGTCCATGCTAGGAGAGTTTCTACATACCAGATGCGAAGAAGCCTGAGACAAGCTCAAGAATAGCTACAAAGGATATGGAAAGGTAAAGAAATATAAACTCCAAACCTATAGAATGAAATTTGAAAGTCTTAGAATGAATGAAGAAGAGATCATAACTGAATATTTTCTTAGAGCAGATCAAATAGCCAAAATGATCACAGGCCTTGATGAAGACATAAAATAAGGGGTAGTTGTTAGAAAGTGTTAAGATCACTCCCAATGAGATTTAATGCCAAGATATCAGCCATAGAAGAGATAAAATAATTAAAGGCTTTTGCATGGAGAAATTGCATGGAACTCTCACTGCCTATGAGATGAGAATTGGAAGAGTGAAGTCAGAGCCAAAGGAAGTTCATTCAAAGCATCAAAGAAATCCAAAGAGCTCAAATGACACCAAGATTACTCTAGTTGTGATTCAGATGAGGAGATGGCTCAGTTTGTAAGGAACCATAAAAGAGGCTCTAGAAATTACAAAGGTAATCTACCTTTTAAGTATTTTTAATGTGGTAGATTAGGGAACTTCGCTTCTAAATTTCCATATAAAGCTGATAAGAAAGAGAAGGAGAATGAACAAAAGGTCCAAGAACACTACAACAAATACCTATGATTAACTTCCTCTTTAGCTCCCTTTTTTTCTTCCATGGATTGTTTTAGTGTATTTTTATCCACCTTTTTGAAAAAAGCGACACTATTTATTGGGATAACGCAAAATTTGGCGTTTTTTACACCAATCACAGATAGTTGGTGCTATTTTTCACCAGATTTAGTGTCCATTTTAGCCTCTCCCTTAGCTCTCGATGTAGCTTCATGTATAACTTCCTACGTAACATCCTATTTTTCTCTTGGATATGGCATTGTTTTTAACATCCATTTTATCTTCCTGTTCAGCTTCCTTTGTAGCTTCCTTTGTAATGTCCTATTTTTCTCCTTGTTACGACATTGGATATGAATTTTTATGTTACACATGTTGAGGATGGATTTTGTAATCGATTGGATATGGATTGATGAACAATCGCTTCACTTTACCATAATAATATATGATTAGACCTTGCTACTGTCATTAGTTTTACCATTATGGTAATTGCCATCATTTTTAGTATCATTACCCTTACCATCATTACTTTTAGATTTTACCTTTACTCTCATTTTTTGAACTTGATGCGACTGTGCAAAGTCTTTTCTCATGAGAACTAAAAGACACAATTTGGTAAAATGGGAGTAATTGCTATGTGTCGACATTCTCTTCTTAGCAAGCATATGTGTGTGCCAAGGAAACTATGAAACATGTATTTAGTAGCACTGAGCAGTTACAGTTCTAGGTGACCATGGGAGGAGCGACGATAAGACATGAACCCAATTATGTTGACATGCTGTCACAATACCCAGAAGCTTTGATTTTTTTTGGAAATGCAGGGTGGTTGAGTTATTTTGAGAATTTGTAGGGTTTTAGTGAGTTGGTTTCTTTGGAGTTTCAGATATCCTAACTGAATAGTACTATGAAGTCAGGGGATTTAGAATTTCCATTACAGAGGGGGTAATTGTAAGAGTAACAGGGCTGCCATAGAGAGGGGATCGACGGTTTTAAGGGAAGGTGTCGATTCCATCAGCTAAGGCTGAGTTTTTACGAGAAGGAGAGAAATTTACAAATAAGGGTAGGGGTTTTGATAGAACATCCCTTCCCCACCCTTGGGAGGATGTGACTCTCTTCATTTACAAATTTATCACTTGTGAGGGTTTCTTTGTGATTGTATTTAACTATCATTTTCAATTGCTAGAATACCTTAGGATAGGGAAGTTGATAAATATCCCTTACTATTTGTTGAAGTCGCTACAACACATAGTGAAGGTAGTGCATAGGGAAAAACATCAGAAAACTTATTTAACCAATCATGCACTTATCAAATTGGTAATAATTCACTCACTACAAGAGCATTGGAGTTCATGGGTTGATATGTTAGCAATACCAAGCATGGATGTAGAGGACGATGAAAGTGAGGATCACAAGGAGAGTGTTGAAACAATACTTGCAAGTAAAGCAACCATATCTCCTGGAAGTAGGGATGTTACACCCCCTAGGAGAAGAACAACTAAAACCCCTAAGGAAAGTAGGGAGGATGATTTTTTTATACCTGGCCATCGAAACCCTAAGAGATGGATCTCTATGAACACTTCTGTTGGTACATATTAAGAAGGAAAAGGGGAACAAACAAATGAGCCCGTGGATGTGTCCAATGGACAATCTCAAAATAACTGTCATGGGTGTCCTATAGAAGAAGAAGAACCATAAGAATCAATTTTTGAGACAACAATACCTAAGCCAAAAACTAAAGAAAGAAAGGTTTCTGGGAAAAACAAGGATGCCTTAGGAAAGGTGAATGTAAAGAAGAGAAGACTAGAGAAGCTGATTGGTGGAAGGAACCCTAAGAAAATTGTGTGAGTGGATGTTACACAAGAGACTTCTCCAGAACAAGAAAAATGTATTGTTATAGTTGAACTAGGGGATCCTGAGAAATAGTAGGATAAGAGAAAATAAGAAGATATTGTAGAGGAAGGTGCCTCCATGCCTGAAGCCTCTACTGCTATAACAAAATTTAAGGAAGAATCCAATGATCATAATAAAGAGGGAAAACTACAAGCAGAAAAAATAAAATGAAGATTTAAGAAAAAAACTTGTCATGGTTAAGGAACAATCGAAATTTAAGAATAAAAATGGGTTAGAAATTTTATCAGAAGCAGTAGGAATAACATCATCCATTGAAACAACCATGAAAGTATGTGAGGGGTGTAAACAAATTTTTAAGGAAGCTAGAGTTATAGAATAAATTACTGTCTTAGTAGGAGTTCAAGTGGGAGAAAAAAATGAAGAACCTCAACCTACTGCTCCACAAGAACCTGTTGACGATGCTGTTGTTACACAAGAACCAACCGTTGAAGCAGAGCAGGGAGAAGAAAAACTTGCTGCTCCACAAGAACCTATTTATGATTTTTTTGTTACACGAGAACCAATAACTAAAACGTGGCAGACTAAAATTAATTTGACTAATTCTCCATAAGAACCTATCAATGATGTTCCTGTCACACAAGAACCAATAGTTGAGATAGCGCAACAGGTGGAGAAAGGGGATAAAGAAGAGATTGTTTAGTTTAGGGATGTAACAACATAAAAAACAACCCAAATAAATTATGAAGAAATATTGAGAACAACATCTTTACTTAAGGAAATATAAAGTTGGAAGAAGTTAACAATATTCCCTAAAGACAAAGTTATTTTTCTGAAACAACATGAGGAAATTTTCAACATTATTAAGAATGAATGGGATGAAAAGTTAAGAATTAAATATTTTATGAGGGTTGAAAGAGAGAGGAAGTTGACAATAATACATGTGAAGGAATTGAAAGAAGAGGTGCAGTTGCTACAATAAGAGAAGGGATCTATGTATGGGATTATTGATGGTTTAATACTTTGCAGACTTCCTTCTCCATCTTATGCTTTCTATCTATAGGAAAAATGTTTTCTCTTTAAATTAACAACCCTTAAGGAGAAATAACCATATAATACAAGGAAAGTTCAAGGTTTATTCGAAAATTTTTATAGTGCTAAATTCTTAGAACACAATTTGTTGCATGAATTATGTTTGCATGATATTTCTTTTTTTGGAGATAAATATTTCAATTTGATACCTTATGTGGAGGATGTTCAATTGAGGGATTTTTTATATTTTTCTTAGATTTCGGTACTGAGTGAAAATATGCATATGATAATGTAACAACCAATGAGGGATGGGTAAATATGTGAATAAGAAATGAGCCTAGCTCTACTGATGTTGTCGCTAGGGCACACGATAAATATTGAAATTTCCAACCACCTAAGCATTAGTAATGGAATATCGGGGTTTGATTATACAAAGATGACTTAGGAATATTCAAGGGATAAGAGCTAATGCATTAGAAGAGAGTAATATAAGGTGGAATATTTGTCGACAGGAGGTCAGGGACGAAGATCCCTATTGTCATCAAAATTTTATGCAATCCATTTCTAGAGTTCCTCATTATGTGGATTGCATTAAAATGAGTGGCCTAGGATGGATTGGATTCACATTTAAGTTTCCTCTTGTTTGGCTTCCAACCTATTAGTATAACCACCCATATCACTACACTGACAAATTATGGCAAATGGAGCTGGTTCTTTCTCAAGGTTGCAGGGGTAGAGCAGAGGACATTGCAAAGTCCTATGGTTTCTCAAAACTAAGCTCTCAACATGTTAGGAACTAGTCACAAGGGTCTACATGAGGACATGCACATGCTTAAGATTGGGGGAGATGTTGGGCCATAAAATTGTTACCTTTTTTCATTCACTTTTTTGTTCATTTTTCTCCCTTTTTTTCCAACAAGACCACATTTTACTACTATAACAACCACTATTTATCTAAGTATGTCCTTTTCTGAATGTCACCTTCTTATTCTAATTCTGCTTATAATTTGGAATTGGAACTACTATCTTGGGTGATTTTTATTATAAAAACTTATAATATGGATTGTTTTACGTTTAAGTAGTCTCTTGAAGTTGTTGTTATAGGATTACGCTTCTCAGTTTCCTTTATTAATTTGGACAAAGGCCCCAAGAAATTTTGTTGATACACGAAAAATTTTCCTTGTGCATGCTATATTTTTCTCACAGGGATCGAATCTAGAGTGCATAAAGTTAAATTCAATTCAACTACTGGGAGATAGTGATGGAGCATACAAATCATTTAGTTAAGGTTTTTTAGACAGCTTTATGCCTGTATGGGAAAAAAAGGAACTCAAAGAGATAGGACTTGAAGGATGGGGAAAGCACCAAGATCTGTAATCTTGATGTTTTATTAATGCAAATATCAACCTTGTGGAATCATATCTTTCTTTGAGTAGTCTGCACGATTTTTAGTGCACTAACCCCTGTCGAGGAGGAAGGTCCCTCCTTCACAGTAGAGATAATTGATTAAATAGAATACATTAATTATTCTCAATTATGTGATTGTTGTTACTGTATATTTTATTTATTAGTCATTGATTGTAGAGGAGTTTTTTTGAATTGTGTGACAACATAAAACCTGCATCTGTCCCTCTTAGTGTAACAACGAACTATTTATTGTCCTGTTACATATTGGATTCCACTTTCTTTGAATGTGTGTATTCAACTTTTGATTGGGTGATCAATGGTTGTAGGAGTGTTGTTTATGGATGAGAGTGGTTGTGTACCAAAGTGATTTATTCTATGATCACGTGACTCTTTTCTAATTATGTTGAAGAGTGTAACAACTTTAATGTTTGCTGAGAGTGTGTTTTTCAATGAATTTGGTTTGAGATTCATTATGCTAGTTATCATTTTCCTTGCAAAGACTTTGCATGATAGCCTTTAATTTTAAGGATACCCGAATTGATAACTAATACAAGAGTGGACTTGTTGCGCCAATTTAAAGGAACAATTATTTCACTTGACAGTTAGTGTGAAAGTTATTTAATTCATGTTACAATTTTATGGTGTGTTCATTTCATTTGAATGTGTGTTTCAACATTTGTTAAGAGAATGGCTTCCAAGAGTGCTCTTATTTTCTAAATAAGAATGGCAATGTGAAAAAGTGGTTTTATTATGCATTGTGTATTTATTTCTTGAGAGTGTGAACAAGGTTTGAGAGTGTAACAACCATAGTGTTGAGTTGCTAAGAGTGTGATTACAACGATTGAGTTTGACATTCATTAGCACTAGTATTCTTTTCCCCTTGCATATATTTGTGTAATAGCATTGCAATAAATAAACCTACCCAAATTAACAATTAATGTGAAGAGTTGGAACTATTGCTCTGAATTAAAAGGACAATTGTTCTACCCAACAACAAGATGAAGCAAAACCTATACACAACTTTGACATAATACAAGTTGAAGCAAAACTTGGAATGTTGTATGAAATATAAAGGAAAATTATTTACGAGTCGAAGTAAACATATAATAATTCAAAATTGTGTAAAATAATTAAATAAAATTCTACTATTTGAATCAATTAGATTGGTCAATAAATGAAGTTGAGGCATGCATTTGAGTGAAACAAGGTAGTTTTGGCCTGCTTCACAAAAATTCAAGTCCAACCTTCATTTCAAGGCCAAATTGAATGATTGAACTTGGATATTATTTTTTTAGTCATAGGTAGCATTAACACAATTAAATATTTTTAATTTTTTACCATTCCATCGATATGGTGGGAAACATTCCACCATTTTCCCTAGGAGGATTCCATTTACGTTATCATGTTCCAACCATCTTCCAACCAATGTTACAACTAGAATGTACAACATTTTTCATTGGCTAAATATGTAAAAAACGGGTATGTTTCCTCTAATCTCTGTTGAAAAAAATTAAAATTGAAATTCAAGTATTTATATCTCGTTCTCCATCTAAAATAAAAAACTTAGTCTAATTGCTGTTTTGTAACATGTCCTTTTCAAATTTTAAATGTTGACAAGTGAAATTAAATCATTCATTCAAACCAAATGTAAAATGAGGTGGAAAATAGTAGAATATACTATTTTCAATTGAAATCACTAAGAAAGAAGGAAGAATGAGGGTATGGCAGACATTTTTTTGAGTTGTTTAGAATTGGTTTAAAAACTGAGAAATTTCCATGTTTGTTAAATCAATTGCAAGAAACTGACACATAATATGAGGAATGTGAAAGAGGTTTTTGTTAAAAATCCATCTTTCTTCATCCCCATGGTATTATTTCCAACTAATGACATTTGTACAATATTCAACAAGCATTTTCATAAGCCCATTTTTGTACATTTGCACTCTGTTCTTGATAGAACAATTTAAGAACTTAGGTCACTAGTTTTGAATTTTGAACAAGAGAATTAAAAATCGTGAACATGTGTAAATAAATAATTCATTCAAATATGATTGTACAATATTTGTGTGCATTTTTGTGTTTATGGCTTGCATTTTAAACCAAATTCCCATCATAGTAAAAATTTTTAGAAGTAAACTTTTCATACATTTGTTGTGAGCAGATGAGGGAAGGTTATAAAAATCCAACAAAGGAATGCTCTTTCCCAATATGTGTAACTATCCCATTCCCAAATCCATTTATTATAATCATTTCATAACAAGGGTTGGTTTGCATTTTTATTAAACTAAGGGGACATCTCATGAATAGGTGACAACCCTTAGGTGTTTTTTCTCAACAAACTCCTTTGTAGCCCAGATTAAAAAATCAGGTGTATACTGAGGTGGAAAATAGTAGAACACACCATTTCCAACTGAAATCACTCAAAAAGAAGGAAGAATGAGGGTATGGTGGGATTTTTTTTTAGTTGGGTAAAACTAGGTTAAAACTGAAAACTTGTCATTTTTTCAAATAAATTGCAAGAAACTGACACAAAATATTTGGAATGTGAAAAAGGTTTTTGTCACAATTACATCTATCTTCAGCCCCATAGTATTATTTCAGTTAATGGCATCTATATAGTCATTGATGAGAATTTTTTGAAGCCAAGTTTTGTAAATTATCACTCTGTTCTTGACAAAACAATTCAAGAGCTTAAGGCATCACTTTTTATTTTGGCTAAGATACTTACAAATTGTGCATAATTGTAAATAAATCATTCATTCAAATATGATCGCAGAATCTCTACATTCAGTTGTATGTTTATGGCTTGCATTTTATAACACCAAACATTCTACATAGTAAAAAATGTTAAAAGTGCACTCTTCATAGATTGAATGTTGATTATAAAGACTATTATATAAAAGTTAAAACATAAATTTTATGATATAATAAAGTTTATACTATAAATTTTATTATTAATATAGATGTCTAAAAACCTAGTTTGCTATAATCCTCGACATGCATCCTGAACTTCCATCCTCCACTTGTATCCCCCATGTGCATCCTCAGTGTCCATCCTCGACCTACACCCTTAACATCCATCCTCATCATTCATGCTCAACGTGCATTATCAAATTTCATTCTTAGCTTGCATTCAACTTTGATTCAAAGACATCATCAACCATGGAAACAGGGGCCTGCCCTGCCGTGCCATCAACTGACAAACATGGTTTCCAACTTGAGAGTTTCTCAATGAAAAAGTTCCAAGAGAGAATTGATGAATGGAATGATATAAGAAATTTGCTATAATGTATGTTAGATATACTCTTAAGAGAAGAAGTGCATCAATTTGTTTTTGGAGAATTTAATTTTAGAACTAAATAGATAGATGAAACTGTTTTTAATTATGATCGTGAGTTGAAGGATTTGGTAATTTTTGGGCATAAGCTTTATCTGGACCCTAATTTGGTTACCAGATAACTAATATACCATGTAGGGTAGGAGTATTTTTGGATCACTTAAAAACCGCCAAGGTAGAAAAGAATGAGATCACCAAAAAAATATATGGAAAAAAAAAACTTGTTCCCAGAAATGGTTTAAAAATGGAAGATGTTCCCCGGTGATTATACATAACCTCAATTCATATTGTCCTCAGGACCATTCTGAATCACCATAAGAAAGATATTTATGGTGAATGAATGAAGTTGGTCATACATTGGGTCAAAGAATTGGCCATAGATGTACCTTTTCTATTGGCTAAGAAATTACACCTCTGATTGTAGGAAAGTAAAGTTAAGAGGTTCAAGTTTAGTTATCGAGGCACACTGCAAAAAAATATTCACCTGTATCAACCCAACGCAGTGTGATCAAGTAGTCCTAAACAAAAATATAATAATATGTGTAAAGTGCAGGAAGACAATGACAAAATACCTCAATATTTTCGAGAGAAGAATGTGGAAATGGTTGCTCCTACTACCACTTCACAATTACATGAATAATTTTTGGAGGAAAATATGGAAAATGTGGGAAGTGACATAAATCGAGAGAAACTTGATGGAATTGTTTCCATTGCAGCTTTGGTGGACTTAAATACATTCCAAGATGCATATATGGTGTAAGGATTTTCAACACTGATGAAGAAGCTATTGATGATGATATTTTCGCTTCTTTAGAGGGTCGAGATGATTCTTGTATAAAAAGCTGTGAACTGTGCATGGCTAAGGATAAAAAAATTATTTAACTCACACAACAAGTTGCATATTTAGATAAATCCAAAGAGTTAGTATCTTCTCTACAGGTTCACCATGATTCCTTAAAAAAGATATGTGAAATATGCATGAATAAGGATCAATAAGTTCTTCATCAGAAGCAAGAAGTCAAAAGCTTGCATAAATGTCTAGAGGATAGTGAACATAGGGCAGAGGTATCTAGAGACAAGTACAAAAGATATATTGAAGAGTTTAAAGCTAAAAATGTAAATATATAGATGATGGAATTAATGAACTTAATGATTTAAAAGAAAAGTATACGGTTGAAATGAATAAATGTACAACTAAGATAATGGAGCTTAAAAACATGCCTTAGGTTCTTATCATACCACATCTACAGACCTACAATCCACCTGTAGTAAAAATTATGCAAGAATTGAAGGAGAAAGAACAATATATTCATACTTTAAAGGTCAAGTTTAAAAATAAAATCAGTAAACTGGTTACTAAACATAGGGAGGATATAAAAAATTATGAAGAAAGGGTTAAAATTATGAAGAGTGAGATTGAAAAGAAAGATTAAGAGTTGAAATATGGTAAGAAATTGAACGCTTTGTTAAAGTTTGACCACTCATTAAGAGCACGAGAGAATAGCTTGAATCAAGCTATTCAAGCAGTATATACTACAAAAAAAGAAACAAAAGGATACCTTACTCAAGAATGATTGGGCATTGGGAGAGTGATATATCTCATTGTTAAAAGTTGTTGCAACAATGTATGTTGGAGGTGATGTGTTTGACACATCAAAAATTAAGGAATCACTCAAGAACAAGATAATTGCAAAGGGAGAGCATATTAATGAGCTTAAAATAAAATTATTGGTCAAGAAAGTAGGAAAACATTTGGGATGCCAAAGTAAGATACACGATTTGAAATCCCAAATTTACGCTTTATAGAGTAAGCCCATATCTCTTGCACTTCCAATTTTGCAGATTTTATATCAATGAGATTTCAAGGTTGAATTACGTCAAGTTAAAGGTGAGTTGAGGCATGCGAAGGATACTATTCAAGAAAAAGAAATCGAATGCTCTGAAAAGTACAAGAAGAATGTGGAGTTTTTGAAGAAACACACTGCTATACATAAATAAATTACAAAGATGCTTGATACAATATAAATTTAGAGTGAAGGAGTTGGAAGAAAAATTACAAGTATTTGCTGCAACTTCGAAAGGACTAGAGGATTCTATAAAAGTAAAGAGAGATTGTACTGCATTAGATTCTTGTGAAGAGGAGGGTTGCAGAAACCTCCCAAGCAACCTAGAGTTCCATAACAACAATAACTGTATTTTTTATTACTATAAATACATTTCAATGTTTAATATATACATACATACATACATACATATATATATATATATATATATATATATATATATATATATATATATATATATATATATATATATATATATATATATATATATATATCATTTTTTTTTAAAATTTTTCGATAATGTTTTATTTATGCAAACAATGTATTTTTTATGTAATTAATTTATTGTATTTCAACAAGAAACATATGGTTCTTTTTTATTCATATAATGAAAAGGACTTACACTGTCAAATCAGAGAGAAATATTTTTTGAATGATCCATTCATGCATTCCAGTAATTATACACCAGATGTTAGGGTTGTATTGTCTGCAAAGGATTCTAGGGTTTTATTTCCTGTGAACGAGGAGTCAATTTATAAAATGTTGGGTATATTTGGGTCTCCAGTGAATTATTCCTATCCTACAATTGACATAGTTGAGGAAGAATAAATTAGTTTCCAAAGTCAAATCTTGTCTATCTCTGCAATATCAATAGAGGAATTTTATTTCCCATTATTGGTACCTATCCCATTCCCAAAATAATTTACTATAATCATTTTCATAGCAGGGGATGGCTTGAATTTTTATTAAACTAAGGGGACATCTCATGAATATAAGACAACCCTTAAGCGTCTTTGCTCAGTAGGAACCTTTTTAGCCCAAATTGAAAAACAAGGTGTATGGTGAGGTGGAAAAAAGTAGAAAGCACCATATATACAGTCTTTGGAAATAATTTTTTTAAGCCTATTTTTGTACGTTTGCACTCATTTCTTGACAAAATAATTCAAGAACTAATTCATTAGTTTTGAATTTTGACCAAGAGACTTAAAAATTGTGCACAGGTGTAAATAAATCACTCATTCAAACTAGGTGTATAGTGAGGCGGAAGAAAGTATAAGAAACCATTTGCAACTGAAATCACTCAGAAATAAGGAAGAAAGAAGGTATGATGAAAATTTTTCAGAGCTGGGTAAAACTGGTTTAAAATATGAGAAATTGTCATTTCGTCAAATCAATTGTAAGAAATTGACACAACATTTGAGGAATGTCAAAGATGTTTTTATCACAAATGCATCTGTATTTAGCCCCATAATATTATTTCCAATTAATGACACATGTAAAGTCTTGGGAGGTCATTTTTCTAATCCCAATTTTTTACATTTACACTATGTTCTTGACAGAACAATTCAAGAATTTGAGTCATTAGTTTTAAATTTTGACCAAGAGACTTACAATTTGTGCACACATTTAAATAAATCATTCATTGAAACTAGATGTATAGTGAGGTGGAAAACATTAGAACACACCATTTTAAACTGAAACCACTCAGAAAGAAGGAATAATGAGGTATGGTAGACATGAGATGGGTAAAACTGGTTTAAAAACTGAGAAATTGTCATTTTGTCAAATCAATTGCAAGAAAATGACACAAAATTTGAGGAATGTGAAGGAGGTTTTTTTTTCTTTAGAAATACATCTGTCTTCAACCCGATAGGATTATTTCTAATTACTGACATATTTTCAATATTCAACGGACATTTTTCTAAGCCCAATTTTGTACATTTGAACTCTATTCTTGACTGAACAATTCAAGAAATTAAGTAATTAGTTTTGAATTTTGACCAAGAGACATACAAATTGTGCACAAGTGTAAATAAATTGTTCATTCAAACTAGGTGTATAGTTAGGTTGAAAATAATAGAACACACCATTTGCAACTGAAATCACTCAGAAAGAGGGAAGGATGAGTGTATGGTAGGCATTTTTCTGAGCTAGGTAAAACTAGTTTAAAATTGAGAAATTGTCATTTTGTCAAATAAATTGCAAGAAATTGACACAAAATTTGAGGAATGTGAAAGATTATTTTGTCACAAATGCATATGTGTTCAGCCCCATAGGATTATTTCCAATTGATGACATATGTACAGTCATCAATGAACATTTTTCTAACCCCGGTTTTGTACATTTGCACTGTATTCTTGACAGATCAACTCAAAAAGTTAATTCATTAATTTTATATTTTGACCAAGAGACTTGAAAATTGTGCAAAAGTTTAAATAAATCATTCATTTAAACTAGGTGTATAGTTAGGTGGAATATAGTAGAAGAAACCATGTGCAACTAAAATCTTCTCTCCTTTATCCAAGTCTACCAATGTAGCAATTCATCATATCTACCAATGTTTAAGTTGGAACAAATACGCACTCTTGGGCCAAACCAATTACAATCTTGGTAATGAAATTTGAAATGGGACATGATTGGATAATACCTAACCATAATATATAACCCTGCATCATGTTTGAAAAATATCCTACATAACTATGTTTCCAACTTATACACAACTTTCACATAAGGCAAGTCGAAGAAAAACTTAGAATGTTGTAATGAAATATAAAGTATAAATTTTAAAGCTCAAAGTAAACATATAACAATGAAAAAGTGTGTACAATATTAAAATAAACAATATACACTTTGAATCAATCATATTGGCCAATAAATGAAGTTGGGGCATGCATTTTAGTGAAGCAAGACAATTTTGGTCTGCTTCACAACAATGCACACCCAACCTTCATTTCAAGGCCAAATTGAATGATTCAACTTGGAGAGTATTTTTTTACTCATAAATAATATTAATACAATCAAATGTTTGTAATGTTTCACATATACATTTATATTGTTCAAGAATACCCGAAATTGCATGGATTTCATATGGTAAAAGGCAGGGTTTGCGTGTCTCAAATAAATGCACACCAGGACCTATAATTAATTGGCAGCAATATAATTATCATTACATCCTATGGGTCTGTGAAATTGTACCCCAACCTCGTGGTGTAACAATGCCCTAATGGGCCTTAGTCTTGTGGTGTAACAACACCCTAATGGGCCTTAGTCTTGTGGTGTAACAATGCCCTAAGGGCCTTTGTTTCGGGGTATGAAAATGAACTCTTTGTGCCTTATTATCTGTGATATGATAAAATGTTATGACATATATATGAAGGATATATGCTAAGCCTTATGACAAAGATATCATAACAAACTTATCACTTTTCCGCTGCATTTTTATTTATAATGTTCTCTCTACATAATTGCTTATGATGATATGGGGTGAATGAAATGTGAAAATGTTGAAAATGTTTTAAAATGAAATTATATACAGTAGATATTTCTAGCCCTAAGAAAATTAACATTGTTTCTACTCTACTGGTTAGTAAATATGTAACAATGTAAACGTGTGTAAAATAATAACATAAACAATCTACAATTTGAATCAATCAAGCTAAAATGTAAACAATAAGTGTAGGGGTAGAATTATTGGTAGACTATATTTTGAATATAGTATAATTAGTCCTTAAAAAATAAATATTAATTGAGATTAAAATTTTTCCCCGTGTAGAACACTTTACCACTAGTGTGTATATCAATTTTGTTTCACCCCTCATTTATAACTTAGTTTATGCAATCATTTTAGAGATAATTAAATTACTCTATAGTGAATGTAGTGTATTACTAAAATTATGGTCATTCTTCTAAATGCATTCTATTAATCATTGATTTTATTTGATAATAATGTTATATTATTATAACATTTATATGTTTAATTTTTGATGGAAAAAAAATACTTGATGGCACCAAACTAGCCAAAGCTTTGAAATTAAATACCCACCAACTATTGAACTAAAATAAAATCATATTCTTTTTCCTCTGACAATTTTTTTTAGTGTTGATAGGTGCAGAACTTGTAAAAACATATGAGAAGTTGGATGAATAGAGGAAGTCTGGTGAGGAGAGTATCCATGTATTTGATTTTTCTCATAAGATTATATCTATTTTCTTAAACGATTTTTATATTTTTCTTGTGCATAATTAAATTCATTTAGTATATGTTTTAGGACAAGGCATCCAAGGTTAGGCTTGCAAAAGGAAGTGCCACGCATCATAGTGGCCATAAAGGTTTACAGGCCTTGATTTGTACCTTTGTAAGTATATTTAATGTATGAAATGATATATATATTTTTTAATTTCCTCGAAAAAAGTAAATGATTGCATATTAATTAGTTTAACTAGTCCACGTGCCATCTTTTTATAGGAGGAAAAGTATGGTCATCATCCAACAAACTTCAGAAGGACATGTTACAAAACAAAAAGTGGGCCGACTTTGTTATCTGGATGGTGAATGAGGTATCAATAGTTGGCTTTCGATACGGTAGTTGGATATTTTTTTTTTATATATCAATTTTTATTTCTTGCAGCATAAAGTAGAGACAACATACCCTTGTTTGCCATATTTAGCCAATGAAAAATGTTGTACATTCTAATTATAAAATTGGTTGGAACATGATAGGATAAACGTCATCCTCCTAGGGTAAATGGTGGAATGTTGCATGTCACCACACAATCTAACGGGGACCTAAGGAAGGGATAACCCAAGGGATAAATACTAGAGTAAGTGACAGCAACGGGACAATGTCCCATTGTTTCTTTAGTAAAGGTGCCCTGCTCTTTACGAATTTTCACTAATGGGAGGAGTCCCAAGATTGCGTTACCAAAATCAGCGTTTTCCAATTACCAACCTTCCTGAAGCCATTAGGGGATATCCCACAGGAATAGGATTGAGGATATACTCCCTATTTAAGATGAGGGAACAAGACTATAATAAAAACCATTCTTCCAAGTCAACCAATAATCCATGCCCAAATTTCCCAGGAGAAACAAGCTTAAGCACCCAATTACACAATGAAAAACATACCTTTAGGATTGGATTTCCCACCTTCAAACACATGCTCTCAATAGATTGGTGAGGGGATGTATGATTGGATTTAGGAGTGAATATCAAATGACACAATACAAATAATTCTACTACAATCATACATGTGCTTCAAAGAAGTAAAATGAATATGGAAAACACATAAGAGAAACCACACATACTGCAATGTACCAACATATACTAGAATCAACCTGGTGACTTGTATTATTCTCTCCAAGGAAGCCACAATGATTACACAAGAGCTCAAAAAGCCAAAACTCCTAACCCTTTTCCACTGGTTCTCATGTATTTTAAATATTATATCAAAATTAGTTACGAAAGTAACTATCAAAACATATTCGTAACTAAACAATATTTCACAATGTTACAAAATGACATTTTCTCATTTTTGAGGAGTTAGATGACTAGTGAAAAATTGAATTTTAGAATTGGTGCTTGGTTCCATGATTTGAAATTCTCCTTCAATAAGAGTAATCAAGATTTCACACTTCTTCCAAAGAGCTTCATCTAGGAGTTGACACTGGATCATTTTCTGGAATGCAATTTTCAAATTTGAAAGCTTTGTATAATTAGGTTTTGCAACAAATAATGTCTTCATCAGCCAAAGAAGTTTGAAGTCTCTCTACAAATAATTCACTACAGTTCTTCCCTTTATAATTGCAATATTTTCATCTGTTACTTCTACTGTGATTTTAACAACAACTAGTTCCTTTTCATAGAGTTCCCAAGAAAGCATATTTCCTTGCTGGTCCCAAAAACTAGGTAGACCAAATCTAGCCCTTTGGACAAATTTCGAATAAAAAAAATATACTCACTTATGAACCTCCTTTAATTTTTTCTCAGCCTGAATATGAAGTAGGTTTTTCTCATTCATTTTACTAATTTCCATAATTAGTCCAACTATGTCTGTGATCTCTAATGCCCTTAGTTCAGTTGAATATTTCCCATTTAAATATTTGATCATATTTTTAATCCTTCATTGCTTTTTTCTATACATTTTGTTTGCATGCATCAATCATTAAATCACACCCATTCATCATAATATTCTATTGAGAAATTATATGATTATACTCCCATAGAGAACAAACCTCCTAGATGATATCATCCCAAACAATATTTCTAGGTTTAATTAGAGACATATTTCCCTTCAATTTGGTTTTTAACTCCTTGATCTCATCTTGTGCTTCCTTTTTCTTGGTGGTAAAATCATCATTTTTTTCTTTTTCTATATTTAGCTGCCTCTCCTTGATATCAAGTTGTTCCTTTAGCTAAGTTAGTTTGTCCTGAATTTTCTTTAGTTCAACCTATGAAATTCTGAGTTCTGCCATAACTTTTGTAAGCTTCTCTGAGGGGTCATTTGACTCACTTGGGACCACAATATTGCAAACATGGATTTTTATGATTTTTCTAAGCTTCACACTTGTTCCTGAAAAATTACAATTTATTTGTTTTTGTACACTAACTCTCTCATCAATACTTCCTTCTATTTCTCACCTGAGCTAGTTCAGTTGTTTGAGCATGGATAGTCTTAGGAATTTTTAACTTCTTCATTAATGAATGCACCTCATATTCTATGTTTTGCAACAAGGTTTTTTTTGGGTGTGGAGCCTGATTATATTTTTTATTTTGTATCACAGCATTGGACCCCTGTCCTTAACGGGGTGGCAATGCCACCCGTAATTAAACGCTGCCTGGGGGGTTCATGGGGAGGTGGCTATTGCCTTGTAAAATTATTGTAATTTATAGTCAATCTGGGTCGTTCATTAGGCGAATGATTTGACGGTAGAAGTTATGTTTAATTTAGGGTTTTTTTCCCTAGAAGGAAACCCCTCTTTTGTATGAGGGTGTTTTAATTGTGGCTGTGTATTGTATGTGTATTCTCATAGCGAGAAACTGATAGGGAGACTGTGAGAGAGAACAAAGGATATTACAAAGGATCTGCTATAGGTTGTGTCTCTTCATTTTTCTGGATAATAGAAAGGAAGGAATTTCTATTCGGGGGTGGACGTAGCCCAAACTAGGTGAACCACATATATTTGTGTCTCTGTGGTTTTATATGTTTTTTGTGTTTTTGTTTCCACATATTTTATGTGTTGCATTGATCTGTAATATATAATTTTTCTAGCAACTGGTATCAGAGCCGAAGGTCTATTTGGCTAACAAAATCGCAGGAAAGAAGGGTTCTTGGCTCGAGTGGGAGAAATGGTAGAAGATGGTAAGTTTAGGGTTGAGAAATTTAATGGCCAAAAATTCCTACTGTGGAAGATGTAGATAGAATATTATCTGTATCAGAAAGTCCTGTACCTACCATTGAGCAAAAAAGCAAAGAAGCCGACGACTATGACAAAAGCAAAATGGGATATTCTTGATATAAAGGCACTTGGAATAATATGGTTGTGCCTTGCGGAATTGGTAGCCTTCAATATTTCGAAGGAAAAAACAACATATGGTTTGATTAAGGAATTGGCGAAAATATATGAAAAACCCTCGACCTCAAACAAGGCATTTCTTACGAAATGTTTATTTAATATGAAGATGTCAGAAGGTGGATCTGTTGCAGACCATTTAAATGATTTTAATACAATTACCAGTTAGTTAAGTTCTGTAGGGGTAACCTTTGATGATGAAGTTAAGGCTCTGTTATTTCTGTGCTCATTGCCAAAAAGTTGGAATGGTTTAGCTGTGGCCATTAGTAACTCTGTCACTAGATCTAGTACTTTAAAGTTTGATGATGTTGTCGGTGCTATTCTTAGCGAGGAAATGCGATGGAAAAGCTCCGGTGAGACATTGGATAATGCTTTGAGTGTAGAGTCTAGGGGAAGAAAAATGGAAAGAGGAAAGAGCTCAATATATCAAAGTAAATCAAGAAAAGGAAGATCCAAGTCCAGATCGGGGATAGTGTGCTGGAAATGCGGAAAGAAAGGACACCTGAAGAAAGACTGTAGATCTTGGAAGGGAATAGAAGGAGACGCACAACAAGAAAACAATCATGAAGAAAATATGACAGGTGATGTGTTACAAGATTCTTTGATTCGTTCTTTTGAAAATTTCACTGATTCCTGTGTGGTAGATTTAGGGGCCTCATTCCATACCACACCTAATAAGAAATATTTTCATGACTATGTTTAAGGAGATTTTGGACAAGTTCATTTGGGTGATGATAAACCCTGTAAATTTTTTGGAATGGGTAAAGTTCTTGTAAAACAACAGAATGGAAACCAATGGCTAGTAAAGGAGGTAAGGCATGTTCCAGATCTGAAGAAAAATCTGATTTCAACAGGGCAGTTAGGTGGTGAAGGTTGTGTGACAACTTTCACAGATAAAACATGGAAGGTCACCAAAGGAGCCCTAGTAATAACAAAAGGTGAAAAGGTTGGTACATTGTATTTATACAATGGTATTTCTAACTCTATTAATGATTTAAATTCCAAAGGAGCAGATGCAACATTATGGCATCATAGGCTCAGACACATGAGTGAGAAGGGGATGAAGATTCTTCACTCAAGAAAATTTTTGCTGGGCTTGAAGAATATTGATTTGGATTTCTGTGGGAATTGTGTTTATGGAAAACATAAGAGAGTCAGATTTATTAGAGTTGGGAAAGAAAAGAAGAGCGAAAAATTAGAACTTGTGCATGAAATTGTATGGGGACCTGTTGTTACACAGTAATTTGTCACTATCCCTGGAGAACCCATACAGTGACCCTTGTGTAATTTCCAAGCATGGAATACATACCCCTGAACCACACTTTGTCTGCCAGTTCATCTCCCTTTACAAATTTTCTGTAAAATCCCTATATAAAACTGGTTTTCAAGGTCAATGCTTTATCTCAGTCTCTGACCCGCGCCGATAGCAGAGATTTGCACTAGGACTTGCATCGATCAGCGCTCTGTCTTAATGTCGGACCCGCACCGATCCTCTTTTGGAAATTTTTTTAAATATAAATGAAGCTATCGGGACTAGAAGCTTCGTGAGGCAGTGAGATGGAAGTTTGTATTGAGGATATGGCCAAGGAATTCCCCTTTGGGCTTCTTTTTCCAAAGAAATAGGAACTACTCCAAAGGATAAGATATTTTCCCATTATTTGAGGGCCCATAACCTCCTCCTCCATTGTTATATAAAGAGACCTCCTTTACCTCTTCATGTTTAGAGAGTTTGAAAAGACAGTGGAAAAGTAAACTCCAACAATCCCTTTTCATAAATAGTTCCTCAGATCTGAAAAGGTAGAAAAATATGTCTGAGAAAACCTCCTAGTCGCAATAGTCTAGGGTATTCCTTTTTCATAAATAATCTATCCCAGCCCGAAAAAGGGGTAAACGTACACTGAGTAGAAGTCGTTTCGCAGCCAATTTTACGAGATCAAAATGACAAGCGACTCGACAATCTTTTCAGTTTTAGAGAGTCAGAAAAGAGCTGAAAGTTGACTCCTCCTGGAGGAACGAGTGGTATAAAGGGTAGCTACTGGTTCCGGTAATGGTGGAAATTCTCTAAAAAACTAAATATCGAGAGGCTGGCTAACAAGGCCACTCATTGCAGCGGTTCCTCAGGAATGGGTAAAACAACCAAGTGAAGGCATATGATCGGCCAAGCAGATAGTGACGATGGAATGAGAAAACTAAGGCTCATCTGGAAAAATAGGCTGATAAAATGGCCATCACAAGAGGTAAAATGGGAATGGTTTCATTTTTACACAAGCTTGAAATTAGAAAACTTTGCTTGAAGTTGGTTTCATTTTTACACAAGCTTGAAACAAAGATAAACTATGCTTGAAATTGGTTTCATTTTTACACAAGTTTGAAACGGAAACAAACTATGCTTGAAAAAAGTAAGCATGCCCCCGGCATGGTGATTCAATTCAAGGTACATGCCCCCCAAGCTTCAATCCATATGAAAGGTAGATGGAGTGAAGGTTCAAGTTACGAGATCAATAGAAAGACTCGACAGGTATTTTACGAGAACTAATCAAAGACTCGAATTGAATGGGACCGTGTTTCATTGTTTTAACGAGGTTGACACACTTAAAATAAATTTCCTTGAAACACCTTGTTTCATTTTTTAACGAGCTTGACACAAGAAAACGAACTATGCTCCAGACACCTTGTTTCATTTTTTAACGAGCTTGACACAAGAAAATGAACTATGCTCCGGACACCTTGTTTCATTTTTTTAATGAGCTTGACACAAGAAAACGAACTATGCTCTGGACACCTTGTTTCATTTTTTAACGAGATTGACACAAGAAAACGAACTATGCTCCAGACACCTTGTTTCATTTTTTAACGAGCTTGACACAAGAAAACGAACTATGCTCCGGACACCTTGTTTCATTTTTTAACGAACTTGACACAAGAAAAAAAACTATGCTCTGGACACCTTGTTTCATTTTTTAACGAGCTTGACACAAGAAAACGAACTATGCTCCGATGAACTTCATCATAATGAATAAAAAGTCATAACTTCCAAGAGTTCCACATCCGATGGGAGAATAACATCTCGGAAATCAAGACCCAATGCCCCCAGCACACTATGCATGATGGCATCATCACTGAGTACAGGCACGGGATAGGTAGCCACATAGTTGACCTATGGTGGGGCAGATACAACGGGTGGATAAAAATCAGGAAGGTATGATGGCAGGCCAGTTGCCACATCAGGACCAAATAACGAAAGTTGATCAATGGTCACGATCCGTCCTTCATGTGGAAAACAGACCACACGGAAAAGGGAGGAGACAAGCGCTTCCATGGCATAGGTGTAATCGTGCCCCAAAAGAAGATTGAAATCCAAGGGGCCTGGAACAACCATCACTTCCATATGGTCGATTTTACCTCCCAATGTAACAGGTAACCTTGGAAGGATCCGTAACGGTTGACTAGTTCTTCTGTTAAACGCCAACAGATTCTGCGTAACAGGCACAAGCGGCAGCGAACCAAAAGCTTGCCAAGTAGTTGAGGATAGAACACTAACATACGCACCTTCATCTATAAAAGTGCTAGGTACGACCAGACCAGAGGTTTGTACCGTTATCTCAAAAGGCACATAAGATGGAAGGTGGTATCCTGCAAATCGACTCCAGTCAAAGGAAGCGACCAAAATACTCGGAGGGGGTACCATCGAACTGAGATGGTCTTCCCCTGGTGTTACGGGAGAAGAAGGAGCATCCTCCATGACCTCCATCAGGGAGTCGGGAGGGGTATCCTCTGGGATCTCCATTATGGGAGGCGGAGGAGCAACTTCTTGAGGTATAGGGATAGGAGAATCTTTCTCCAAGTCTGAGGAATCTGAAGAAACAAGAAGAACCCAAGGGATGTGAGATCCACTCTCAACGGAAAATACCTGGTGCACCGTAGATGGGGCCAGCTCAACCGATCCCATGACCAATGATTGGTCAAGGGTGGATTCATGATTTGAAATTTCCGGGGGAGTGGGATCGACCAAGGATGACTCTTGACCAATCGTAGGATCAACTAGCGGAGGACTCAAAGATAGCTGTTTGTAACCAGCCGAGAGGCAAGGTGCAGAAACAGTCGAGTTGTCCAAAACTTGCTTGGCTTCATCCATATACGAAAAAAGGTGAATGGCATGGTTCCCTTCACACAACTTACAAGGATTGGTAATCTTACCCTGCTTCTTAAGAGTTTTACCAGCACTAGCTGAAGACGTGCCCCTAACTTGACTCCTGGAAGCCAAAGGCAATGGTAGACAACAGTTGGACCATGCTTCGAGCACCTTGGGAATGCCAGGGAAATCTCGAAGAAGATGGTTTCCCTGGCATATCATGCAAGGGAACTTAACTTTCCGTGGAGGGTTGGAAGGTTTATCAAGATCAAATGTTTTAGGAGCAGGAGCTGCAGCCTTAGCCTCTCTCTTATTGGACTTCTTCTTCCTCTTCTTAGCCACCTGGTTACTCGAATCCAGACTTTCAACAGGTGAAGTAGAAGAGGAGGACGTAGAAACAGGCGAAGAAGGGGAGGGGTCCACCTTGGAATCAACATGGCGTTGTTCAGGCGGATGAACTGATTGAACAATAGCCAGGAAATTCGGGACCACGGAGGTTGAAAACAACCAAACAGGCAACCCAACAGTTAACCCAGGAAGGGACAACATTGACATATAAGGAGTGCCAACATTTCCAAAAGGAGGAAAAGGACCCGGATTCCCATCGGAGGGGATTCCTTGGTTGGTGAACTCCGGAAAAGTTGCCATTAGAAACAACTTTTAGAACAACACCCTAAGGAAACTAACTTTAACCAGGAATATTTCGTGGGCAGTTAATTTTTAAAACATTGAAACAAAACTCTACTGTTTCATCTTTTAAGAGTCGAGAAATAGGCAAAAGGTGACTCTATCGCTTTCAGATTGGAAACAAGCATGAAAGGACAAGCGCTTGATGATATTTTCAAATTTAATGAGTCAGAAAAGATCGAAATGACTACTCTGGAACTCTAGGCAAAAGGGTGTACCAGATATCCTTGAACTGCAATATACACCTTGGTTAAAAAATGAAAGAGAAATCAACCAAGGACTTGACGTACGTGCAGGCAATCTCCCCAAATGTTGTGTCCGGTGTATCACGGGTATAAGGCAGCAGACTCGACTTCCTACGGATAAAGGATAGCAACCTAGTAGGGTCTCCCTTCATATACGCGATGGTATGGGGAGCACAAGTCTGTACTAGCGCTGTTTAAAGCCAAGAGGAGAACGACAACTACTAGGTTTAACGATGCCAGAACACGTCACTAGCCTAGACCTCTATATATTTCATTAATGTTTCAATGTTGCCTTAAGGTAAATTGAATAAATTTTAGAGTTTATCTTCAATTATGTTTCAATTTCAGGCCCTATCGAATGTTATATGACACTCTCCTATATGCAGCTATATGAGAAAAGAAATCTTTCAATTCGATGAATGCTACCTAGTTAAGGGAAGAGCTTCAAACAATTATGTAACAAACATCAATACTAAAAACAAAACTTTTTCCAAAATAGATGACTTTCACTATCCAAAAGTAATTTCAAACATTCAACGATGCGAATAATGCAATGTAATCTATACAAAATCCTCTTTTTTGAAAACTATGCAATTGTAATCTATGCACAATTTCCCCCTTTTTTTTTAAATGATAAGAATAAGAATGCTCTCAATGCATTTTTTGATGAAATGAGAATCTACTTAGTGCATGCTTTTAATGAAAGAGAATGCACTCAAAGAAATTTTTAGTTTTCAATCATTAAACAATGTAACCTAAGTTCAATGATGGATCTCAAAAACACTTTTCAATGCAATGTGATCTAATGCATTTTAACAAAAGCAAACTTTGAGATGAAAACTAAATAAACGCAAATCTTCTTAATGAAGGATGAAGGAAAAAGGGATGCAAACAAACACTAAGAATGCAATTGTTGTTTCAAAACACTTTGTAATGAAATTCCTCAAAAGGTGACAAGACATATGAGGTCAAACACAAAGAGGACTTCCAAAGCATGAGATCGAAATAAGGCATTCATTCCCTTTTACATCAAGCAATCATGGAGAGAAGAAATTTCAGCTGAACAATGAGAAATGTAATCAATGATCATACAGAGAAAATACCGAAAGGGAAATACACACTGGTGAATGATTTAGGAAAAAGTCTCAATTTTCACACACCCTGAAATTGGCACGACTTTGTGGGTGAAAATAGCGCCAACTGGCGCGACTTGCTCACTGAAAACTAGCGCCAATGGCCAATTGGCACGGGTTGCTAACTGACAATGAGAACCAATGCCTGAAAATGAAAAAACAAAGAATTTCTCCCAATCAAGACCAGACTCACCACTTCAAGCAAAATATAAAACTAACCCAGAAGCAAATTACCGACCAAAAAAAACTTCCGAATAAGGGAAAACCCTAGCACCTACAGGAAATGGTGCGATTGTCTGGCTGTAATCTGCGCCAGACAGGGGATGGCGTGAGTGATGAACTGGAAACTTGAGCCAATGGGCGCAACTGTCAGGGTGGAAACTGTGCCAATCAAGCCAACCATGAAAAGATGAAAATTTCAGAAAAGCAGAGGTCAGATCTGATCCTCTGGGGCTGAACAAAGGTTTTACACTAGAAGGAAACAAACCAGAAGAGAAAATCAAGGGAAAAAAAGCCAAAAGAAATCGAAAGAGAGAAGATAAACTCCAATCAAATCCCCAGCAGAGTTGCCAATTTGTTGGAGAGGTAAATCCCCTCTGTGGATAGAGGCAATCCCTACTAGCCCAGATCGGGTCTAGCAACAATCAGACATGTAGTGACGCAGGTCTCTAGTTACAAAAACGACAAAACACAACGAGTTGCCTACCTCAGGTCCTACGCAATAGTCATCGAAGAAAGGATGACATTTCCTGTCCTCCGCCTTGGCAGATCACGATCCTTCCACTTAACACGTCCAGACACTTGCACACATGCAAAGAAACAGAACGATACACAACATAGAATCTAAATCTTGTAACCATACATCAGTCAGAGAGGATGTAATTCATTGCATCAAAGACAAAGACACATGAATGAAACCATAATCATATTCACTTATCATTAATAATAACAAAGGAAAGGTACAACCCAAAGCTCTGACGCTGGGTCTTCCTTCGGCGGGGTCGATAGCAGAGCACGTCTCAATGAAGCTCATCGGGAATGGGACAAATCTCTCTCTCTACGACATGGCTCTCAAAGGCTGTCTGGTGATAGTCTCCTTGCTACGGATTCAGCTCTTGCTTCTAGTGCTATCAGGACTACTATTAAGACTAGCTTGCAAAGGGAAAATGGACAGCTTATATAGATGGTGGAAGGGGAGTTGGGATCCCTACAATTGTGGGATTGGCCCTATCCTCAAGGAAGCTTCCATGATAGGTGGAAAACCACCTCAGATACATGGAGATTCAGATCCAAACCTCCCAAATCATTTTAGAGACTCGTTCAGGAGTGTTTTGGAATCAAACTTCCGCCATTCATTTTTAAAAAACAATCCTTATTAAGCTTGGTGCAAGAAATACATTGGGACAGAGTGCCAGTTGGTGCGCCCTATTTGGTGGATTTTCCCCATTGGCGCGAGGGCTAAACTGGCTAGTCGCGCCAAGGCCAAAAGATAAGTTTTTAGGGTTTTTCCAAGGAAACTTTCTTTAGAGGAATGATTTTCCTTGTCAAGGGGGATGCCATGAAAGTGGTTTCAGGTTATGTCACTGCTCACAGGTCACGAAAAAGGCCCTCCAATGTGCAAGACGGGGGATTGTAGGGACGGTGACAAACTACTGTGTAACACCTTCTCTCAAGGAATGAGGATGGTTCCATTTCTCACCGGCTTTTTCGAAATAAGATTCACATAGAATAGTATCTTCATGCCGGGTCCCATCATTTTCGTGCTCAGAAATTTGGTGTCCTATGTACTCTTGCAACTCGTGCTCTTAGAATCTCTGATGAAAAGTCCTTGGAATCAGAGAAATCCCATCTTCTTAAAGTTTTTGAAAATAATGGTTATAGTAGATCTCAAGGTCTTAAAGCCTTTCAGAAGGCATATAAAGGATTGAGTGGAAAATCTACTCGGGTGGATCCTATTTCCAAGGTCCATCTCCCATTTATCCGGGGGACAATGGACAAAATTGCCCATGTCCTTAGGAGAAATAATATCTCTGCTTCTTTCAAACCTCTCTGCACTATTAGAAATTCTCTTGGGTCTCTTAAAGACCCTATCGACCCTAAGGACATGAAAGGGGTTTACTTGATTCCTTGTTCTTGTTCAACTCCCTATATAGGAGAAACAGGTCGATCCATTAGGCAGAGAATCCGGGAGCATGCTGCGGATATTAGACATAATCGGTCCCGTACCTAAGCTCTTGCTGAACGTGTGGAAAAATATTGCCACCATGTTTGTATTGAAGACTCAAAAGTCGTTGCTAAGGTAGATCACTTCCACCATAGGAAATTAAGAGAGGCGATCGAAATTGAAAGACATGCTAAGAATCTCAACCGTGATGATGATTGGAAATTAAGTAAGAGCTAGACCCCGGCTCTCACCAGGTAATTTTGTTTTATTTTATTTATTATTATTTAATTTTACTTAATTTAATTTAATTTATTTTAATTAACTAATTAATTAATTAATTTTATTTTAATTAATTTATTGATTTATTTTATCGGAATATTTAATTGATTAATTAATTAATTTTGTTTTATTTTTTAATTATTATTATTTTTTTTAACCCTCCCTATTACCTATTATATTAATAATTTATAAACCCCTTTTTTAAAATTTTATTCATTTAATTAATTTAGTTATTAAAATCCTTCTTAGGTAGGTTTGTTTTATTATTTTAATTAAATTATTGTTTTATCTTTACAATTAATTAATTAATTATATATTTTAAATTCTTTCTTACCTATTATATTTATTTGAATTACCTTGTTTTATTATTTTAATTAAATTATTGATTTATCTTCACAATTAATTAATTAATTAATTAATTATTTTTAAAATTCTTTCTTAGCTATTATATTTATTTGAATTATTTAATAATTTATTAACCTTTTTGCAATAAATTTTTTATTTAATTAATTAATTTATTTTAAAAACTAACTAACTAACTTTCTAAAGGCTAGTTCTTAACAGCTAGCCTTAACGACTAGTTCTTAACAACTAGTTCTCAATGACTATTTCCGGGCAATGATGCATCTCCCTATTTATTCATCGAGATCGATTAGTCTCTCCACCTTGTCCTGAGGATGAACCACATTAGTTGGTTCGAAACATCGACCTAATCTTAATGATGTGGTATAAGTTATGTTTAATTTAGGGTTTTTTGCCGTAGAAGGCAACCCCTCTTTTGTATGAGGGAATTGTAATTATGGCTGTGTATTTTATGTGTATTTTCTTAGCGAGAAACCGATAGGGAGACAGTGAGAGAGAACAAAGGATATTACAGCGGATCTGCTGTAGGGTGTGTCTCTTCATTTTGCTGGATAATAGAAAGGAAGGACTGGTTGTTCGGGGTGGACGTAGCCCAAACTGGGTGAACCACATATATCTGTGTCTTTGTGGTTTTATATGTTTTTTGTGTTTGTGTTTCCACATATTTTATGTGTTTCATTGCTCTGTAATATATAATTTTTTTAACAACTGGTATCAGAGCCGAAGGTCTATTCGGATGATAAAATCACAGGAAAGAAGGGTTCCTGGCTCGAGTGGGAGCAATGGTGGAAGATGGTAAGTTTAGGGTCGAGAAATTTAACGGCCAAAACTTCCTGCTATGGAAGATGCAGATGGAAGATTATATGTATCAGAAATATCTATACCTACCATTGAGTGGAAAAACAAAGAAGACGATGACTATGATAGATGCAGAATGGGAGATTATCAATAGAAAGGCACCTGGAAAAGTACGATTGTGCCTCATGGCGTCTGTAGCCTTCAATATTTTGAAGGAAACAAAAATAGAGGGTTTGATTAAGGCATTGGCGAAACTATATGAAAAACCCTTGGCCTCAAACAAGGTATTTATTATGAAACATTTATTTAATATGAAGATGTCGGAAGGTGGATTTGTTGCAGACCATTTAAATGATTTTAATATAGTTACCAGTCAGTTAAGTTCTGTAGGGGTAAAATTTGATGATGAAGTTAAGGCTTTGTTATTTCTTTGCTCGTTGCCAGAAAATTGGAATGGTTTAGTTATGGCCATTAGTAACTCTGTCTCTTGTTCTAGTACTTTAAAGTTTGATGATGTTGTCAGTGCTATTCTTAGCGAGGAAATGCGACAGAAAAGCTCCGGTGAGATATTGGGTAATGCTTTGAGTGCAGAGTCTAGGGGAAGAAAAATGGAAAGAGGAAAGAGCTCAGGATATCGAATTAAATCAAGGAAAGGCAGATCCAAGTCCAGATTGGGGATAGTGTGCTAGAATTGCGGAAAGAAAGGGCACTTGAAGAAAGACTATAGATCTCGGAAGGGAAAAGAAGGAGACACACAACAAGAAAACAATCATGAAGCAAATGTGACAGGTGATGTGTTACAAGATGCTTTGATTCTTTATTTCGAAATGTTACTGATTCCTGGGTGGTAGATTTAGGGGCCTCATTCCATGCCACACCTGATAAGAAATATTTTCATGACTATGTTCAAGGACATTTTAGACAAGTTTGTTTGGGTTATGATAAACCTTGTAAAATTGTTGGAATGGGTAAAGTTCTTGTAAAACAACAGAATGGAAACCAATGTCTATTAAAGGAGGTAAGGCATATTCCAAATCTGAAGAAAAATCTGATTTCAATAGGGCAGTTAGGCGGTGAAGGTTGTGTGATAACTTTCACAGATAAAACTTGGAAGGTCACCAAAGGAGCCCTAGTAATAGCAAAAGGTGAAAAGGTTGGTACATTGTACTTATACAATGGTATTTCTAACTCTGTTAATGATTTAACTTCCAAAGGAGCAGATGCAACATTATGGAATCATAGGCTCAGATACATGAGTGAGAAGGGGATGAATATTCTTCAGTCAAGAAATTTTTTGTTGGGTTTGAAGAATATTGATTTGGATTTATGTGGGAATTGTATTTATGGAAAACATAAGAGAGTCAGATTTCTTAGAGTTGGGAAAGAAAAGAAGAGCGAAAAAATAGAGCTTGTGCATACAGATGTATGGGGACCTGCTTAGGTATCATCTCCCGGTGGATGTCGTTATTATGTTACTTTTATTGATGATGCAACTAGAAAAAAATGGATTTATTGTATTTAGAATAAATCTGATGTATTTGATACTTTCAAGAAATGGAAATCTTTGGTTGAGATTGAGACATGAAAGAATTTTAAGTGTCTCAGATCAGACAATGGAGGTGAATATTGCAGCAAAGAGTTTGATAGGTACTATTCAAAGCATGGAATTCACAGAGAGAAGATAGTTCCAAGAACACCACAAGAAAATGGTGCGTCAGAAAGGATGAACAGAACACTCATGGAGCATGCAAGGTGCATGAGATTTCATGCAGGATTGCCTTTACAATTTTGGGTAGATGTTGTAGATATTGCTGTTTATTTAATAAACAGAGGGATTTCAATTTCCTTGGATGGTGGTATTACAGAGGAGGCATGGACAGGTATAAAGGTAAACTAATCTTTTTTAAAGCCTTTTGGTTGTGAGGCCTTTGTCCATATTAATAAAGAAAATAGAACAAAGCTTGAGGCAAAATCAAAGAAATGTACCTTTATTGGATATGATGTTAATGATTTTCGTTATCGCTTATATGATTATGAAAATAAAAAAATCATTAGGAGAAGAGATATAATATTAAATGAAAACATCTTGTATAAGAATTAGTTACAGGAAAAGGAACAGGAAAAAGAAAACAAAGAATACACAGTTCTTGATGAGATAACATAAAAAGTAAAGGTGCCTAAAAATAATAATAATCAACAACCACAATAACAACAACCACCACAACAACATGCACCTCAAACACCTGAAAGTGGTGTTAGAAGATATACTAGGATAAGTAGACCCCATGAACAATACTCTCCTTCATTATATTATTTATTGTTGACTGATTCTAGTGAACCCGAATGTTATGAAGAAGCAATGAAGGTTGAAACCAGGAAGAAGTGGGAGCTAGCCATGAAAGAAGAGATGGAATCCTTAATACATAACCAGTCTTGGGACTTTTTCAGGTTTCCTACAAGTAAAACAACATTGCAGAATAAATGGGTTTACAGGCTGAAGGAAGAATATGGAGGAAAACATAGGTACAAAGCTAGACTTGTGGTGAAGGGTTTGCACAGAAGAAAGGTATTGATTTTGATGACATATTTTCTCCTGTTAAGATGAATTCAATTAGAACTATTTTAAGTCTTGTAGCAGCGGAAGATTTTCATCTTGAATAGTTAGATGTAAAGACAACATTTCTCCTTGGAGATTTGGAGGAATAAATCTATATGCAGCAATGAGAAGGATATGAAGTCAAAGGGAAAGAAAAATTAGTGTGCAGGTTAAAAAAGAGCATGTATGGCTTAAAGCAGGCTCCAAGGAAGTGGTATCTAAAATTTGATAGATTTATGTCTGAACAAGGTTATACTAGATGTCACTCTGATCATTGTGTTTATCTAAAAAAGCAAAATGATGGAAGCTATATTATATTGTTATTGTATGTAGATGACATTCTTGTTGCAAGGTCTAACATGAAGGAAATAAATGTTCTCAAAAGAAAATTGGCAAATTCATTTGCAATGAAGGATTTGGGAGTTGCAAAATAAATCCTTGGTATGAGAATAACTAGAGACAAGTAAAATCGCAAATTAACATTGTCTCAGAATGAGTACATACAAAAGGTGTTGAAAAGATTTAATATGTAGAATGCAAAACCAATTAGTACACCTTTTGCTAGCCATTTCAAACTTAGTAAGGAGATGTGCCCCAAGACCCAAGAAGAAATGGATTATATGTCTAAATTTCCATATGCATCAGCAGTTGGAAGCTTAATGTATGCAATGGTCTCCATAAGGCTTGATATTTCATATGCAGTGGGAGTTGTAAGCAGGTACATGAACAATCTAGGAAAAGAACATTGGATGGCAGTGAAATGGATTCTCAAATATTTGAGAGGTACAACAAATCAAACATTATGCTTTGGTGGTTCAAAAATTTCTCTACAGGGATATGTTGATGTAGATATGGCAAGTGACATAGATAAAATGAGGAGCACTACAGGGTATGTATTTACTGTAGGTGGAACAACTGTCAGTTGGGTTTCAAAAATCCAAAGTATTGTTGCACTTTCAATAACAGAAGCAGAGTATGTTGCTGCTACAGGGGCTTGTAAATAAATGATTTGGTTAAAAAGGTTTATGGATGAATTGTGTAAGAAGCATGATATGGGCACGTTATACAGTGATAGCCAAAGTGCCATTAATCTTGCAAATAACTCAGCATTTCATTCCATGACTAAACACATACAACTCAAGTACCATTTCATATGGTCAGTGTTGGAAGATGGATAGTTGAAGCTGGAAAAGATACACACTAGCTAGAATCCTGCAGATATGCTAACAAAAGTTGTAATCAGGGAGAAACTGAGATTTTTCTCAATTTCAAATGGTCTTCAAGTATGACGATGAAGGTGAGAAACAATCAGGTCCAAAGTGGAGTCATTGTCCAGCAAATGAAGCAACATTGGAGTTGCTACAATTAGTCTCCAACTGGGAGATTGCTGGATGTGGAGCCTGATTATCTTATTTATTTTGTATCACAGCGTTGGACCCCTGCTCTTAACGGGGTGCCAACACCACCCGTAATTAAACATTGCCTGGGGGGTCCACACCCAACAATTTATTTCCTGCAAAATGAAAATTTATTTGTTTTTGTACACTAACTCTCTCATCAATACTTCCTTCTCTTTCTCACCTGAGATAGTTTAGTTTTTTGAGCATGCTCAATCCTAGGAATTTTCAACTTCTTCATTATTGAATGCACCTCATATTATTTGTTTTGCAACAAGGTTTTTGTTGGGTGTGGAGCCTAATTATCTTCTTTATTTTGTATCACAGTGTTGGACCCCTGTTCTTAACGAGGCGAAAACACTGACTGTAATTAAACACTGCCTGGGGGGTCGAGGAGGGGGGGGGGGGAGGGGGAGGTTGCAACTTTAGGGAGCCCCCCCTTGGCAAGGGGTTTCGGGGGAAATGCCCCCGAAGCTAAAAACATATGTGAAATTACCTTGTAAAAGTATTGTAATTTCTAGTCAATCTACATCGTTCATTAGGAGAATGATCTGACGGTAGAAGTTATGTTTAATTTAGGGTTTTTTTCCCTAGAAGGAAACCCCTATTTTGTATGAGGGCATTGTAATTGCGGTTGTTTATTGTATGTGTATTATCTTAGCAAGAAACCGATAGGGATACTATGAGAGAACATAGGATATTACAATGGATTTGCTGTAGGTTGTGTATCTTCATTTTGCGAGATAATAGAAAGGAAGGACTGGCTGTTCAGGGTGGACGTAGCTGAAATTGGGTGAACCACGTATATCTGTGTCTCTGTGGTTTTATATGTTTTTTGAGTTTGTGTTTCCGCATATTTTATGTGTTGCATTTCTCTATAATATATAATTTTTCTAACAGTTTTGATATCTTCCATGTTTTTTGGATCTATTCCCAATTTAACAATTAGATTCTTAAACTCCTCATTTTTAATATGAAGTGCTCTAGAATATGCTTTTTCTTGCTTGAACTGATTTGAAACTTTCTCCAAAAGATTTTATGGTTTACTTACCGTCAAAGAGATTTTTCTTAGGTAACTATAGAGAATTTCCCATGCTTGTCTATGCAAATTAACCTTGTGAGGTAGTGGGATGCCAAATACATTTATGTATAGATATAATGTTTTAAAATAAATTCATGAAGGAAGAGACTGAACAACTAGATGCATGAGGGACAATTTTAATCGGTTCCTTTGTAAATCGATAACAAAGAGTCATCTTCTTTGATAATTTTGAGTTGCTTGTGCTACTAGCTGAGTTCACATGTTCCTTCTCACCTTATGACTTCTTTCTTCAATCTGTTGATAAATCCTATGTAACACTTATGTGTGGGAGGGAGTTTCTTCAATTGACAATGTTTCCAAATCAGTGGAAATAGAGGAGGAGGTTTATCACTTTGGGTTTCCCATCTGCATTTGAAAACCTAGTTGATTTGAGCCTTGAGGGTCCCTCTATTAATTTAACTTGTACCTATGCTTCTTCTTCTCTTTTAACCTTTTCTCTCTTTTGCAATTATTAGTCTTCTATCTCAACATCAATTTTTTTAGGTATATTTCTCTTCAATTTCTTCTCCCTCACTACAGGGGTTTGAAAATCTATTCTTTCAATGAATTTTGCTGTTTGGCCATGTTTCTTGATTTTCCATTTTCTCAAGTTCTGGCTTGCTTTCATGAATATAAGGTGAAAAATACATATTCCCTCTTTTATTTGAAATTATACGATGAGGGTCATTTTTCCACTCTCTCCTTAATAAATTCCAAACTACTTAATAATTTCTTCAACTTGTGGGAGGAATAATTTTTTTATTCACGATAAATGGCCCAACATTTCTTTCTAACTTAAAAATATATCCTTTTTGTGTGGGAAAAAAATGAACTTGGTCAAAATTTATACCTTGCCTTATAAATTAAATAGAAAATATCCTCACAAGAAAAAATATTGGCAAACCCTATGGTGATATTGAGCATGAAAAATAAAAAATATTGATGATGTAAGGGGTACAAAAGGATGACATGGATCTATGAGAGATACTGTGGATGGGTGAGGTGGATTGATGGAAATCATAGGTCTTCCATGATATCTCTATCACAAGTTTGTCATGATATATCTGTCATAGGTTTCAACGTATCTCCTTCATATCTATCATAATATTTTCTCATATCACAGATAAGAAGGCCCAAGGAGGTCACTATCATACCCAACAACTAAGGCCCATTAGGGCATTGTTACACCATAATACTGAGGCCCATTAGTGTTTTGTTACACCACAAGACTGAGGCCCATTAGGAAATTATTACAACACAAGACTGAGGCCCATTAGGGTGTTGTTACACCATAATACTGAGGCCCTTTAGGGTAATGTTACACCACAAAATTGTGGCCCATTAGGGCATTGTTACACCAAAAGACTTAGGTACAATTTCACAGACCCATGGGATGGAATGATCATTATATCAGTACTAATTAATTAGAGGTCATGGTGTGCATTTATTTTAGGCACACAAACCCTACCTTTTACCCTATGAAATCCATGCCATTTGGATTATTCTTGAACAACATAAATATATTTTTAAAAAATAAAAAATATTTAATTGTATTAATGTTATGAGTAAAATTATACTCTCCAAGTATAATCATTCAATTTGGCCTTGAAATGAAGGTTGGGATCAACATATATCCTTCGTATATCTATCATTGGGCTCAACATATCTCCTTCTTATTTCTATCATAATATTTTCAAAGATAAGAAGATCGAAAGAGGCCACTATCATACCCAAGAGCTGAGGCCCTTTAGGTAGCTATTACACTACAAGACTGAGGCCCATTAGGGCGATTTTACATAAAATATTGAGGTACAATATCATAGACCCATAGGATGTAATGATCATTATATCACTTCCACTTAGTTACAAGTACTCCGTGCATTTATTTGAGGCACACAAACCCTACCTTTTACCCTATGGAGTCTGTGCCATTTGGAGTATTCTTGAACAACATAAATATATATGTGAAAATTTAAAAATATTTAATTGCATTAATGTTACTTATGAGTAAAAAAATACACTCCTAGTAGAATTATTTAGTTTGGACTTGAAATGAAGGTTGGGCATGCATTTTTGTGTAGCAGGCCAAAATTTCCTTGCTTCACTAAAATGCACACCCAGGCTTCATTCCTTGGAAAATCTGATTGATTCAAATTGTAGATTGCTTATTTTACTATTTTACACACTTATACATTGTTATATCCTTACTAACGAGAAGTTGTAACAATTCTAATTTTATTATGGCTATGACAACCCCAACCATGGTTCTCTCATAAAAAAAAATGCATTGTAAATATTTTTATAGAAATAAATTAGGACTAAGTTAGGGGACACATATTCTAGAGCTGAGAGGAGGTTTCTTGCTTAGGATTTTAATGAGTTTCTTATGTAGAAATATGAATTGTTTTTAGGAAAAACATTAAAGAGATGGTTGGTGATCCTTAAAGGATTGGTCATGAATTTAAATTTGGGTTGAAAGGAAGTACACATAGCACATTTCATTTAGAAACACACATAAGGCAAGCATGACTAAATTAAGGGAGTTGAATTTGTTGGAAGTAAGGAAAAAAAGTCAATCCTAGTGAAAAAGAAGAGATAGTAGAGTAAAATAAGGTAGTTTGATATCATTTTTTTGGGGGAGCACATTCACTCTCACTCATGAAGGCATCCACAAACTTTCCCTCACCCATTCAGACTCGATCAAAATTCAACAACATAAAATTAAGGACTAACAAAAAGAGAAGAGAAGAGAAGTCAATGATCATTTTTTTTGAAATGGCAAAAAGAATGGTACCCTAAGGGGGCTTCTGATTTGATTTTCCCTTAATTAAATTAAAAGTAAATTGTAATTCCACATCACATGACAACTTGTAAGTGTTAACTGAGTTAGGAAGAATTAGTTAGCTCAGTAAATTCAATTTGAGGGTCAAATTGGAGGCATATTGAGGCCACTCTAAGTTTTAGGTGGTCTAGTTGCAATTTATTTTGAGTTGTAATTAGTTGACTCAATTATTTGAGTTAAAATAAATTTAACTAGTTATAACTGAGAGATGAGATAGTGATAGGTCCAGTGAATTAAATCTGATTTAATTCACATGCAATGATCAACCAGTTAATGATAATTCACTATAAATAGCCGTTTCATGTCAGTTCTAAGGAAGGCCCAGTTGAGATTGGGGTTAAAGGGAAGATAGATATAAGTTGTATATTTAGAAAATTGTACAGGTCATGCATGAGGTCATCAGGATGTTGTGAATGTATTGCACAATATATTGATGGTAATTTACTAATTAATAGGGGCTTAATTAGCCTAGGAATGTGTGTTAAAGGCTGGTCATGTAGAGGCAAGAAAGTGGTTAAATATTGGACCAAAATTGCTTAGATTAGAGTAGGATCAGAGTGAGACAATCAACAGAGGGAGCTTTAGGTTCATGCAGTTGAGGAGCTGTTGGCTCAAAAAGAATAACCTCAAGATGTGGAGCAACCATAAGCACAGGTGCAGAGAGTGGAAGCACCCACTCATGTAGAGACATCCCAAGACAAAAGGAAGTGCACCAGAGAGGCTGGAAATTTATTTCTTGATGTTAGAGAGAATGTGGGAGAACCCACATCATACGCATGCAGAGAAGGTCCCCAGAGCAGTACATTGGATACGTGGATATTATGGGAGAAGGTGTAGAGATATAACCATCCTCTTTTGAGGAAGAAATGCAACAACCAATTTGGGTTGATGCTATGGTTGAGGATTAATACTCCATTATCAGAAAAAATGCATGGGAAGTTGTCCCAAGAGAAAAGGGGAAGTCAGTTGTAGGATCCAGGTGGATCTACAAGGTGAAGTAGGCAACATATGTGAGTGTGGAGAAGCACAAGGGCATATTTGTGGCCATATGTTTCTATTAGGTGGAGGGGATTGATTATGATGATACTTTTGCACCAATCGCAAGGTACTCATCAATTAGATCCATCCTTGCACTCTCAACGTAGATGGGATGAAAAATACATTAGATAGATGTAAAGACAACCTTCCTTAATGGGATTATTGAGGAAGAGGTGTACATTGAGTAGTCGGAAGGGTTTGAGACCTTCGATAGGGAGTCACATGTGTGCAGAGTCAAGAGAGAACTGCATGGGATAAAGCAAGCACCTCGTACATGGTAGCCCAGGATCGACAACTATTTCACTAGGTTGGGCTTCACCAAGGGTGAAGCAAATGAAAACCTTTATCGTATTTTTGTATAAGGCAAGCTTTTGATTTTTTTACTTTATGTAGATGATCTAATACTGATAGGTGATGAGTAGATAATCAAGTCTTGCAAAGAGGATATTGCAAGAGAATTTGAGATGAAGGACATGGGTATTGGGTGTGTGATTTTTTCTTGGAAAAGAACCCTACTTATCATTCAAAGATAAAGCACATTGATGTTCAATATGAATTTTTGAGGGATATGGTTGAGGACAAAAGGAGTCGCTGGTAAAGGTGGACACTTTGAAGAATGTTGCATATGCATTGACGAATTCTGTGAGCACTGAGAAGTTCTCTTGGTGTGGAGAAAAAATGGGCATTGCAGGTTTGGACCAATGAATAAGATCTCATGTGGCCCCCTATGGAAAGAAAAAAACATGTGGGATAATGTAGAGGCCACTCTAAGTTTAGGGGGTCCAGTAGAAGTTTATTTTGAGTTTTAATTAGCTAACAATTATTTGAGTTAAAATTAGTTTAACTAGTTCTAACCAAGAGATGAGCTAGTGATAGGTCCAATGAATTAAATTTGATTTAATTCACATACAATGATCAACCAGTTAACTGATAATTTTCTATAAATAGTTTTGTCATGTCAGTTCTAAGGAAGGCCTAGTTGATATTTGGGTTAAAGGGAAGATAACTATCATTTGTATAATTAGAAAATTGTACAGGTCATGTATGAGGTCATCAATATGCCTTGAAAGTGTTGCGCAATCTATTAATGGTAATTTCCTAATTAATAGGGGCTCAATTAGCCCAGGAATGCATGAGGAAGGCTGGTTAAATATTGGGCCAAACTTGTTTAGATCAGAGCAGGATGAGAATGAGACAGTCAACATAGTCCAGAGATTTCTTGGGAAGGGAAATATCATTGAATTGTTTCATGTTCTTGACTTTATGCAACATACAGATAACGAGGTTTTTAGCTGAGGATTTCCCCAGATACATCATGTGTTGTGCAATTGATAATTTTTTCTCTTACTTGTTTATGTGATTGTGTGATCCAAATTGGTTTCAACAGTTTGTAGAATTGATTAAGTATTTTGTTTTAGTACACTACAAGATCAGTTGAATCTATTTAGATATTTCTACAATTTTCGATAAGCAAAGCTGGTGAAAAAATGGTTTCTCCTTAGTGAGGAACAATGCCTCTCGAGTCCATGTAAAGTCACAGGGTGGAGATGGTTTTCTCTAGATTCCATTTCCGGTGTGGGTGGAGGATTGAGTACTTGTATTCTTGGAGGTAGAATATTTGAAACTTCATTTCTATTGATTTACAATGGGTTATGGATTCCACTAAGTGGTTGGAACCACTATGGTTTTTTTTTTAAGGGTGGAGATTCACTCTCTGGATTCCCTTGGTATCTTTGGGGAGGAGTAAGTTTTCCTCTTGAATCTATGTGTTCTATTTGACTGTTGAGTGGCTGGTGGGTGGTGAAAGGAGGTCCTCTAGAGTCCCCATTTCATTTGGAAATTGGTGCTTTTATCCCTGAAGAGAGCCCCTTAAGCTCTATAATCTGGCTTGTGGGTGACAACTACAAGTGATATTGGATGCAACCGTCTAAAGTTGGGTGGAGAGTCCTCGTACCAGACTTAGTTACCCAAAACATTCCAAGATAAGTATTTTTATGTGATTGCAATATTAAGGAACATGTATTTGAATTTCTGGATTGAAATGGTGCTTATAACTGTAGATGAACATGTGTTGCATTTCTAGATTGAAATGGTGCTTAAAAATGTGGTGAAAAAGAGTATAATGCATTCCTGTCTTGGAATGGTTTGCCCTATGAAATAATTGACTGTGCTATTTCTATGCATAATAAATATCAAATTTACACAGATTAAAGGTATCAGAATGGTTCATAAGAACCATATTCAACCATCATAGTATTTAGTATACAAATCATTTTATTACAGATTAAAATTTACAATGAAGACAACCTATTGACAAGGTTTGTGCATACATATATGGATGGGTGTACATGCATATACTAGTTACAATCTTATAAAAAAGTTTATGAGGCACGTTTTGATGCTAAGGATGAATTCCTATTTTAACTATAGTAACTGGTGACTTTACATTAGAGGCTCTTGCAAACTTTCATTTTTAGAAATCATGGAGGTCTTCGACAAGCTTCACAGAGCATCTGGCTATGGAATTTCAAGCCCGAGGGTGTGCCTTGGCATGTAGATCATCAAGGAGTATTGATCTCCTCAAGGACCTTTTGGTATTTTACAACTCCTATGGGTTTGGGAATCTTAAGAGGGGTAATGCCAGTAAGAGCTATCAATCCATAGAGGGCATGGAAAAATGTTGGCATGGATCTAGTTGGATGCACAACCTCTGCAACCAAACCTAAAATGAACCCATGCTCGAAGGAAAATGTTTGGAATAGATATGTGTTTTGGCGAATTTTTTTCTTCTTTAGGTTCATTCTTCGTATCTCTCCCTCCCATCAATATTATTAATCATATCACAAATCAGAGTTAGATATATATATATATATATATATATATATATATATATATATATATATATATATATATATATAGATTATAATTACATGGATCAAATCCCATTTCAATATATATTTATGAATATAATTAAATATTCCTCAATAGCTTAATAAATTACACATGCATAATATATGTCGCGTGCCTTCCTTTAAAGGGTCCCACCATACATTAATTCCTGGCTAATGATAAATATCCATGCTTCCCACTCTCGGCCAATGATAAATTTCCATGCTACCCACTCTATCTCTACTTCCACCTCACTCTGTTGCCTTGTCTCTTAAAATATGTGCAAGTTTTGGGCAGATCCCTGCTTCTTTGAATGATGAAGTCATCAAAAGTAATTCCGTCAGGGTAAAGTGAATAATGTTTATGAAGAGGTCACCCCTCGAAATGGGTGGTAAGTGGAAACCACCTATCACCAGATTGATGACCTATATTCATTCTAACAGAGTCAATCCCATTTTCAAAACTGCCAAAGGAAACCCTTGGAATAGGTGGTTTCCAGTTTCCCATGACCATTAGTGGTGCTACTAAGATGTGTTATCACTTCCCTCAACGTCCTACCATTTTCGGTCACCCACATGGCTGCCAATCTCAATAGGAAATATATGGTCGCGACGACTAGATATTCCATCATACCTATCAAATAAGGTTATCTAAATAATATAATACTAAGGCTCTGCCTAACCTCACTGCAACGCACTCTGTGCAGGACTTTTCCCTTCAAGCATGGATTCATCCATGGCTTGGTTTTAGTGGATTAGAAAACACTTGGACCCGTGCCAACATTTCATCATGGCCATAAAGAAGCACACACTGGTGCTATACTCATGAGCTTACTACAAGGTCTCTCCAACGAGTTCCCGACCTTTAAATATTCCCCATATAGGGACAAGAATTCTAGGCATGCCCGCGCTAGTGATATTTTTGCAGCCCTCAACTAAGGACTTGTAGTGAACTACTAAAATTCCCCCACCTCTCTTGCCACATGCTAAGAGATCCCTACTCCAAAGAAAGCTTGTAAGCATCTCCATGGAACTGCTCAGGGGTTTCAAGGGCATTTGGATATTAGCGGGGACACACTGCCATCATCACTAGTTCCCTTGGGGAAAGGGAACATGCTACTAAAAATTCAAGGCTCCGAAGCCTTTATGTAAATATCACAAGTTATAGAGAGGAAGTTATTCTCAACATCGACACAGTTCCATATAACTGTAATACGACATGTAGCCAACATATGTGCACTGACCCTGTCAAAACATGTCGAATGTAACCATTACACATTAATGGAAATAGTTCTTTTATTAAGTATTGTTATAGTTTAGTTCTGATCTTTACATATCTTTTCAATGCCTTCAAGGCTTTCAATGTATGTTAATGTTTTGTATTAGAGCACATTCACGTATTTCATAACCACATAATTTCAACCTAGAAATGCAACATGTTCTTTACTTTCATAAACACCATTTCAATCCAAAAATGCATTACATGTTCATAACACATATACACACCATTTCAATCTAGCAATGCAAACACATGTTTATTACACATATACACACCATTTCAACCCATAAATGCTAACACATGTTTAGTGGCTGTCCAAACAATCCAGATTTCCTGCATAAGGAAACCTTATATATCCCCACCTCCTCAGCTTTGGAATTTGTATCCCTTTTGACTCGGCCATTTTTTATATATTTTGTAAAATATTTACATTTCACTTTCATGAAGAAACCTGGGTTGGGGTTGTCACACAAGAACTAAGGTCCATTAAGTAGTTGTTACACCATAAGATTGAGGCCCATTAGGGCGCTATTACACCACAAGACTGAGGTGCAATTTTGTAGACCCACAAGATAGAATAATCATTATATCATTTCCAATTAGTTACAAGCCATGGTGTACATTTATTTGAGGCACACAAACCCTGCCTTTTAGCCTATGAAATCCATGCCATTTGGAGTATTCTTGAACACCATAAATATATATGTGAAAAATTAAATATTTTTAATTGTATTAATGTTACTTATGAGTAAAAAAGTACTCTCCAAGTAGAATCATTCAAATTTTCCTTGAAATGAAGGTTGGACATGCATTTTTTTGTAGCCGACCAAAGTTGCATTGCTTCCCTAAAATGCACTCCAAGGCTTCATTCCTTGGCCAATTTTATTGATTCAAATTGTAGATTGTTTATTTTAGTATTTTACACACTTTTAAATTGTTATATCTTTACTAACTAGTAGATTAGTTATGGCGTTAATTTTTTATGGAAAGAATTCTATGTTGTAGAAAATTTCAATTTAAATCAATTTCAACATTTTCAGATTCCATTCACCCCATATCATCATAATCAATTATGTAGAGAGGAAATTAGAAATAACAATGCAACAGAAAAATCATAGGTCTGTCATGATATCTTTATCATAAGTCTCAACATATCTCCTTCGTATATCTATCATAATATTTTCTCATGTCACAAATACAAAGGCCCAAAAAGACTACTATCAGACCCAAGAACCTAGGCCCATTAGGGAATTGTTACACCAGAAGACTAAGGCCCATTAGGGCATTGTTTTTTTTGTTGTTAGAAAATATTCACATTATATTAACATTGAAATATAGATAGAGTACATGCAAAAAATCTTGGGGGGTCTTCGCCCATCACCCATTGAGGTTTTCTGTCCTTGGAGATGGAAACTAGAGAACCTTTCCATAATTTTCAAATCAATTATTATGCAATGCATCATCAAAACAATGTTTAAGTTAAACATTAAAAAAATCATAACCCTCATTTTGTGGTGGGACCGAGCCACTGAGAGACAAACCTTAAAGAGAAAAAACATCAAAAAAATTATTGTAGGAGGATTCACATTATATTAACATGGAAATATACATAGACTACATGCAAAAAATATTGGGGGGTATTCACCCATCACTCATCAAGGTTCTTTACCCTTGGAGAAGGAAACCAAAGAAACTCTCTAGAATTTGCAAATCAAGTCTTAAACAATGCATTATCAGAATAATTTTTAAGCTAAACATTACAAAATTTAGAACCCTTGTTCTATGGTGGAACCAAGCCACCAAGAGAGAGAATTTGAAGAGAATAAAAAACATATAAAAAATCGTTGCAGGAGAACAACTAGGAGTTCTTAGCTGGCTCCATGATGACTCAGGGGTGCATTGACTTGATGTGATTGCTTGCAACCGTCACCGAGATGGACATACATATCCACTTCATTAAGATTCTCCTTGATAATGTAACAATTATATGGGCTTGGACGAGGAGGAGATAGTGGTGGAGACTTTTCCTAAGTGTGCTCTGAGGGTGCTACATCTACCTAATTCTCACGGATTGGGGAAGGGAGACTGCCAGTTGATGGACCAGTTGGGGGAGGTGAGACTTTGATGGACACAGAGACAAAAGTGTATGGTCTAGGGGAGGAGGGGATCTTAGGAGGGAATTCAATGTCAAGATCACGGGATAGACACTACAGGAAGGTGGTGGCATGGGAATTGTTGGCTAAAATACTAGCTATCCACCAGGTGGCCTGAAATTTATCCTTTTCCTGAGCGAGGAGACACTATCCAAAAAATTGTGGAGCGACCAGACAATGTTGCGACCCCGAAAAGATTCTTCAACCTCCAAATCGGAAATTTGATGATAAATGTGGGCAGGGATAACATGGTCAAACACTATCCAGTCTTCCTCTGTGATAAGGGATGTGGCTGGGTGACCTCTGCCTCTGTCACGCCCAGTGTGACGACCTATGCCCTTTTCTCTACTCATGGTGAAAAAAATGGAGTTACTGGGATGAACATAGGGCACACAGGTAACAATGGTAGTAGGAAAGGAGAAAGAGGTCGAAAGATACCATTAGGGGAATTTTGAGGTCTAAAATGGCCTCCTAGGAAAAATGTACAACCAAAATAAACTTTATAAGAACCAATAGGATTCAACATGATGATGTCAACCATGGGGGATTATTCACCATTTTTTAAGTAAAAGAGTAAAAATATTAAAAAATAATAAAATAATAAAACTACTTTTTAAACTAATATTTTCAACTTGTCTCCCAAATTTTTTACTCAAATTTCGAGCAAGAGTACTCGTTGCAAGAAAAATTTAATTCCTCATCCAAGGAGTACCTATGTTGCATACTTTTTATGGATTCTGGTACACGAAAAATGAGAAATACATGAAAAAACGTGATTACAATCACAATTTTCATGTATTTCTCATTTTTCGTGTAGCACGATCCATAAAAAGTATGCAACATGGGTACTCCTTCGATGAGGAATTAAATTTTTCATCCAACGAGTACTCCCACTCGAATTTTGAGTAAAATCTTTGGGAGATAAGTTGAAAATACATGTTGAAAAGGTAATTTTTTCTTTTTTCCCTCTAAACTTTGATGATGTAATCAAATATTATTTTATTATTTCCACTATTATTTTATAAGTTCCTTAAAAGGCCCATTTTAGACCTCAAAATTCCCCTAATGTAGGCTGTGAGCTGGGTGGTTTTCGGGAGAAAGATAATGCCCGATAACATAAAATGGATCCCAATACAGAATTTGACCAGCAGGGCTAATAATATTTATGACAATAATGCTAATATGACATCGGACTGATACTTATTGACCACTGGCTAGAACAATATCTAGGAAGGAGTGTACGACGATCCCTGAATATAACCTGTAAGAAATTTCTAATAGGGGAAATATGTACTTGTCCTAAATGGATACTGAAATTTAGTTGCTCCAATGGAATATTTTATAGACCAAACAATATTATCTTCCACATTCAAGAATATTGATGACACTCCAAACACTGGGAGGGTTCCCCAAGACTGTCAGACTCAATGTGGGATTATATTCCAAATATATGTCTTACTTGTACACATTCTAGTATCCATAAATGGACCAAATTCAAATTCCTATTTGGTGACCAATCATAGCAATCACATTAACCACTTTCATAATACCAACTTACTTCCGTCGCCAACGGTCCCCATTCTAGACCCATATACCATACCAATTGGGAGTCCAAGGATTAAATCCAAACACCCCTCTGATTAGAAGTATTAGAGCATAGATGTTACCATGAAAAGTGCATATGAGACATTATCTATCACAATGTATAGCTAATATCCTAAGAAAAATCACAACAAGGAAATATTAATCTTAAGTGTAATTGTTATCAAGCCCCACTTGTAGTGACCTTCAGTAGATCCCGAATAAAATTAGGAACAAATTGCATAACATAAAATACATATACACAATCACAGACTACAATCTATCTAGCAACAACCACAATTCCATCCTATTTTACCTCCCTCATACATTTTTCCTCTAGGCCAACCCCTTCCAACTTAATTCCACCCATGTGCTTAGTGAACCACCTTATAAGTGAAACATTATTAATATTGTCATGTATCCTTTACACTTCTACTACTATGTATCCACGAAAATAACTTGCATCTATTCCAAAAACATCGACATTATGTACTGCACCATGTCCATTTACATCCATAAAACCATCCAACATTCTCCAATATCATCTTATGCTTCGGGGATTATGAACTCACTATTATGCTTGTTCCATGATGTGGGAATGCACATTAGAAATTTATATGGATGCCTTCAACACATTTGTTGTAAATATTAAATACAAAAAACTTGGAGAAAACTTCGACTCACTAACACTTTTAAATTGCTTCTCTTGACATTTATTTATAATATGTAGTAACTTTGGCTTGATCAATATAAAATCGTTCATTCTGAATAAAATTAACATCTATTCTTAGATATAATAGTAGACATATAAAAACCTGTACCTTGAGGCTTCTCAGTCAACTCATATTCCAACTTTCTCCCCTACTCTCACCTTTTGCATGATCTATGGCTTGAAAGAGTCCAACAACACTATACTACCCTAATGTTTTAACATCACAATACTTCTGTGAGGTTTTAGCATCAACATTACACCCATGAACCACCATTTACAAGTAGTATTGCACATGGTAGCAACAACATCAGTGCCTATGCACCGATTGGCACATCGTAGAGTTCCTCCATGTATAATGTGGCTGCTTAGTAATGTCTCTTCTTCACTACTTTTGGAATGTCCATAATGATGGGGACAATGAGTAGAAGTGCATTTGCTAATAGCCCCAACAACTGCAAGAGTTTAGTCACTGAAAACATCTCAACATCCATCTGTTCAGGAGCATTCCTCTTCAAACTCTTCTCATTTACCATAAGGGTTTCAACATCCATTCTTTTCTCCACCCTGCCATATCGCCATGTTTCCTGATTTTTCCATTTTATCAATTTCTGGTCTACTTTCATGAATATAAGGTTCAAAATTAATTTCCACCCTTTTATTAGAAATTATATTATCTCCATTTTACTTGCCTATTTATCTTCATACCCTAACTAGGCCACTTGACCTAATCTTAAACTTAAAATCCTATAAAAATTTATAATATAGAAAAAACCTAAAATAAACCCTACAAACCTTAGGTGCTATCTCTTAATCTATCCCTTGATAAAATTTAAACAAAATTAATCCTAAAATAAGGTCATCCAACCTTTATTTATAGTGCTTCAACCAATAAAATACAAGTTTCAACTATTAAAATTCACATTTGATTTTTCCGAGTCCATCACCTTGTTCCCAAATATTCCTAATGTGTATTTATGCACAGAAGCCTTGCCTTTTACCCTTTGAAATCCAAGCAATTTGGAGTATTTTTGAAAAACACAAACACATATGCAAAAATATAAAAATATTTAATTGTATTAATGTTACCTATGACTAAAAAAATACTCTCCAAGTTGAATCATTCAATTTGGCCTTGAAATGAAGGCTGGGTGTGCATCTTTGTGAAATAGGCCAAAATCGCCTTGATTCAATAAAATGCACACACATACTTCATTTATTGGACAATATGATTTATTCAAATTGTAGATTGTTTATTTAATGATTTTACACACTTTTGCAAGGTTATTTATTTACTTTGAGATTAAATTTTCATCCTTTAGATTTCATACAACATTCTAAGTTTTTCTTCGACTTGCCTTATGTGAAAGTTGTGAAAGCATAGTTATGTAGGATATTTGTTAGACATGATGCAAGGTCATATCCTAAGGTTAGGAATTGTCAAATCATGTCCCATTGCAATTTTCATTACCGATAGTGTATTTGGTTTGGCCTGAGAGTGCATATTTGTTCAGACTGTGATCATTAGCATATATGATCATTTGCAATTATGACAAACTTGGATTTCATGTACAAAATTTCCTTTATGAAAATTACTATGAGATGTTTCATAACATGGTTTTATATTTAGGTTGGAATGATCATTATCTCACAAGAAATTAAGTACAAGTACCAACGTGCATTTATTTGAGGCACATAAATCTTGACTTTAACCCAAAAAAATCGATCCAATTTGGAATATTGTTGCACAATAGAAATTTATATGTGCAAAAAATAATGTTAATTATGAGTAATAAAGTACACTCCAAGTTGAATCATTCAATTTGGCCTTGAAAATAAGGTTGGGCATGCAATTTTGTGAAGCAAGCCAAAATTTCCCTACTTCATTAAAATACACACCCAAGATTAATTTATTAGATAATATGATTGATTTAAATTTTAAATTTTTTATTTAATGATTTTAAATTTTTTTGCATTTCTATATATTTTGTTTGAGCTTAAACATTTATACTTCAAATTTCATACAACATTCTAGGTTTTTCTTATACTTGCCTTACGTGAAAGTTGTGCATAAGTGGGAAACATAGTTATGCAAGATATTTTTCAGACATGATGCAAGGTCATATCCTAATATTAGGAATTGTCCAATCATGTCCCATTTCAAATTTCATTACCAAGTGTGTAATTGGTTTGTCTTGAGAGTTCACATTTGTTCCGAATATGATCATTGATAGTTATGATCAATTGCTATTTCGACAGACTTGGATTTCAGTGTATAACATTTCCTTTATGAAAATGAATATGCTATGTTGCATAAAATGATTTTATATTTAGGTTGGAATGATCATTATCATATAGTCAATTAAGTATAGGTATTGGTGTGCATTTATTTGAGGCACACAAACCTTGACTTTAACCCTACAAAATTGATCCAATTTGGCATATTTTTGCGCAACAAAAAATTCTATGTGAAAATTAATGTTAATCATAAGTATAATAGAACTCTCCAAGTTGAATCATTCAATTTTGCCTTGAAATGAAGGTTGGGAGTCTGTTTTGTTTTAAGCAGGCCAAAATTTCATTTCTTCACTAAAATGCATGCCCAAACTTCATTTATTGGCCAATATGATTGATTCAAATTGTAGACTTTTTATTTAATTATTTAAACACTTTTTCATTGTTATATCTTTACTTTGATCTTAAATATATATTCTTCAAATTTCCTACAACATTCTAAGTTTTTGTTCGACTTGCCTTATATGAAAGTTGTGTATAAGTGGTAAAACGGTTATGTAGGATATTTGTCACACATGATGCAAGGTCATATCCTAATTTTAGGAATTGTCCAATCATGCCCATTTAAAATTTCATTACCATAAGTGTAATTGGTTTGGCCTAGGAGTGAATATTTGTTCTGACTATGATCATTGGTAGATATGATCAATTTCTATTTCAAAAAACTTGGATTTCAGTGTATAAAATTTCCTTTACGAAAATTACTATGATTTGTTGCATAAAATGGTTTTATATTTAGGTTGAATGGTCATTATCACATAGTCAATTAAGTACATGTCATGGTGTGCATTTATTTGAGGCACACAAACCTTGACTTTAACCCTACAGAATCAATCTAATTTGGCATATTCTTGCACAACAACAATTTATATGTGCAAAATTAATGTTAGTTATGATTAAAAAAGTACTCTCCAAGTTGAATCATTCAATTTTGCCTTGAAATGAAAGTTTTACGTGAATTTTTGTGACTCAGGCCAAAATTTCCTTGCTTCACTAAAATGCATGCCCAAGCTTCATTTATCAGCCAATATGATTGATTCAAATTGTATATTGTTTATTTAATGATTTTACATACTCTTGAATTTTTATATCTTTACTTTGAGCTTAAATATTTATACTTCATATTTCATACAACATTCTAAAATTTTCTTTGACTTGGCTTATGTGAAAGTTGTGTATAAGTGGGAAACATAGTTATGTAGAATATTTGTCATTCATGATTAAATGTTATATCCTAAGGTTAGGAATTTTCCAATAATGTCACATTTAAAATTTCATTACCAAGAGTGTAATTGGTTTGGCCTAGGAGTGCATATTTTTTCCAACTGTTATCATTGGAAGATATGATCAATTGCTATTTTGATAAACTTGGATTTCAGTGTAAAACATTTCCTTTATGAAAAATACGATGCTATATTGCATAAAATGGTATTATATTTAGGTTGGAATGATCATTATCGCACAATCAATTAAGTACAAGTCCTGGTGTGCTTCTATTTTAGGCACACATACCTTGATTTCAACCCTATAAAATCAATCCATTTTGGCATATTCTTGCACAATTTTTTTTTGTATGTGAAAAATAATTTTAATTATGAGTAAAAAAGTAATCTCTAAGTTCAATCATTCAATTTGGCCTTAAAATGATGGTTGGGAGTGTATTTTGGTGAAATAATCCAAAATTGCCTTGCTTCACTAAAATGTACACCCAAACTTCATTTATCGGACAATATGATAATTCAAATTGTAGGCTATTTATTTAATTATTTTACACACTTTTGAATTATTATATGTTTACTTTGACCCTTAAATAATTATGCTTTAGATTTCATACAAAATTCCAAATTTGCTTCAACTTGCATTATTTAAAAGTTATGCACATGTTTTTCTTCAACTTTTTGTTGGGCATAGCAATTGTCCTTTTAATCTAAAGCAATATTTCCAACTCTTCACATTAATTTTCAATCTAGGTAGGTTTTTCTATTGTAAGTCTTTTATGAAAAATATATGCAAGGGACAATGATGACTAGTGCTAATGAATCTCAAACTCAATCGTTGTAATCACTCTCTCAACAATTCAACACACTATTTGTTACACTCTCAAACCTTGTTAACACTCTCAAGAAATAAACACACAAAGCAGAAGAAAATGACTCTCTCACACTGCCACTCCTATTCAAAAAAGAAGAGCACTCTTGGAAACCATTCTCTCAACAAATGTTGAAATTCAAATTCAATGAAATGAACACACCATCAAATTGTAACGAGTATTAAATAACTATCACACTAAAAAAGGGACCGATCCAAGACCTATGATGTTATACAATACAAAGGTTAGGATTCTACAATCATTAAAGTATCAACAAGACTAATAATAACAGTAACAAAAATCACACATGAATTATAAATGAGAGGAAATAAGTCAAACAAATAGAATACCTTCCTAACCAGTGATCCCTACTAAGTAGGAGGGTGCTTCCTTCCTAGAAGGGATTGGTACACTACATAATACACAAGCTAGTCAACAGAAAGGTATGGTGCCATTCCATAATTTACTAATGTTTATTGGAATTATTGCATGTTTTAGATCATTGGAATGACATCTTAGCTGTAACTTAATTGAAATTGTATTGTGGTATATATGTGCACTTTGATATGATGTAATATGATTATGGTTCCATTTCATATGTTTTAATATTAGAAATATTAAAAAATATTAAATATTGCATGAATTCAATAATAAATTTTCATTTTGAAGGTTTTTTTTTATAGAACATGGGTCTTCCAGAAGATTCAGTTGATCTTGAAATCGATCCAAATTATGTTGGGTTTGGTTCAAACATTCGAGACAAAGGCAATGAGGTAGATGGAGAGGATACCGAGGAAAACCATAATGATGATGACAACGATGATGATCATTATGTTGATGATCATGATAGACATGATGATGATGACGAAAAATCTGCTAGTAGTAGCTAGTGACATTGATCATATAGACTTCATCATGGATCATTGTTGATAAATCGTTATGATGCCTCTTTTCATGTTTATTATCATATGTATCATTTTCACCTACAGTACCATATTGAGTTACATCATTTCGAATTATATCATTTGGAAATGTATTATCTAGGCTTTCATTATGTGTAGTTTGTCACATACCAAAAATTTTGTTTATTAATAATATAAAAATACAGGTTATAGTTAAAAAAAATTATCTTGTTATTTTATTCCAATGTTGTGGTATGGTCTGTAACTATAAGAAACATGAAAGAGATTTGCTCTAGAAATCTCTATGATATGAATATGGGCTTGCATTATGTGTAGCTAGTCATGACCAACAATTTTGTTTATTAATGATATAAAAATATTGGTTGTAGTTAAAAAAGTGTTGTTAGTTTGTATGGATGTCAATTTCCGTAAAATTTTCTTTATAAGTGGTATGCTATAAAATATTTCAAATGCAATATGACTTACTCTATAATCATATATGTTATTTAAGACATATTACATAATTAACTAATTTAATTGAAATTAATATATTAAATTAATAAATGGAAGCTATAGAGGAAGTATCACGAGTTGTTAAAATGGAAGCATAAGGTGGCTGTAAAATGGAAATAAAATTCAACATTGAATTAAAATCCATACTTGGAGCTATTATTGACTCTAAATATGAAGCTAAATTGGTTGCTTAATAAGAAGATAAATTGGAGGCTATTTCAGAAGCAAATCCAAACACTAAAGGGAAGCAAACCCAAGACCTAAAAAATAAGCAAACCAAGGTGCTAAATGAGAAGCAAACCATGAGGCTAACAAAGAATAAATTATGGAAGCAAAAAAGGAAGCAACAATGGAAGCCAAACTAGAAGCACACCAAAATAAATCTTAGAATAAAAACTTAGTGTTATCTGAGAAGTAAAAAAGAAAAGCAATTTAGGTAGAAAAACAAGAAGTATTAATGGAATAAATACTAGCAGCCCCACTAGGCATCACATGAGAAGAAAAAAAAAAATCAGTTTAGGTAGCTAAAAAATAAGTAATTATGGAAGAAAAGCTTGGTGTTACCTAAGAAGAAAAAACATAAGCATTTGAGGTAGAAAACAAAGAAGTAATATTGGAAACAATATTAGAAGTCAAACTTGGCAATCCCAAATAAGAAAAAAAAGAATTAATATTGGAAACAATATTAGAAGTCAAACTTGGCATTCCCAAAGAATCAAACAAAGAAGAAATTTAAGTAGAAAACCAAGAAGAAATAATGGAAGAAATATTAGAAGCAACAAAAAACCCTATAATGGAAGCCATATTAGAAGCTAAAGAAGATGCCATAATGGAAGCAAAGTACAAGTTGAGCCATATTGGAAGAAAAACTTGAAGTTACCGTGGAAACATAACTTGGCATTAAGTAGGCATCCAAAAAATAAGTTATTTTCGATGCCATGTCGGAAGAAAATCATGAATCACAATTGGGAGTAAAACTAGAAGTACAAATGGATGCAATATGGACCCAAGAATGAAAGAAACACCTTTTGGTGATATTCCTGGTGATATGCCCTGTTATCACTTAGAAATGTTCTTTGGGTTGTGTCAAAATATTTCCCAAGGTAACCATTTCAGACCAATCTTTAGGCTGAAAGTTGGCCCTTTCAACCATAGGGGGCTCCCTCAGCAAGTCTACTACCAAGATCACTACAATAACATCTTGGATTTAAACATAGTGGCCAGATATGTAAATGAATAGAGTTGGATTTAAGAAGGCTGGTTGGACAAGCTTTAAAAAGAAACCATTGGGCAATGGAGTCAAAACTTGAATCTCAATGGCTTACAGCTAATAATTGGCTAGCTTCTTTCTAAAATTATGAGGAAAGGTAAGCATATGTTTAGCTAATAAATATAATGAAATGAAAGTTTGAAATAAAGGAAAGCCCACTGCATAAGAGGCATATATCGAGGATGAATCTCTTAACACAGTTTTAGAAGAGAGAAAAAAAAGGGAAACCACTAGAACAGAGCATTAAGAAGACAATTATTCTGTACTAGTAATTTGCAGATACATAACAAGTATAATCATAATGAAAGGAGCATCTATAATGGATGAATTCCTTCACTAAACTATAGAGTATACAAGCAGAAAAACACAGTCATGAATGTTGAAAACAAGAACACATACTAAACAATAATGCCGTAATGAATCTCAGGTCTAGAAAAGAAAAGTTTCTATATTAAATTCAAAGAGATAAGCAAGTCTAAAGTACAGTACCAAAGGCCTGCTACAAAGGAGTCCAACCATACCTTTTACAATATAATAGCAGTAATATATATAAAGAGGCTCGCAGTTCTTCCTCTCCTAATACAAGTTGACAAATAAATGCTAATCTGACAGCTAGCCTAACAACTATTACATGAGAGCCCTATGAGCTTGCTGCACCTAAAGAAATTCTAGACTAATTAAGCATGTTTTTGACATCTGGAAGATCTTGAGAAAGTTGAAGAAGAGTGAAAGTCTTCGAATAGGTTGAAGTAGAAGACTTCTATTTGGCTTAGAAGTTTGTTTGTCATAATTATCTCTGATTGAAATAACTGTCACAAAAATTTCCTGCAACCACTTGAAATTGTTGTGCGGCCAGCTGTGTAAATGTTAAGATTTTGATTGCTGAATTTGTTGCTGGAATGTGTTTCAGGATTGAGGATTTGATCTTTAGTTTGTTGATTTCATGCCTAGAAATTTGGAAGTAATTTTCAACTTTCCCTCTGGAAATGCGGAGAAGGATTTGACATTAATCATCTAATCTGGAAAAATAAATGAGAGTTAAGTGGAATTTGGTGAAGTGGGTATGATGGATATGGAAATGTTTTTGTCAGGGGCACGAGTCCATTAGAAATTTGAATGGTTACCCTAGGAAATCATTTAACAGACCATGCGTTGGGATGAGAGTGGAAAAATGAGTTGTTTTGACAGATTTCAAGGGGGGAGGGGGTAGGAGTGGTAAGCGGTTTTCGAGGGGGGGTGTGAAATGATGAGGGGCTGACACATTGACGTGAGATCAACAGGAGGAAACCACCTTTTCAACCCCCCCCCGGTGGTAAAGGTCGGATGGATAGGGGGTGCACTAAATGTTGTGGGTCGTCGAATTGATGGATTGATTGATCGGACGGTTGGTGGTGAATTCTTAATATCTACATAGTCCTCGGGCTATGGCATGTAGTCAACACCTGAAAACTCGGGCTCTCTTGCTGGTATGAATCTCCATTAATCAATTTTTCATTTGTGAGCTCAATATCCGGAGGCCCTTCAACTCAATCGATGTTTGCACATGTTGAGGCTAAGTCACTTGACACATGTAATATTGACCCTTCTATTATTTTTAATTTTTGTGTCGTGGGGACTTATTCCACATGCACCCAGGAGCTAGATGTTAAGGTGTTTATATACGCCAGTGTATACATGGTGTATTCGATATGAGAAATGCGCTCGCCCCCCTTGTGAACTCTGATCGGTGCTTGGCGCTTGTGAGCTAGGCCCCTGGACTTGTGGCTTGTGACTCAGATCTTGGTCCTGTGGTTAGCCCTCAAAGATTAGCCCTCAGGCTATTCTTTTGTTAAAATGATGTTTGAAATTAGCTCCGAGGGCTAATTTTTTTTTACAATAGGACAGTTGATAAAACTGCCCATTTCATCTTTTGTTGGTGTTGTGTTATTGGTGCTTGGTCTATAGATTAGCCCTAAGGGCTAATAATTTTTTATAAATTTTGATGTAAAGGGAAAGGCACCAAAACCAATCCAAATTAGCGAATTTAGCCAAAATTAGCAAAATGAAACCAATTTCACAACTTAAACCAAATGAAAATTATATCATATAAGATCTAAATTGATGAAAATTTTACCATGTGATAACATTCTCAATGTTATTTTAGGTGATATTCCCAGTGAAAATGAAGACACTGATGTGAAAATGCCTTTTTCCAACATATATTACGTAACCTATTGAAGACAATTTGTGTGCTCATAAACACTAGATTTTGGTGCTATTTACAGTGCTAATGGCCTATTTTGTTGTAGTGTATAAAACTCATAAATATTAGAGGAAGAAGACCCAGAAGAAAAAGAGTTTTTAATATAAGAACGAAAGTTATCCATCCAAGCTAAGAAATGGAGAATCCTTTGAGGGATAATAAGAAGAATTCACACTCATGGAATTTGAATCCAAGACTAAGTTTGAAGACAAATCAGATTCTAAAGAAGGAGGAGTGGTGGACCTTGAGGCACAACTAGTTAGTGCACTAGAGGAGATGAACAAGACTGGGAAGAAGAAAGAGTTGTTGAAAGAGAAAGTTCCGAGAGCTGAAGAAGGTATGCATAATGGTAACAATGAATATTCTAGCCTTAAAAAGGTAAAGCTAGAAGAAACTCTCAAGCTTAAGGATATTCTAGTTTAACAATTAAAAGATAAACAAAAGAGGTATTATAAAATAGAGGACGAAAATGAAGTCCTGAAGCTGGAATTGTTAAGAAGGCAAGGAAATACTAATTTGGATGCATGTGATGGAGATATCATTTATTTGAAAACTCAGCTTGAAGAAGGTAGGATAAGAGAGGAGCTTCTTATGAACCAGGTAGATGAATGGGAAAAGAAATTCGAAGAGTTGGAGGTAGAAGTTGTATATCTAAGATCATATTTCATGAAGATCAAGTCCAAAATGGATTTAAAACTCAAATTTACTAAGGGTTTATAAGCATTTAATGATCTCCTTAGCTCTCAAAGACCATCAACAATCAAATATGTTCTAGGATATAAATAGTCTCTACAAACTTTGAAAGGAGAATCGAGTTCCACGACCACAGAAAATGAAGGACATCAAAGACATGCAAAGGCACTTAAAGAGAGAACTGGTGAGGATGAAAGGGTGATAAATCCTAAGGAAAAATTGAGAGCTAACAATTATTTCAATGTAAAATCACCTTAACATAGATTCGTTCACCAACAAGATAGTAAGCAAAATCTTAATAGATCTACTCAAACTCAACATATGTACTATCACAAGTACCCAAAGTTATTTTTATGGTAATTTCTGTACGTCTTTTAAATTTGGTCATAATGTTATTGATTATAGAGTGATTAAAGTTGAAAGACATGAAAATTATAATTCCAATCACTTTTAGGTTGGTAGATCTAGAATTTCCCTTGTTGCAGAAATAAACTTGTTCCTCCATCTTATGAATGAGATTGAATGTTAAATTTTTCATAACAATGGTCATAAGGCTAATAAGTGTAGAAGTAAAATCGTTATCCTACTTATGATCCAAATTCAAGATCCAAATTTTTATAAAATTTTGTTAATCCTACATATGAAGGTTGGGTTACAAAATTCCTCCTCCAAAGTTTGCAGAATTAATTTATGATATCACCAACATAATCATCTCATCGAGAGCCTTTTGTTGATATAATATTTATCTCCACTTGAATTTTGGATTGGAAAATACACTCCTCTAAAATATGGCCAATGTAATTTCTCCACGTTAACTAGGGCCACCACATGGAATCCACGTGTGACCCACTTGAACCTTCCATGTCATTCTTGCCATTTCTGTGTGTCTCACAATTATAATAAGGAGATCACATGGAAATATCTTAGCCTACTACATGAATTAGGGTCATGACCCCACCAAACCTAACCCAACAAATTTCTATGACAACGCCTGTTACTTTCAACTCACTAACCACCTCATTCCGCTTATGGGTTCCCAATCATTCATTCAACCACGACGACCTCATTGGCTTGGGTAGTGTATTAGGATGCATGTCAAATGTCATGGATTTTCCTGATAGCTACAAACCTTAGTCCTATTGGATTCCTCGATCTTTTTGAAACTACAAATTAATACACACCTGCTAGTCTTTACCTGTGCTCACATCATCCTGATGAGAATCTACACATGTATACATCATCCTACCCTTGAGGGTTCTCCATTACTCCTTTTTCGACTTAATCTTGAAGGCCTCGGTTATTCACATGTCATAATACCTTGACTCCTCTCTCTCTCTACGCCCATTTCATTTGCAAACAAAATAACTAAGACCACAATTACATCATCCCACCGTGAATCATTGCAAACCTCACCCCAACTCCAAGTAGACTTAGAATTCCTAGGGCCATAGGTCCACAAAAAAATAAATTGTATTTACCCATAGTGAACTTGATGGGACTGTGAGTTAAGATCAAAATCATTGGATTGAGGCACAAGGGCCTAAGACAAAAAAGTTGTTGATGGTGAACAATCTGCAACGACAGAACAATCACCTCTCAACCTCCAAACTTCCATGGATTCAAGATAATAAATGAGACAAGAGCCCCAATAATGATTCACACAACATTCATTCAAAGAATTATTGATTGATATTTAACTAATATCACATTGCATTATTAATCATCCATAATCATAATTTTTAGATAACATGGTCCAGAATCATACTACACAAATTCATGTCATACTGAACATAGTCATACAAATGTGTATTTCCAAATATGAGTAAAAATTAGTGAACTATAGTATTCAAACATTCATTACATCTATGAACATGAAAAATATCACACTAGTTATAAGAATACATGAACATACACATTCCTCCATAGTTAGTGTAAATCCATGCACTTTCATATTGCATATTAGATGTTATTAGTCATCCATGGTACAAGCGTGAAGACACGTAAATTCACTTATTTTATTAACTTAGATGACTAGAAACAGGTAGAGGGACTTCAACTCTTCACCTAACCACATACCAACTACATTGAAATCTTTCTTGTAGCTGACCACCCCTGAGATAGATTCAGAGTCTGAGAAGTTAAGTGCTTAATGGAATTTCACACCAATATAAGTCAACCTGATAAGAGAAAATGAGCATTGTATAGGTGGTTTATCAACTGTGTCCAGTATTAAGCACCACAATGAGTCTCCTAACTCTCACCCTAGGCCCAATGAAGTTTTTATTAGTCCAAGAGTATGATATCACTCTAAAGGTGCTTTATCAACTAGATTTTCAAGGTAAGCACTAAAGGAATCTATAGAAAATTGTTAAGGTGGTTTATCAACTTCCTCCAATAGTAAGCACCACAATGTATCCACCTACTTCATGGTTTATCAACCTTCCAAAAAGTACCCCAGTGGTTTATCTCCCCATTTAACCAAATCTACATGATTTATCATGTGGGAAACCTAACTAGGTTCATCCTTCATAATTATCATTGTATTTGTATCAACATGTATTTCATGTTAAAGAAAAAAGAAGAAAAATATTTTTTTATTATGGTTATTAGTTAAAGAATTTTATTCATGCTTATAGGGTTTATTGAGTGAAAAGAAAACTTATTATGAGTCAAAGAAATATATTTGAGCCAAAGTCCCATTTGGACTTCTTGTAAGAAAAGGAAAATAATTTTTTTAATGAGTTAAAAAGTGAGTTGTTTCCTACATAGACCAAGTTGGACCTCCTGGACAAGTCTGCCTTAAGAGGAACCTATTCAACCTCATGGACATGTATAAGTAGAAGGAAGTTCAATCTCATTTTCTCACCAATCATCACTTCAATTTATGTGCAAGAAGAAGGATAATTTCAACGAAATTCAAAGGAGAAGGAGACAAAATAAAAGGACAAAGAAACGAGCTGATTTTTTCCTTAATTCTATTCACATGTGCAAGTTTTATGAGGTATATTTTATGGTGTAGTAGGCCTGAAATTTTAGGGGTTGAAATTTAGGAGATGACCATATTTCTGAGATTCGACCAACATTGACTTCTATTGACTATGATTTGTTGGAGTTACATTGAAGGAGGGATGCCATGGGTTTTTGTGGCAGTATTGGTTTTGGAAATGGGTCCTGGATATATCACTTTGATCTAATTCTACAAGAATAATATTTTCTTAGGTTTTCCCCCTTGTGGGGTTTTTTCCCTATCTTGGAGCCTATATATTTGTGTTCTTTGTCTCTTTTGATATTACTGTTTTTTATTTTGGTAATTGATTGATGAAGAAGAGAACATAAAATTTAATAAGAAGCCCAAAAACGTTCACAAGTAATTATCAAGTCTGAGAAATTTACCCTAATCTAAAAGCATATTTATTTCTCAACATATCAGCCCCAAGGAAATCACTTAGAGGTTATCATATGAGACAACTAGCACTAGTGAGTCACTTTCTCCACCGACCCTTCATTGGTCTATCAAAAAATTGATAATAACATTAGTCATACACTTGAAAATCCACACAGATAATTTCCCCATATTCTCCTTCACGATATTCTACGTTCACTTATCCTTGTGTTTGGGTTTCTCTATGTGTCTCATACCACATTATGCCTCATAAGGCTCATGCTTGTATGTGCTCGATGCTATCCATCGATTACACTTGCTTTCATATCTTTCCTCATATTTTATTCTTCTACTTTAATTCTCTTTTTTTTCTAACCCTTTTCCCTTATTTATTGCGTATTGAATTCAACAACATGTCTTATGAGGACAAGTATGGTATGGGATCGTCCTTCACTTAGACTGCCCATACACAACTCCATTGTCTATTGTGCATACCTTTTAATCAGTCAAGGGATATGTAGGATGGATAATTGAAGTGACCTAAGCTAATCACATCCCAAGAAACTTCTCCTACTTATTCTGTGAATCCATGTCCACTTCTCCAACCCAGTCATCCTTTCTATCTTTCACATAATTTACATGAATTAATATTCACAATGAAATTTTACAAGAGGGATAGCAACTAGGGATATTGTATTGAAGGGGGGATGTTTATCTTCGAATGATCTATGGAAATTCCTTCTAAAGTTCCTTCCACTCCCTCGGATAATGGATTCCCTTTGATTGATGTGATTGAGAGGATTGGAAGGATAAATCTTGATGTAGCCTCATTTCTAGAGTAATTTAGAGACCTAAATTAGGACACATTATTCATATCAATCCGGGTGTTCCTAAAATTAGAATCATAATACAATAAGTAACAAGTTATATTATATTAGTTGTAACTGCTAAGTTGGATTGCTAAGATTGAAATTCAAAACTAAATATTAAGTCAAGAAAGCATGAACAAACCTCTATTCTAATCACACTTCCTCAAAATGTAAAGCACACCTACTTGAATTATGAACAATATGGAATGGGCATTCATTAATAATTCTCACACAAGTAAAATTTCTCTCCATAATAATGTTCAAAATTATCAAGTTTCATGCTCAAATGCTTAGAAATGACAATGATCAAGGGGGTTTTAATCCAAATGATTGATTAATTCACCAAGGAATTTTTTTTCCACTAAAGGAAAGTGGACAATTCGACAATATTTTTGTCAATATAATATAATTTAACCCAATAATAATTGAAAATATAAGAATGCACTACGGACATTCTCATTTGTGAGAGTGAAAATGGGTAGTCACTCACAATCTTCTACTCCTCCTCTTAATTAGTGTGTATCCAAATCATTGATATAATCTAAGTAAAGCATGAAATGAATATATGAAATTATGGTTCTTATTTTCCAAATGCTAGGTTGAAATGTTGTCAAAATGGTTGGGGCTTTGAGTCACCAAGAAAAGTGGTGAATGACACTCCTATGGCCTTGCTCAAAATTTTTAATTAGTTTGTTCTCACAAACAAAAATGATCCCATGATAGGTAAAGTTCATAAAATACACCTAAGTCTATAAAACATAAACACCAATATAATTCTAATGATGCAATATTGAATGATATGGTAGTATAATTAGTGAATGGATCTATGATATCTAGTGAACTATACTATATGAAACCTAGTGAGCTTATGCTTAGGACTAACAAAAATAAACCAAACAAAACAACATTAAAATCACTGAAAATTAGATGATATAACCCAAAAATAATTCTTAAAAGTATTGATCCAAGAACTAGTTTATAAGCATAAACATATGGAAAAATATGAATATATTATATGGAAAAATTTGTACATAAGTATCCAATATATGTCCTGAGGATATTAAAATAAAAAAAACGACAATAAAGAAAATTAAAAGCAAATATATACCAGACTATGCACAATAATGAAATATAATGCACTAGCTTGAGCGGTGGAAACTATTCCATAGCTCAAAAAGCCCACTTAGCTTCTACCAGAGATTGAAACTCAAAGATAGTCCATATATTTATTAAAATAGAGTAGAAATAGGTTTGGAAATGAAATTCAAGCTCTCAAATCAAAATCCAAAGTCTCAACAACACAAACTTGTTTTTGAAAGCAAGGCTTTCTTGTCTTTATAGGAAGAAACATAACCACATTCCCGAAAAATTCCTAACTATTAATTGCAGCCTATTGTGTAGATAAAATATGATTATTTCAACCTTCTTGGGTGCTCAAATCATGGATTGGACCTCAAAAATGTACATTGAACGACAATTCAGGATATTTTCAGGTCAAGAGAATACAAATATTTATCTAACCATATTGGGACATCAAATAACAAAAACCCACATCCCAAAATTTACCTAGACCGGCTACAAGTACCATAATGAAGGACGCTTTACGAATTTTAATATATCTTGGAAATTTGTTCTAAAATGCAATTATTTACATAAATTTTTTAAAAATTAAAAATTCTAATGAAACACCTTGAGGAATTGATTATGTGGGAAAAATATAAGAAAAATTAATCATAAATGACTTAGAGAGGTGTTCCTAAGGCCAAACAAGATATAAAACCATACAAAAATCCTATCAAAATGGAGAGTTGACTTTCCCCTGGAGTCAAGCTAAAGTATGCCCTCATACTTAAAAATTTCTTCTCAAAATTGTGATCCACACTATAATTGTCTGCATCATATTTCTTTTGCTTCATGTAAAATAATATCTAAATTATATTTATGAAGGATGTGATGACAACCCCTTTGATTTGGGCCTCTTCATAAGCATTTTCACCTTCAAGTTCTTAATTTTCATTTTAAGGGCCTTTTTCCTCTCATACCATTTGTAAACTTATGGAGATCATGTCATTCTGACCCTACAAGTTCTTATTTTCCTCTTGAATCTTTTGATTTTCCTTTATTAGTGTGAGATTGCGTTTAGTGAGCAAGTCATTTTGTGATTTTAGGTATCTTTCCAATACTTGCATCTTCTGGACAATTTTCTTTAGATTCTTAATCCTTTTATTTTTATTTTCAAGAGATTTTTCTTGAGGGAACACAACCTCTTCTAGAGATGGAATATTAACTTTTTCAAATTTATTTGAAGATGGATTCTTTGTAATCTCCCCGATTCCCACTTCTATGGATGTATACTCTTAATATTCATCGATGAAAGTGTACTCTTTAGGTATTTTTCCTTTTCTTGTAGACATTTGTTCCTCTTTCTGTTTTATTTCCAAAGAATCTATGTAGTCATATATTACTTGTTGATCTATCAACATTTTACCATCATCGATTTATACCAGGGGGTATTTTTAGTCCTTTTCTTTTTGGCCATATGAAAAAATGTGGGTTTCTTTTCCTCCTTGTCAAAATTCTTAATCATAGATCTTGTAACTCTTTTAGCTATTGGTTTCTCTGATTGTTGTACCTACTTATCCATTTTTTATTCTTTTCCTTCATTTTTCTATGCATCTTCCTCTTTTGTGGCATCGATTTCATTATTTGTGACAAAATGTTTCTTTTGTAGGAATGCCTCCCAAGTATCTTGAGTTTAAGAGATATCTCATTCTATTATCATCTTGATTGGCCCATGGGGTAACAATTTTTTTCATTACCTATATATCTTTGTGTTAATTTCACCATCTTGATGAGGCTTCTAAGTAAATAGTATGGAAAGTTTAATGTGTTCTCTCCCCTTTGATGTTGTAATATTTTAATATGGTATAGAAAAATGAGATTGAATCTACCCTCACAAGTAATATATCTTTGAATTATTAGGTAATCTAATCCCATGGTGCCTCAACCAAGTATTTGACATGCCACTTTTCCAATCAAGATGTTTCCTTGATATTTTAATGAAATAGCTATATGGTTTTCCTCTAAATTCTATGTTTTGAACCACTCCTCTCCTTCTTGTGGCATCCTTCTAATTTGGCTTAATACATATTCTGAAAAATGGATGGTGATGTGGCCCATGTGGGAACAATTTCAATCAAAATATAATAAAAATACCATGGAAATATTTTTACTATGACCCTTAAATATGAGAAGGAAATCGATCCAAATTTTATCCTCCAAGATCTTGATGGTACTCATTTATTTCAAATCCAAATGACTCAACCTTTCGAGTCATTTTTAAACTTTGTGGTAGCCTTGTATATCACTGTATGTTGTGATTCTTCACACTTTGTATGTATTCAAAATTATGTATCAACACTGTTTATCAACCTTTATATCCTTTTATACTTAAGCTTTTGAAATTATGTGCCAAATTACTTGCAAGTCATTATATATCCACAATATGCTAGAAAATGGTCAATAAAATTGTTTTTTAGACATAATGAAAAATTATAATATGAATTTTGCCCTTACAATAACCTATCTTAGCTACAAAAATACTTAGATTGTTTAGGGTAAAAGAAGTTATGAAAGTTTGAGACACCAACACTCAATTATTTTATTGTAACCTCTAAAAACTGATTAAAATACAAATTCTTCTTTTCTTATTTTCTTGTATACACATTTACTAACCTTGTGACAAATTTGGTGTCTGAAATATAGGAAAGATAAGAAAAAAATTATAGCAATCAACATGAAATTCTTTTGGTGACAAAACTCTTACTTCAACCAAATTTTATGAATGGTTATGACCAATTTTTTAGTTTGTTAAATAAATTTTATTGATTGGATAGTCACAAGTTAATGGTTCGTTTATAAGTTCAAATATTTTGACAAAAGTATTCACTATCCGTAATATGCATTTTTTTAATACTTAGAGACATCGTCGAGACAAATCAATTTCATAAGGAAAATTTATTTTCCATTTTTTTTTTCAAAATGTGTTTGTCAGGAAAAAAATTGACTCTTGACTGTGTAGTTTCTGACACAACAAAACTGAAAGTCAGCCCTGAGGTGATATGGTCTCCTATAGCGTGGCTCTGTCAACACTTTCCTTTTAATTACTTGTTCCACCTCCACGTGGTCTTCTTATCTTTTTTTTTCTTTGGTTTTATTTATCAATTTCAAAGAAATTGACAAATAAATATATTCACTACTTTTGAATTCCCAATGTAATTCCCGAGCTTTTCTTCCACCACCTGAACCTTAGGACTAAGGTCACAACCCTTCACAATCATACACATTTAATCGCGGGAATTCAAATTATTTATATGCGCCCTGCCTTATGGCCAACGTTTATACCTTTCGAACTTTATATTAACACTCTACGCCTTTTTAAATAAATGACTTTATTATAAACCTTTGACTCAGGGCCCGTATATATTTAAAAATCAAATCAAACTCATGCTTCGTACTTTAGTTAACCTCCGGGCTCTTTTATTAAGCTTCGCACATCTTCATCAAGTGACCACCGTCCAATGGCCTTCTCCTAAATCAATGGCTCACCACAATATCGCTCGGCGTCTTGGTACAAATGATAACGTGCGATGGCGCGGTTTAAATGGTGGTTTTCTGGGGGTCCACTTCACCACGCGTCAAGCACTCTATGGAATCGCTCCAATTCGGAAAATACCACTCGTGCACCAAAAGCGGTGCGATATGGAAACCCGCCTTTCTAAATCCACTCGTGGTTTTGCTACAGTGATTGACCAAGGTTAATGTGGGGTCGCGCTGGCCTTCTTATTCATTTAACTCGGGTCTGGCCCGGTTTAGGATTCAATTAACAATAAAGCAAGGTTATCTCCTTATTAAGCAGATTTCCACTATCATAAAACAGAGTTAAATGACCACAGGTTTTCGCAAGCTTCTCTACTCGAGAAATTTGAGGGAAACAATAGACAGAGACATGCAGAATCTATACAACAGTTCGATCTAGTAGATACATATGCACATATTTCAATCACCTCACAATTAAACAATCTCTTTACAATCATGGATTCAAAACGACTCTATGGCAAACACATACATAAACTATTTAATTGGAAGCAATTGCGAACACAGATTTTATTGCAGAAATCTCTCTTCTCCTTCCTCCTCTTCAATACATCCGAGGGATTACATTTATATACATAAACATATGACTCTTCGGTTCCTCTGAGAGGACCGCTCTAGAATTCAAAGGTCTAATTACAATAATTCACTAACTGAAACTGTTCGACTTCTACAACTCTAACTAATCTAAGTGAAACAGTCAGCTGAGGTATTGACACCTAGCTGTTACAGTTCGATGAATTTGAACCCTCCTAGCCACAACATGTGGACAAAACCTCCTACATTGCTGGCTAGTGTCTAATGCCCCTGCATCAGACTCCCGAGGGAAATCTTCTTCATGGGCTCCTGTCCATGGGCTCTCCCACTGATTTGCCTATCTTCTGCAACATTTCTTCAGTCATCCAAGTGGCATCTTCCTCTGGCTTGTCCTTCCATTTGATCAAGTACTGAAAGTACTCTTGTCCTCTGGTCTTCCTGGATAATATTTTGTCCAATATCTTCTCTGGTTGCAATGGTTGTGCTGGAGGTAGTTGTTCCTTCCACTCAATCTGTTCCTTGTCTGCTGATCTTTCTTCTGCACCATCATCTTCATACTTGTACAAATATGCAACATTAAAAATGGGAGATATTCCAACATCAGGTGGAAATTCAATCTCATAAGCATTTGCAGAAAAATTTCTAAGTATCTTACATGGCCCAATATTTTTGAACTTCAGTTTGTTATACTGCTTCTTTGGGAATCTCTCCTTCCTCAAGTGTGCCAAAACCAGATCTCCTACTTCAAAATGAACCTCTTTCCTGCTCATGTCTGCTCTGCTTTTGTATTTGATGCTGCTGCCTTGTAGTTGTTGTTTCACTTGTTCATGTATGGCCTGGATCTCTGAAGCAAATTCCTCACCATCTGCGCTCCTTAGCTCTGCCTTTCCTAGATTTCTTAACTCTGATATTCCTCTGGGGTGCATTCCATAAATAATATGGAATGGGCTCTGCCCTGTGCTCCTGTTGGGTGAGTCATTATATGCATATTTTGCCTGGGGAAAAATATGGTCCCACTGCTTGGGATGCTCTCCTGCAAGACTTCTCAACAAATTTCCCAGACTCCTATTCACCACCTCAGTTTGTCCATCAGTCTGGGGATGATAAGCTGAGCTGAAACTCAGTTTGGTACCAAGTTTCTTCCACAATGTCCTCCAAAAGTGACCCACAAATCTAGTGTCTCTGTCTGAAACAATACTCTTGAGCAACCCATGCAATCTAACAACTTCGTTGAAAAACAAGTTAGCAACATGGGTGGCATCACTAGTTTTATAGCATGGAATAAAATGTGCCATTTTTGAGAATCTGTCCACCACAACAAAGACTGCATCATTCCCTCTCCGAGTCTTGGGAAATCCTAGAACAAAGTCCATACTCACCATGTCCCAAGGCCTGTCTGGAATAGGCAAGGGGGTGTACAATCCTGCATTCTGGCTCCTTCCTTTAGCACATTGACAGATCTTGCAATTCTTCACAAACTTATCTACTTCTGTTCTCATCCTGGGCCAGTAATAAAAGTGACTCAACTGCTCATAAGTCTTATCAGTACCAAAGTGTCCAGCAAGTCCACCACTATGCTTCTCTTTGATCAAATTTTCTCTCATGGAACATCTTGGTACACACAGTTGGTTTCTTCTAAATAAAAAGTCCTCCTGCAAGAAATAATCCAGCCACTGGCTTCTATCTGTTAAAACAGGGTTACTACATACCTCAAATGCTTCTTTAAAATCTAGATCTGTTTTGTACAATCCTCTGAGAAAATCAAATCCTACAACTTCAAAATTAGTTTCTCGAACGAGCATGTGCGTCCTACTCAAAGCATCATCTACTTTATTGGCTTGGCCACTTATATGTTTCAAAACAAAATTAAAACCTTGGAGATACTCAACCCATTTGGCATGCTTATGTTTCAGCTTGGGCTGCTGTACAATATACTGCAAAGCATGATTGTCAGAATATAATACAAATTCCCTGGACATCAAATAATGTCTCCACTTCTTCAGTGCCTGAACAATTGCATAGAATTCCTTCTCATAAGAGGAATACTTTCTCCTGGTGTCATTTATCTTTTCACTGAAATATGCCACAGGCCTATCATCCTGACTCAACACAGCTCCAATGGCCTCTCCACTGGCATCACATTTTACTTGAAATGGTTTAGTAAAATTAGGCAGAATCAAAACAGGCTTCTTCGTTATCTTTTGCTTCAAAACGTTAAAGTTTCTCTCTGCTTCAGCAGTCCACCTAAATGGTTGTTTGCTCTTCTTTATTGTTTCAATTATGGGTGCATTGATCTTACTGAAGTTTCTTATAAATTTCCTGTAAAAATTGGCAAGTCCATGGAAACTTCTTACCTCAAAAACATTCCTGGGTGAAGGCCACTCCACAATTGCCTTAACCTTTTCTAGGTCCATCTTCAATCCTTCTGCAGAGAAAAAAAAACCCAAATACACCAACTCTTCTTTCATGAATGAGCATTTCTTCAAATTTATCAGTAGTTTCTCTTGGTGCAGCTTCTTCAAGACATGATTAAGATGCCTTAAATTTTCTTCTTTACTTTTGCTGAAAACTAATATATCATCCAGAAACACTATCACAAACTTATCAATGAATTCTTTCAATACTTCATTCATAAGTCTCATAAAAGTGCTAGGTGCATTTGACAACCCAAAAGGCATTACCATCCATTCATACAATCCTTCATTTGTCTTAAAGGCAGTTTTCCACTCATCACCCTCTCTTATTCTAATCTGGTGGTATCCACTTTTTAAATCTATCTTTGAAAAATATTTAGCACCACTCAAACAATCCATTAAATCCTCAATTCTGGGCAAAGGGAATCTGTACCTGATTGTGATCTTATTGATTGCTTTGGAATCAGTACACATCCTCTAGCCTCCATCTTTCTTTGGGCTTAATACTGCTGGTACTGCACATGGACTCAAACTTTCTCTGATCAGTCCTTTTTCCACCAATTCCTGTACTTGCCTCCTGATTTCCTCATTTTCCTTGGGAGTCATTCTGTAGGCTGCCTTATTTGGCAGATTTGAACCAGGGATAAAATCTATCTGATGGCTAATCTTTCTCACAAGTGGCATCTCATCAGGTAAATCATCCACAACAATGTCACAGTAATTGTCTAACATCTCTTGGATTTCTATTGGCAAATTAGAAATCTTTGTAGAAGTAAGAACTACCTTAGGTTTGCAAACTAAAGCAAAACTTACCTCTTCTTCTTCTATCTGTTGCAGATATTCCTTCCCGCTCAGCAACAAGGTCTTTGGATCAATCACTCTGCTGGATGGCTCTCCTTCTTCCATGGGTATCAATGTATGATGTACCCCATCCTTGAAGAACTTGTAAGTGTTCTTCTTGCCACCATGCACTGCTGCTCTGTCAAACTACCAAGGTCTACCCAGTAGTATATGACACACATCCATGGGTATCACATCACACAGGACCTTATCTTTGTATTTTCCCATTTGCAGCTCTATCTCACACTGTTTTTTTACAACCAGCTGGTGCCCCTTATGCAGCTAGGACACCCTGTAGGGAGTTGGATGCTCCCTTGTCTTCAACTTCAGCTTCTCTATCACCTCAGTGGAAACCAGATTGTCTGTGCTGCCACTATCAATGACTAGCTGGCAGCATTTCCCTTGGACTTTGCATATGCTCCTAAACAAAGTCTTCCTTTGTGCAGGTTCAGTGACCTCTTTGGCTTGCTTCAACAGGACCTTATTTACCACCAAGGACTCTCCCCTCTCTGGAAGAATTTCTTCTTCAATTTCTGCCTCTTCTCCAGCCTGGGCAACAACAGCATTTCTTGGACCAACACCCACATTCTCTGGACACTCATAGTGCTTATGTCCCACTTGCTGACATCTATAACACCTCAAATCTCTACCTCTGTCTCTGTCTCTGCCTCCTCTTCCTTTTCCTCTGTAAGAACCCCTTCTGCCCCTTGCATCATCCTCTGTAGATGCATTCTGAGGTGAGCTATTGTTAGCTCCATCCCTGGGTGTAGCAGGCTTTCCTCTACCACCCTGACTTCCCTTTCCCCGGAAAGTACCTCTCTTCTTGGCAGACTGTTTTCTCAGGAGTTTCTCCTCTGCTTTCAAGGCCATCTGGTAGGCCTCTTCCACTGTCTTAGGAGACAGGAGACCAATCTCATCTTGGATGTCCAGCTTGAGACCATTTACATATCTGGCAGTCTTCTCTGGTGTGTCTTGAAATTGCCCAGCTCTTATACTCACTCTGTAGAATTCCTCTGTGTATTATTTTACTGTCAGTAACCTCTGTCTCAGGTTCTGCATTTTCTTATACAATGTTAGTTGGTAATCACTAGGCAGGAACTTACCTTTTAATTTAGCCATCATTCTGGTCCAGCTCTTGATAGGTTGCTTGCCAACTCTCCTCCTTTCTGCCTACACTCCATCCCACCAAAGTGCAGCATGTCTCTTCAGCTTTGCTACTGCAAACTTGACCTTTTTATCCTCACTTATTTCTTCATAATCGAAGCACTTGTTCATTTCATTTATCCAGTGCACCAGTTCCTCTGGATTCAGTCCCCCTGCATAACTCGACACTTCAATTCTGGGCTTAACTGTAGACCCCAAAACGGTTCTAAGGAGCCTCAAGTCAGGAGGAATTTGAACATTTTCTTCCGCTTCTTCTGTTTTAGGTTCACTGATGTCTTCAGGATCTCTAGTCTGTCTTCGCTCCATGGCATCCACTCTGGCTTCGAACCTCTGCAAAATCTCCAACACCTCTGCGTTGGCAACAGGTCTCCTTCTGCCAGCACCTCTACCAACTCGGATTGCCATGTCAGCTCTCTACAAAAACAACTCGAAAACAATAGATCTGATACCACAAATGATGCAACAAAACTGAAAGTCAGCCCTGAGGTGAGATGGTCTCCTATCGCGTGGCTCTGTCAGCACTTTCCTTTTAATTACTTGTTCCACCTCCACGTGGTCTTCTTATCTTTTTTTTTCTTTGGTTTTATTTATCAATTTCAAAGAAATTGACAAATAAATATATTCACTACTTTTGAATTCCCAATGCAATTCCCGAGCTTTTTTTCCACCACCTGAACCTTAGGACTAAGGTCACAACCCTTCACAATCATACACATTTAATCGCGGGAATTCAAATTATTTATATGCGCCCTGCCTTATGGCCAACGTTTATACCTTTCGAACTTTATATTAACACTCTACGCCTTTTTAAATAAATGACTTTATGATAAACCTTTGGCTCCGGGCCCGCATATATTTAACAATCCAATCAAACTCACGCTCCATACTTTAGTTAACCTCCGGGCTCTTTTATTAAACTTCTCACATCTTCATCAAGCGACCACCGTCCGATGGCCTTTTCCTAAATCAATGGTTCACCACAATATCGCTCGGCGTCTTGGTACGAATGATAATGTGTGATGGCACGGTTTAAACGGTGGTTTTCCGGGGGTCCACTTCGCCATGCGTCAAACACTCTATGGAATCGCTCCAATTCAGAAAATACCACTTGTGCACCAAAAGCGGTGCGATATGGCAACCCGCCTTTATAAATCCACTCGTGGTTTTGCTACAGTGATTGACCAAGGTTAATGCGGGGTCGCGCTGGCCTTCTTATTCATTTAACTCGGGTCTGGCCCAGTTCAGGATTCAATTAACAATAAAGCAAGGTTATCTCCTTATTAAGCGGATTTCCACTATCATAAAATAGAGTTAAATGACCACAGGTTTTCGCAAAATTCTCTACTCGAGCAATTTGAGGGAAACAATAGACAGAGACATGCAGAATCTATACAACAGTTCGATCTAGTAGATACATATGCACAAATTTCAATCACCTCACAATTAAACAATCTCTTTACAATCATGGATTCGAAACGACTCTATGGAAAACGCGTATAGAAACTATTTAATTGGAAGCAATTGCGAACACAGATTTTATTGCAGAAATCTCTCTTCTCCTTCCTCCTCTTCAATACATCCGAGGGATTAAATTTATATACATAAACATATGACTCTTCGGTTCCTCTGAGAGGACCATTCTAGAATTCAAAGGTCTAATTACAATAATTCACTGACTGAAATTGTTCAACTTCTACAACTCTAACTAATCTAAGTGAAACAGTCAGCTGAGGTATTGACACCTAGCTGTTAAAATTCGATGAATTTGAACCCTCCTAGCCACAACATGTGGACAAAACCTCCTACATTGCTGGCTAGTGTCTAATGCCCCTGCATCATTTTCCTTAGTGGGTTTACTATGTGAACCTTTGTAAAGTTTTCATTACTTATCATTTCCTTCTAACATTGCTTATTGTTTAAGGATAAATTCTACTTGCAATAACAATCTACTTTAGATCTAACAGGCTTGACCAAAGCCTTCTTAGATGAAGGATGTAGTATTCACAACTCAATCCAATCCAAAGCATGCACATTCAAACTAGAAATTACAAAGAAAGTGAATGGTCATACCTTTTCTATTGTGAGAAAAAGACCCTGGTTGGTGCAACCAACTTGAGGGAGATCTCCCATAGATATTAGCTCTTATCCCTGCTCATGAATACCTGCACATAATAGAAAACACACTAAAACTCTATTCCCTATAATAAAAATTAGTACATACATGCAAATACATCCACACTCAATCTTGAAAATATCAATGAAATACACAAAAGAATGGGGGAAAAAGGTCTGAAGATTGTATTATACAAAATCAGTTATACATTATGGCATAGTCTCTTTTAGACTTCGCTTATAGTCTCCTCCTCAACATCACTTCGACATATCTAGCTTTTTCCTCATTGTGATCTACGAAGATCTTTATTTTATAGTTTTTCTCATGGAGTGATCACATCAAATGTAGACTCTTTCTTGACCATATTTTTTCCTTTGATCCTTATCTTCTCTAAGTGATGAATTTTGACCTGGTCAAACCTTATCCATTCAAATATGTTCTCTATTGCTCCAACTCAATTACATTGTGGTGTTGTTAGCCTACTCTTGCTTGAGGCTAGTTTACATAGGGAATTTTTGGGCCTAATGTTGCTTGGAAACAACTATAAGGGAGTGTTGAAGCCTCCAATTCATAATTTTTAAAGCATGCCACAAACCACTTTTGACACTTTCACTCGGTTGATGTTTTTTTCTTCTAATGGACCCAATAGGGTGTATTTTGAGCTATGATAGATGTAGCCTAATGTACGAGGATAAAAGAGAAGATGATGTCTGAAATACATTATTATAAACAAACCAATGAGTGAAGCATAGAGAGAGATCGAAGAAAGAAGACCCGCAGAGGATGAAAAAATTAGAGATACATAAAAAGTACATCCTAGAGGTAGGAATACCCACACTCGGTACTGAGAGAATAGAACATGGACACTCACACAATATATTATATATTCATACCATCAAGGACCAGTCATGATAACAATGTAGATTTGTGGCATAATATCTATCTGTAGGGTTGGAAACTTATGTAAGTTCTGCCAATGATAACCCTTTACGTATATACTACATTATCCAATGCAACTTGGGGGAGAAAATGATCATGAGTGAGGTGTCTATATACCCTAAGGTCTTCAACTCTTCCCGATGGTATGAATCAACTACATGCGAATGAATGAGTTGATGTCGAACATGTAGGGAGATCATCGGATTATTAGGCATTGAAGGATCCTATTAACAGACGTGAGGGAGATCACTGATAATGGAAAGGGTTCCTAAGGTACCTTTCACAATCCACATATTATGAATCAATGGGTTGATGTTGAGCACTCCACAGATGAACATGGTCGATGATGAAAACCCACTATGAACCGTGAGGAATGCAAGCTCCAAGGTACTAAATTATTTCTAGATATACATCCCACATAAGGTGTTTAAGTCTATGGGAAGAGATCCATCAAAGTAGGGCCTTGATGTATCCTTAATCAATCGACACGAAACTAACAATAATATAAGGTCTTTGAAAATAACATTTGAAAAAATTATGCACAACTTACACAAGTATGGACGAAACGAAAGGTATAATGATACTTGTAGATGGATGACTCTAGATAAGGCTTCGCTTGCACATATAACATCGTAACATAAATGTGAACTTGGAAGCATATACTGGAGAATATCAAACATACATAGTGGCAACAAAAGAGGCATCACCAAAGACCATAGACTAGAATAGTAACCAATTGGGTGAGATAATAACTCAATAAAAAAGTGAATGGATTCAAGCTAATGGTGTGGTTCTAAAGCCAAGAAAATCCTAACAGTAAGAGTATGACTCAAACAAGTTCCATGTTCAAGAGTGACATACAATTACCATGATATATCATATAAGACAAAATATACTCCCCCCACCCTTTTTGTATAGTGTATGCCCTTCACATTTTAGTGAGAAAGAAAGAGAAGAAAAGTGAGATTGATAGGTTCATTTTTCATTCAATTTTAACAAGCCTCAAAAAGAATAAAATAATACTCAAAATGGTTCCTTTTTTGTAAGTTTTGTAGTGAGGCCGAAAAAGAGTTAAAAGTACGTTCATTTCCTTCTCATGGTTTAATGAGCTTGAGCATGGAAAAGAGATTTCTCATTGAATTTCATCTTGAGTAACGAGTAGGAAAGAATGGAAAGAATTTAACATTTTTAGGTAGGTTTAACGAGTGTGAAAAGATGGAAAAAGAAGCTTGATATTTTCATTATTTAACGAGCATGAAAAGAAGGCTAAAAGGAAACTAGTTCCAAAGAGATGAATGGTATAATGGTATGCATCTTGTTCAAAGGATGACAGAGCTGTCCTAAGCAAAGAAGTAAGTAGTGGAAAAGTGTATGGCTATGGAAATCTAGTCATCCCAATGGTCTCTCTATAAGGTGATTGACGAGCTATGAAATTGTGCTTTTTGCTACGAAATTACCTACTTTGTCTTTGACTAATCCACCCCTTTTCCTCAAAATTATCATTAAAATCTTGTACATATATCATCGATAACTTAAGGTAGGAAATGAATGTTTACTAATTTTATTATCACGTTTCTATATTAGAACTAAATGATGTTAAAATAATATATATATATGAAATAAATGACGAAGCTATATATATATATATATGAAATAAATGACGAAGCTATATATAAGGAATAAATGACGAAGCACTAACTCAAGTAAGTGAAGGTGTACAACTGATATCATATGATTAATAGGCACATTAGAAGTTGCAAAAGCAATAGATGGCTTCTACATGTTTAACCACATGTCATAAAAAAGGGAAAGGTATGAAATGAATGTTTACTAATTTTATTATCATGTTTCTATATTAGAACTGAATAATGTTAAAATAATATATATATATATATATATATATATATATATATATATATATATATATATATATATAAAATAAATGACCAAGCACTAATTCAAGTAACTGAAGGTGTACAATTGATATCATATGATTAATAGGCACATTAGAAGTTGCAAAAGCAATAGATGGCTTCTACATGTTTAACCGCATGTCAAAATGGAAACGACTTTAGTTCAGAGATCTAGGAGGAATTCAGAGCACACAAGTGTAGTCACTTGGACGCTGTACATAGGACCAATCACAATCTAGTATGTTATATAGATTCCATCCAAGTCCAAGAAAGGCAATTTGTTGTCCAACAATTTACTACACTAATAATTGAACATCATCCAAGATTCCTTAGTGTGTAACCATCGTTAAAGTGTTGAGGACCAAATGAGTTATTACTCGCATGGTTTCTTTGTTACGCTTACTCATTTAGATTATCGATGTATCAAGAGATAAAATATTTTGGTTAAAGCGACCCATAATATGGTATATTGGAACTTAGATTCCCCTCTGTCATATAAATATATGTGCTCTTAATTTTGTTTTCTTTTAATATAAAATCCCCCCCATGAATGCATTGGCTTGCTTATTGAAGTTACGTTGGTGAATTCGTGTGCATTGGCTTGTTTATTGAAGCTGCGTTGGTGAATTCGTGTGTTCTTAGGTGTAAGCCAAACCCCAAGTTGGACCCACTCGAGGTAAGGTCTTGCATTGTGTTGATTTTTTTTTGTAAGGTGTGTGTTTTATTTAATTTCATAATAGATAGAATAGACTGAGTCAAGTTATGCAAAGTGTGCACGTGTTAATTTCATTTTCTGCAGTGTGTTGAAACTTATTGAATTTCTTTTCTTGTATTTCTTTGGGCCAGGTTTTAATTTTAAGTGTCAAGGGAAATGATGCAACTGTTGTGAAACCAACAACAATGCTGTGAAATTAAAATTGGTTTCTACGAAACCATAATCTTACATATTCACTTGACCTTAACTAGAACAATGACACTAAGCTAGGTATTGAATCAAGATTTTGATACATGAGGCATGACATAGCTAGACCTAAGGTAAAGAAGTTAGGCTCTATTTAGAATTAGGTTTCGTATTGTTGGTAGGTTTCCTTTGAATTAATTTTTATTGCACATATGATTAGTGGGAGCTCTAGTGATTGTTTATACAACACCGAGAGCCTCGTAAGTCAAGTAGACCCTGGGTTGATAAATTAAATAATCAGTGAATGGTTAAAACCAATTTAATTAAAGAAAAATATTCACATCGTCCGTGATGTCGGGTTAGGAGATGGAGGCAAGGATATTGAAAAGGAAAGAGGTCAAGCATGGTTGAAAGGTTGTTAAGTGATATGAAGGAAACCATTGTTATGACAACATCTAGCAAGAAATTAAAGATTGTAAGCATATGCGACCATAACAAAAAGTGATAAAAGAGTGGGGACCCCATAAAGGGTGATAGTGGCCATAAATAAGTGAAAAATAGAGGCATGAGGCTCCATTACGATGTCATGGTAGGTACTAATTAGGATCCTCAAATCTACGAATGAACACATGATGGGCATCAAAGGGGAAATCAAGTGTTATTCTAGGGTGCCCATGAAGAGTAGTGGTTAGGCTTGGAAATTTTCAGTTGATTGATAATGACTATTTTATCTTTATGGGGGAACATGATGATGTAGAATACTGGATACATGACTATAGTGATGGCATAAAACCAAATTCACTCAAGTAGGAGGTTATAATATAGCGATGCATCTATGACCTCGAACTTAATTGAGATCATTTCCCCCCCAAGCTCAATGGGAAAAGTGAAGAACACCCCTTGAGGTTGCTAGGTATTCCCATCAAAAGCCTTTGGTACTAATATAGGCAGAAGAAACATAGGTGAACCTAGAGGTTTCCAACACTTTTATGACATGATACATGTTGATGCCCCCTCATCCAAGGTTGTCATATGGACATGTTGTCTAAAGACTTGGACCATTATCTAGAAGGATGGATGATGTGGAAGATGGGTTTCCATAAAGGAGGATCGAAGGTCATGATATTTGAATATCAGGGATCCACTCCAATAATAGTAGATACACGTTGCATTTTGTGGGGAAACTTTGGAATACTTTAAGTGAAAACATGGAAATCAGAGCTTGAGCCAGAGCCTTGAAAATACTATAGTTGTGAGCATCCCTCGCATTAGGATTATGGTAATCATTCTAAGGGAGCCCTTTGGAGGGTGTGGAAAAATGTTCAATGATGACTTATCAAAATGAAGAAGTTCATTAAGTGGAGTTTGGGTCACAGTGTCCAAGGTAGAAGTTCCATTCTCGGGATTCTTATAATTGTGTGATTTGGTTGTGATATTGAAGTTTTTCTCTTGTATTATTTTTAATAGAAGTTCCACTTGTATTATTTGATATTCATTTTTTGGTGATTATTTGATTATATGAACACAATAATAATCAAGAAAAGAATAATTTGATATAAATTCTACAAGTTGAAGTAAAATAACATCACAAGCAATTATTAAAGTAAGAGAAATCACCCTAATCTCGCAGCCCTAGATTTCTCAACATGGTTTCAGAGCTAAGGTGACAAGGAAAGGCATCTTGAAGATCACTCAAGGACCAAATAGAAGAGGAAGAGCATCGAGAAGAACTAGTATTCACTTCACAAAGACCCTTTCATCTTGATGAAAGAAATTTTGAAAAGAAGACCTCAAGGACCCTACCTCCAAAGAAGGATTTTACACGTTTGAAGAATTTTTGGGAAGCCTCCACATTCTACATCATCGTTCAAATGAAGAAAGAAGAGAAATTAATCATCATCAAAGGAATCAAAGTGATCTCCCTCATATTGAAGAAATGAGCACATCTCAAGCATCTTAAAGTAGAAGCATTGCCATTTTGAAGAAATATCATCCCTTCCTCACTCAAAATTCACACTTTAGTGGAATACATCATCAATAAAGAGGCATATTCATTTATCAAGTAAGTAATTTATATTCATGTCTCAACCTACAAATCAAATGACTACTTTCTGCAAGGAGAACAATAAACTTGTTGTGACATCAAACTACCTTGCATGGAAGAAAATAATACATTTGATTCTCGCAGAAAATGAAGTTTTTGAGTATGTCAAGGGCTCCATCACAAAGCCTCCTCAAGAAAAATCTCAAGTATTGTCAAAATATATGAAAGAAGAAATAAAAGGTCAAATAATCCTCATTGAATCTATCAAGGATTCTCTCATTCCATTTTTAGAAAAATTAAAGACATCAAAAGAGATCTATGAAAAATTGGTAGAGATATACTCTATAAGTACAACTGGGGAAATAATATTCTTAAGAACCGGATTATACAAAATAAAAGTGTTAAAAGAAGAATGGGTAGCTTCATATCTCATGAAGGTATCTCAAATTATAGATTGACTACAAGAGCTAGGAGAAGCAATGTCAGATCCATAGATGACCACTTGTGTACTCAATGCACTACCAGATGAATGGGGGAAATTTGTATCAAGAATATATGGAAAGAAGGAAGCTACACCATTCAGTGATATATGGGCATTACGTAAGATTGAATAAACTAGATCATAAGAAAACAATGCATTTGGATCAAATGAACAAACACAAGCTTTCATAACTTTGACAAGGAATAAAGGAAAGTTTGGAACATTTGAGTATTGAAAGGAGTTTCAAAATAAATTTGTCGTGTCTAAGATTCAATGCTATGAATGTAATGAATATGGGAATTTTAAAAGTAATTTTCCTAAACTCAAGAAGAGCAACAAGAAAATGAAACAAAGAAGTGAATCCCATGTGATCAATGAAGTAGAAGCATTACAAAAATAATGGTAGGAAGCATTACAATTATGATGGGATGAATTGTAGAAATAATTGATATGGAATCATTAATACAAGTATAGAAGGACAATAGAAGTAGCAACAAGTCATCTAGCAATATAGGAAAATAAGAGATCATCACACCTCATCGTCACTAGAAAGAAGCATTTGAAGAACAAGGATCATAAAAGATCCTCCATTAGAATATTTTTTGGAAAGGTTCACCTCTACTTATAAGAAGAAAGAACTGCAAAAATAACCTACATTCCACCTAGCATGGGATCCATATTTTAGAAGGATGAAGGATGATGACATAAATGTACATCATAAAAATTTAGTTGAAGTATTTTCATCTTCTTGAAAGAAAGAGGAAGTTGTTGAAGAAAGCCTAGATGACCACATGAAGGAAAAGTTATGCATGTATTTGATAATTTTTAATACATAGATAATGTCATGTCATCACTTAGTTGCAGACAAAATAGTTAGAATGCTCTATCTCATGAACATGATTAAGGAAGAAAAAACTCTTCCATATGAAAAGTATATGAAGGAATAAGTTTGGCATACTACTTTATGACATGATGATATCAACATTATATGGTGTCATAAAAGATATATGGTGATGAAAAACAATTGTTCCTATACAAGAGGAGGTATGCATAGAGATTCTTGATAATGAAGTATGTGAAGAAGTTGAATGGAGAGTTCACGAAGATGTGCCTATAACTACATAGATAGCATGGATAATCGAAATATAATGTTAAAAGGGATTGACTATGACATATCCATAAGGAAATTATGAAGACCCTGATAAGTATGATGAAGAAATAAAACCTTGGTAATGGAAGCGATAGAGATGGATTTTTATAGAAAAGGATGTTGATGTTTCAAAGGCAGATGTTATGATGAAGGACCATCATAAAGAGGTATTTTTGTTTTGATGTTCACTTTTTATTTTTGAAAGAAATAATATGGTTGGATTGGAATATGGCTACCAACATAATGTTGTAGAAATTCATCTACAACTATTTTTGATGAATGATTCTAAAAGGAAAATGAATTGGAAGTAGTAGTATGAAAGATAACTAGATGATAAAAAAAGGTCACTTTCTGGTGCAAAATAAGGATGAAATGTTTAGCATTAATTGGTTCAACACTATGTTTCGTTGGAGGGAAGTGATGTAGAAGATGGAAAAATCCCTATGAAGAAGTCATGGAGGAAGATGGATCCATGATGTATAAGTTAATGTTTGTTCATGACCTGATGATGAATAAATAATATCCCTACAAGAAATTGATAGTACCATTATCTCCATGGAAGAATAGATAGTTGTTTTTGAAAAAAAGTCCCTAGTTAATTGGGAGCTTGGGTATATTCCTTTCCTTTAAAGGAATGAGTATATTCTCCCTAGTTGAGAGGGAGAGATAGAAACATAATTCTTGTATTCATATCATAAATAAAGAATGGAGGATTGGGTAAGCATATGAGACCAATACCGATAATATTTGAGGATGAGGTAGGAAATATGATAGGAAAGAGTAGTTGAAGAGGAGATTACTTGAGGATGTGTGAATCCAAGACATAAATGGTCCTAAAAGGACATACCTTGTGAACATCCAGATGGGGCATGTTCCTTAAGAGACAATAATGAAGGTGTCTATAAATCATTGTCTCCCCAACATTGTGCTTTAATATAGTGGTAAAGATATTATTCAAGGTATTGCTATATAAAAATGTTGGTTCATATGATGAGATACACTGATATAATCTGAAAAGATAGCTTATGAGATGGCTTACCAATCTGACTCTTTGTTATGAGGTATTTATGATTGTGGACAAAAGAATCTCCCTAGGTTCGATGGCCAACCTAGAACAACATAGAAACAAGGAACCCAATGCTTTCATTAAAGTAAATATATGATGGAATGAATTCTACCTAGAATCCGCTGCACACTTCGTTCCTTGTTGAACTTGAATGCTCCAATTCCATATCCGATTTCCAAAATAGAACCTGCACAGTCAGATTACACAAGCCAAGAAAATACGAGAAATATGCATTATCATCTAAGTACTCTATTCAATAGATCAAAATGGTATTGAAATAAGTGAAATAACAAAAATCGCGTATAGGAAAACATATAACTCTTTCCATTAATATAAATGGAAGGAGGTTACAACCACAAATAGGTGTTGATCTTGTAAAAGAGCTCCTCCAAGTTGTTAACTTGTCCTTTTCTTGTCACAATATGCACATCCAAACACCCTAAATGCATGGAATGTTAACCTCTCACCTTAGCAACACAAGGGTAGAATCAATCTCCAAAATCCAAACCCTTGCATATGCAAGGTAGTAAATATATAGATGAGTGGGGTAAGTTGGGATTTCTTATCCAATTACCAATCTAAGGTTTTAGATCCACCTGTGATGGGAGAATGGGATCAAAGGAAAAGGGATGGAAACTCCAAAGAAGGATGAGATAGGATCTGAAATTTTAATCCAGGGTAACTGGCTGTAACAAATTATAGAAGCCTCTAGAAGAGGAAGCTTCTAGGAATTCTCTATTTTTCTTGAATTTATACAACCAACACATGTACAAAGGGGAGAAACCTATAGGTGATCAACCCTGGCCAGAATGGAGAAACTTGTAGGTGAAAACTATCCAGAGGAAGCCCAGGAAGCATTGGTACTAAAACTGGCTCAAATGAGGTGGTTTCAGGATGAAATTTTAGGAAATGAAAGAGGTTCACTTAGGGCTTTGTGAAATGATGTTGACAAGGGGGAATAAGATCTTGATTGATCCCATTAGGATGCCTATTGACTGGATGTGAAAAAATTTCCTATAACATAATGCCCCCTAAAGTGCAAAGTCATAAATGATGGTCAATGACCGAAGTGCTTTACCTTGTGACAAGTTGGGATCAAGAACAACCGATGAGCTTCATCTATTACAATACATTTAGATCATGACATCTCTTTTCCGAGGGAGGAATACCCATACTCAACACATAAGCTAACATAACATGTATCATGATCAAAAGACACGTCCACAAATGCGACTAGTGGACCCATGAATGAATTATTATTTATATGATCATAGCCATTATACATTGTGATATTTGTATAACTCCTGAAATCGGAGCCCGGTTGGATGAAACAAGATCCGGGGTCTTCTTTCTCGTTCACACAACCAATCAATGTACGAGTCTATCCTTGTGAATCAATGAAGTGAGGTCAAACATGGTAGACACCATATTATTACCGGCCAATGATGTAAGTTGTTAACAAATTCGAGAGAAACCATCGATGATGTTAATGGCTCTCAAGGTACTATAGTAAAATCCGTACGGTGTGAGTAAATGAGTTGATGTTGAACACCACATAGAATATTTTAGTCAAAGGCCAATGATGTGAACCTATCATTGAGAGCGAGGAAAACTGCCATTGATGTATTCAAACACCAAGGTACCAAAGGGGTCTCTCTAAGTCAACTTCCTAGATGATATGTTGGTGTCAATAGGAAGTGACCCCACGCAATAGGGCCTTGATGTATCCCTCATCAACAACACGAAACAAGTATCATGTTGAGACAAAATGACGATCATACAAAACTCGACCAGGAAAAGTAAAATATGGAATGAAGGGTTAATAGTATTGTGATAACTATCAACTGAAATGACTTCTCTTGAACACATAACGACACTGAATGGAGTTGGAAGTTCTGAACACTATAAAATTGTACAGGAAAAATACATTAAAAATGACAAGCAAAAGGTACATACACATATTTTCAGAGAAGAAATATATTAGGAAAGACCAAAAATTTCTTTTTTCCTAAGGTTCAGATAACAATTAATGGACAACGCACCAACATCAAAGGAATTTTGTGTACAACGCGACTATTCCTTTGATAGTCACACGGTCGTGAAGATGGCGAAATGTCACCATCCGGGACCACTTGGCACACTTGGTTAGGATGATTCTCCACCTAGTACTATCAAGGACAACCTGTTTTGATCCAACATGAGGATTAAGTGCAACCCACAAGGAAATCTCTCCTCCACTCTTGATTCACTATAAGTCTTGGGCCAAGAGAAGGAGGAGAAATTCAAAAAATGTCCATATAAACTATCCTTTGGAAGAATAAATGGAGACACATTGTTATGATGGCGAAATTTCTCCATAGAAAACCAACTTGCATAGTCCAGTAGTAGATGGATTGGAAGGACTCATATGTTGGCCAACGAACATCTCAGTCCAAAAGGGAGAGGTTCATCATTTGAGAGAGGGAGGAGACGTTTGCAGGAACTCGAGGGAAAGAGACCTTGTTTTGGGTATCTGAGCTTCATATCTCAAAGGACCCTTTTCAAGTATTTAGCATTGTATCTTTTTTCACCACCACCACCTATTAAAGGGAGAATTCTCCACTTGTGTTATTAGGTTGTTTTCTCCATCGAGGTTTTTCATTTTGCATCTTGTGTTTTGTTTTGTTCTTAGTGTTGTATGCTTAGTTTTCCCTCGAACTTAGTTTACATTATGTAAAATTTGTTCCACTAATAGTAGACAATATTTTTTCTCTGTGACCTTGTGCAGGTAGAAACTGGCTTGCTAAATAAGTGTATTTGGTACACCCTCGTGCCAAATTCACTACCAGAGGAATTTCGACTCCACTAAATTATTTCTCTTGAGATAATGGTTGTTTTTGCAGGTCCTTCTTCCTGCTTATTTTTTTGCAAACCACCCTTAAATTTTCTCTGCATCTCTCATCACACTCAATGAAATTTTTACACAATAAAGAGGGAAAATGTTTCTTCATTCTTCTCGAAAGTGTGCCCTGTACTACGACAGACATGCACTCCGCACCTGTGGGAAGATAACCTGCGCGATAGACCGGCAAGCAAAAAAATTTCTACTTTTTCTCATTTTTAAGGTGATTGGAAAACCCTAATAAATTACCATCAATATGTTCCTATATTTCAATACTGTTAGGACACTTAATTTCTATTCTTAGCCTCGAATTAGCTTAGCAACTAGGTAGTTTTAATTTTAGTATTTTATTTTGCAAATTACACATAGTTTAAGTAGGGAGAAAGCAAGTGGCCTTAAATCCACACATGTTTTCAAAAAAAATCATTTGATGATAATTAAATAGAACATTTAGCGTAGTTAGTAAAAAGTAAGTGGCCCATTATATCCACACATCTCGTACTAATTCAAGTTTTTTCAAATTTTGCATTAGATTAGTTCAATTTTGCATTAAGATTTGGGACTAGGATCAAATTGTCAACAAAGAAAGCAAGTAATCTCTTGCACCTCTTGGTGAGCTTGGGTACACATGTGAAATATTTCGTAAGGCAAGTTGAGCTACCATATCCCTATAGTGCAAATGTAGTCTAACTAGGCAAGGTGTAAGCGGCCCATAATCAACACATCATTTCAATTTCTTGCAAGGAACAATCACACATAGGGTAATTAGAAAAATATTGTAAAGGATCTTCGTATCCACATCTCATAACACTTGTGATTGTTCACTCTAAAAGGACACACGAAGCATCGGTAAGAATTGGACCATAAGGCACCCAGTGTTTTGGGGCCTTAGTTCTCTTCTTACATTTTCTTCGCCAAAACACACCCTAAAGAAAAGTTGAGACTCTCTAAAAATAATCATTAACTGAACTCATTGAATTCTCCCCACAGGGGCCAGCAAAAAAATTATAGTTCAGGTTAGGACCATTGGGGGTAGGCATCCAATAAGATGCCATGGTCATAATACATTTTGAAACATAGATGTTGACATTTATGGATCTTCAAACCCGCTTATTTGCCCACGGAATGAATACCCGGGCATTACAAAGACTCGTTTCAGAGGGGGTTTAAGCTTAGGCTCAGTGCATGCGGTACTCTTTAGGGCTACCTGACTCATCTAGTGCTCGGTACTGGTAACTGATTACCAAGAATCTCAAGACTCGAATGCTCACACGGGACAATGGTACTTTAGTGGCCAAAAACTAGGGCATCATTTCCCTATAGGTGACGGTGCAGAGAACACTTGACCCCCATACCATTACCTTGGTCAATTCTTCAGCTGATGGAAGGCATCACCAGTTCTTTCTGGATGTTGGCCTCAGTACCCATCATAAGATATCTTTGCAAGGCCCAGTTATATTGAGAGTGTAAGGACAATTAGGTATATATAGGATTTTGGTATCATACGCAAAACAAAACAAAAAACCTCATTTTTTTCTTGATTTATGACATAGTGTAAATTTAAAGAGAAAAATCACCTTTTCATTTTTTGCTTTGTTTTATGTATGTGATTATATTTATTCTTTGAAATAAATTATCTTGCCTCCCAAATCACAAAAATATCACACTAATCGACATCATAGGGGACCCAGTGGGACCCCTTCAATAAAAGTGTTTCTTAAATGTACCCCCATTGAAGGGACAAGTGTCAAGCCTCCCTCCTTTCAGGCACAAAGGATGTCATGTTGCTGCCATTATCAGATCATCCTTTATCAGGGAATCTTTGATTGGAAACCCCCAAGGGTCACCAACTGCAACACCAGTGGAAACCCCAACAGGGTCACCACACTCAACTCCTCCTACGACCCCTCGAGATCAAAGGATAGCTACCCCTCTAGGGAGTCAGCGAAATATCCATCAGGGTATGCCACAGGGTAAAATTCCCCATGCACCTCCCCTAAACCAACACATTCAAATACCTATTTCGCAACAGAGTAAGATGACACTTAATTTTCCATTACCCTTCTTAGTATCACTAAATCTTCCAGATCTAATGAAGTTAACAAATGACCCCATTTCACTGTTGGGAATGTGTTATATTCTTTCCATGACTAGTCCCACACGCTATATGTTGCACCAGGCACAACAGGGGGAGTGGCAGCCACACTTGTCGAGGTCCGGGGTAGCGCCCCGGAAATTTTTTTTTTGGTGTGCGGACCCACCCATGTTTTGTGCATGAGTTTGCACATGGTTTTGGGGTACGATGGTTTTCAGCCCCTAGTATTTTGTAGATCCGGTCAAGGGAACTACGGTTATGTTCTAATCCAGGGTTAATGGATTGGGGTTTATGTATGCTTCGGCATGTATATATATGTGTTGTAACACTAAAAGGAATATAATGAAGAATCAAGTTGGTCGTCCCAATTTGGGATCCAAGGGAAAATCTCTGTGTTTATCTGTTTTATGTTTTATGCTCTCGCTATTGTTTATTTTATATTATAAGATTCGTGTGTAGATAATTTCTATTCAGGGTTAAAACCTACATTTGGTATCGAAGCTGTTTCAGCTTCAAGGGGACGCCTTTGCTGCTGAGGGTTTTTTGCTCGGGCCTGAAGTAGACCCTGTTCAGTGGGAGATGTGCGGGATCAATTCTTGCAGTGAAAGAAGATGGCGATCGACGGGAAGATAGAGATCGAGAAATTTAATGGTCAGAGTTTTGAGTTAGGGAAGCTCAAGATGGAGGATCTTCTGGTGGATAAAGATCAATGGATCACGGTAGATCCAGGTACTAAACCAATGGCAATATCAGATGAAGATTGGAAGAAACTAGATCGGAAGGCTAAGAGCACAATATGGTTGTGTGTCTCAGATTCAGTATTGTTGAATGTATCTGGGGATGCTACGATGAAGAATTTGTGGGAAAAACTTGGGACTTTATACCAATCTAAGTCTCTGGTGAATAATTTGTTCCTGCGGAAAAAGCTGTATAACCTGAGGATGAAGGATGGAGACTCGGTGACAGAGCATCTGAATGGCTTCAATACTGTGGTAAGTCAACTGTCATCTGTTGATATTAAAATCTCAGATGAATATAAGTGCATCAGTTGTTGTGTTCTCTACCAGACTCGTGGTACAGTCTGGTTATTGCAATAGGTAGCAATACAACTACCTTGAATTTTGATGACATTGTCTCAGCCTTGTTCTCGGAGGAAATGAGATGAAGAAATATGGAGGGTCAAAATGGAGATGCCTTATCTGTACAAGGAAGGTCCCAAAACAGAAACAAGAATAAGGTTTCGAGTGGGAGATCCAAATCTAGAGGGAGATCTAAATCTCCTGGAAAGTTTGTAAAGGTATGCTGGAAATGCGGAAAGGAAGGACACTACAAAAAGGACTGCAGATCTAAAGCTCCTGAGAAAGGAAAGGGATATGATGATGCTCCTTCTGCAGAGGCAAAAACCACCTTGGATGAAGGTGGGGATGTGTATTTGGCTTCTTATTAAAATACACATGTAGATCATGAGTCATGGTTGATTAACTCGGGTGCATCCTTTCACTTCACTCCCCATAGGGAGTGGTTCTGCGAGTATGAGAAATATGATGGTGACGATGTATTCCTAGGGGATGATAGGAAGGCCAGAATCGTTGGACGTGGAAAAGTCAAGCTAAAGCTGCAAGGTGGAAGGATTAAAACACTTCTTGGTGTTCTGCATATTCCTGCATTGGCCAGAAATCTGATTTCTGTAAGAAAGATGGATGATGCAGGTGTAAAAACAGTGTTCGAGAAAGATTCCTGCAAGATGGTTCAGAGAGCATTGGTATTAATGCAGGGAGTTCGGATTGGAACTCTGTACAAGCTACAAGGTAGCACTGTTATTGATGGGTGTAACAGTTATGTGGTTCCTGAAAATGGAGCGGAAAGCTTAGCTGTCTCTGGAGAAAAGACCATGCTATGGCATCAAAGGCTTGGACATACTGGAGAGAAGGGCCTTCGGATACTACATAGAAATGGTATGGTAGAAGGTATGTCTAATTGATCTCTAGATTTTTATTTCTGTGAACATTGTGTATATGGGAAGCAGAATCGGGTGAGTTTTCCTTCTGGTGCTAAGAGGGCGAACAAGATATTAGAACTTGTGCACAGTGATGTGTTTGGACCTGTGTCAGTTCCATCACTGGGAAAGTCTGTGTACTATGTTTAATTCATAGATGACTTCTCAAGGAATACATGGATATATTTCTTGAGGAAGAAATCTGAAGTCTTTGACAAATTTAAAGAATTTAAGGCTCTGGTGGAAAACCAGACAGAGAAGAAGATAAAGGCGCCGAGGACAGATAATGGTGGGGAGTTCTGCAAGAAGGAATTTGAAGAGTTCTGTAAGAAGTGTGGTATAGCACGGCAGAAGACTACTCCATACACACCTCGGCAAAATGGAGTTGCAGAAAGAATGAATAGAACACTGATGGAAAAGGCAAGAAGCATGCTCAGTGGTACCGGGTTAGGACAAGAATTCTGGGCAGAGGCAGTGGAGATTGCATGTTACTTAGTTAACAGATCACCTTCATCAGCGTTGGAGGATAAGACCCCACATGAGGTATGGACTGGTAAGAAAACCTCTATTTCACATCTAAGGGTATTTGGATGTGATGCATATGTACACGTTCCAAAGGAGAAAAGGACCAAGTTGGATAATAAATCTGAAAGGTGCATCTTTATTGGGTATAAGGATGGTTTAAAGGGTTACAAGCTTTGGAACCTAGAAATAAGGAAGGTTGTGTACAACCGAGATGTGGTGTTTAGAGAGGTGAAAGATGTTGTTACACATGAAGTCCTACCAAAGGAACCTGAGAAGATAGAGTTTGAGCTAAAGGAGGATGAATCAGACTCTACAACAGAAGAAGACTCAGAAGAGGAAGAGCCACAAACTCTAGCTGTGAGAAGATCAGTTCGGGAAAGAAGGCAACTGGAAAGGTGTAGTCCATCTGCTTTCTGTTCAGGTTTGCTTAACTATAACTGATAATGATCCCAGAACTTTCAAGGAGGCAGTAGATTCAGAGGATGGAAAAATCTAGAAGGAGGCCATGGTTGATGAAATGGAATCCTTGCATAAAAATGAGGCATGGGATTTGGTGGAGTTGCCGGCTGGAAGGAAGCCCATTGGGAGAAAATGGGTGTTTAAGAAGAAGATGAATGTCGAAGGCAAGGTGGAGAAATAAAAAGCTCGGTTGGTAGAAAAAGGTTATTCCCAGGTGCCGGGAATTGATTTTGGTGATATTTTTTCTCTTGTTGCCAAAGTTACTTCTATTAGATTACTTTTATCCGTTGCTACTGCATTTGATTTTGAGATAGAACAGATGGATGTGAAGACAACATTTCTTCATGAGGATCTAGAAGGGGAGATCTACATGAAGCAACCTGAAGGCTTTATGGTGAAGGGTAAGAAAGAACTAGTATGCAGGTTGAAGAAGTCTTTGTATGGGTTAAAACAATCACCAAGGATGTGGTATCAGAAATTTGATACCTATATACGGGGACTTGGCTTCACCAGAAGCAAGGAGGATCACTATTTTTATTTTAAATTAATTGGTGACTGTGTTATTTATTTGGTCTTATATGTGGATAATATGTTGTTGATTGGAAATGACAAAGAAATTATCCAAGATTTTAAGACCCAACTGTTCTCCAAATTCGACATGAAGGATCTTGGTGCTGCAAACTATATTTTGGGCATGGAAATTAAGAGAGACCGGGCAAAGAGGAAGCTTTGGTTAAACCAGAGGAAGTATGTCGAAACTATATTGCAGAGGTTCAATATGCAGGATAGTAAACCGGTGAATGTTCCTATTCCTGTAGGTGTACAGCTGTCTGCTGAACAGTGTCCCAAGACACAAGAAGAAGAGGAGGATATGTCTCGTGTTCCATATGCAAGTGTAGTGGGTAGCCTGATGTATGCAATGGTCTGTACTAGACCAAACATTTCACATGTAGTGGGAGTATTGATCAGGTTTATGTCAAACCCAGGGAAGGAGCATTGGATAGAAGTGAAGCGGGTTTTCAGATATTTACGTGGCACTAGTGATTATGGTTTGTGCTACCAGGGAAGACCAGGATTGGAAAGAATGTTGGACATTCGTGGTTTTGTTGATGAAGATTGGGCTGGAGATCTGGACCAAAGAAGATCTACAAGTGGGTATGTTTTTAGCCTATTTGGAGGTGCAGTCAGTTAGATGAGTAAAAGACAGTCTATAGTGGCACTTTCAACTACAGAGGCAGAATACATAGTAGCCACTCATGCAAGCAAGGAAGCATTTTGGTTGCAGAGATTGTGTTCAAGTATGGGGTTGGTATAGCAAGCTATAAGGATATACTGTGATAGCCAAAGTGCAATTTTCTTGGCTAAGAACCCTGCTTATCATTCAAAGACAAAGCACATTGATGTTCAATATCACTTTGTTAGAGATATGGTTGAGGCTAAAAGGGTGTTGCTGGTAAAGGTGGAAAACTTGAAGAATGTTGCAGATGCATTGACAAAGTCTGTGAGCACTCATAAGTTCTCTTGGTGTAGAGAAACAATGGGTGTTGAAGAATTGGCCCAATGACTAAGCTCTATTGTGGCCCCCTGCGGAAAGAAAACAACAAGTGGGAGAATGTTGGGTATGTGTTATATTCTTTCCACGACTAGTCCCACGCGTTGTATGTTGCGTCAGGCGCAAAAGGGGGGTCACAGGGGGGGCGGCAGCCCCCCCTGTCGAGGTCCGGGGCAGCGCCCCGGAAATTTTTTTTTTGGTGTGCAGACCCACTCATAGGCGGACCCACCCATGTTTTGTGCATGAGGTTGCACATGGTTTTGGGGTACGATGGTTTTCAACCCCTAGTATTTTGTAGATCTGGTCAAGGGAACTATGGTTATGTTCTAATCCAGGGTTAATGGATTGGGGTTTATGTATGCTTCGACATGTATATATATGTGTTGTAACACTAAAAGGAATATAATGAAGAATCAAGCTGGTTGTCCCGATTTGGGATCCAGGGGAAAATCTCTGTGTTTATCTGTTTTATGTTTTATGCTCTCGCTATTGTTTATTTTCTGTTATAAGATTCGTGTGTAGATAATTTCTGTTCAGGGTTAAAACCGACATTCACATGGCCTTAATTCCCCCCCCCCCATGCCCACGGAGCTCCATTTAAATATATTAAAATTTGAAGGGGAGAAAGAGGAACACCCCAAAAATCGTATAATGACTTTCCACCTATGGTGTTCATCGAATAGTATCATTGATGATACCATTTGACTGAGACTATTTCAATGCACCCTAATAGGGCCTACAGCGAAATGGTATGTTGAGCAACCATCTGCATCACATAGAACCGTTAGTGCCCTCACTATTGCATTCCTCACATATTTCCAGCTCCTAATTCACCATGACTCGTGAATGGAACTTCTTACACATTTCAGACAAACACCATCCGTTCATATATTAGACCATCTCCATGAATGACGAAAACGTTGTAGTTTGTGCAAAGCCAAACTTGACGAAGGAGTTCTGTTGGAATTATTTTTTAAGACCCTCACTGTAGAGATTTCAAAACATGTGGGAATGCAGAAACCTAACTAAGAGGAAGACACCATTGGAAAATCCCAACAACTTGAGCTCATCTACACCCAATCAGGATATATTTACAATGTCCTACCAAATTCCCTGTGCCTGCAAACTTATAGGGAGTTACCTGGCATGTCCAACACCGTTGATGGTTTGATAGGGTCCTTAGCCCAAGGCCAAGCAAGCAAAAATTATCAGTACCCAGGATACTCTTATGATTCTACTCAGAACGTATCATAACTCGGGTACCACTAAATCAGCCTGCACCTTTGCTAAACGTGATGAAAATGGTGATGCCATGCCATCAACATCAAGGAGGTTCATATCCTTCCCTGCAGGGGAACTAGTACTTAGATAGGAATGCTGATACAAGAGGATCACCCCAGAAACCATACACTAATTAGCGACGAGGGAACCAATACTCCCCTTTTCCTGCAAAAAATATACCATCGACGCAAAACAATGAACTGTTGAATCTAGTGTAACCATCCCAGGCTCAGCAATGACAATATTATGATTAGGATAATATAAATAATCTTCCAAATGTTGCAACAAAAAATCCAAGAAACATGTAAAAATGAGATTCTGAACAGGGGGGAAGTAATCAACAACACACCCTGCGATCTTAGGTTGGGGGCAACCCCAACCGAAATCACAACGAAGAGCCAATTAATAAATCTCAAGGGAAAAATAAGAGACCCAGTCTAAGGAAAAATCACCCGTGTGCCATATGTGGTGAATATGGCCATTACACTCACCACTATCCTGAACTCCCTGAATTGAAAAAAATTTAGGTAACCAAGGACAAGGGGGGCCTACCTAGTAGCCTAGAGTGATGCAGGAACCTTGTCCCCATCAGGGAGTGGTTGATACCCAACAGCATCAACCACCATGAAATGAAACAAGAGGGAACAACCACGAAATATACATGGCCGGAGAAGAATTTTTCTTCCAAACATGGAATAGGAACTATGACACTCCCCCGGATACCAACCCGTCAGGTGCAAGTACAAGCGCACCTACCGCAATGTTAACTATTTCCAAAGTACCTATTGAGCCCCTTCCTAGAATGGTCAAAGGACCAACAAGGTGTGCATGAAAGCATTCCAAAGCAGCTCATAGCTATAATATAGTGGATGACTTGGCTCAATCTCCAGCAGCCATGTCAACATTGGAAGTTCTACAGTCATTCCCAACACAACGGAAGGCCTTACTTTCTGCTTTAGGTGCAATCGACCCTTCTGATTCTCGCCTAATTTTTTTTGATCTAGACAAGGCAAGCCCTAGGCTTTCTTCTCTAATCGCTTTCCAGATACCAGTGTCAGTTCAGAATATCACCATACGCCAATGCATTGTGGATGAAGGAGCATACACATGCATAATGTCCAAATCAGTTTGGAAAAAGTTAGGATCACCTGAATTGAAACAATCTGGCATCATGCTTAGAGAATATGATGGGAACCCATCAGCCCCCGTAGGTCTTTATCAAAATGTCTCAGTGAACCTGGCCGAAAAAAATCCTTATATACATTGAGGTCTTAGGTGCACAACTAGACTACAATATACTCCTTGGACAGAGTTACATGTACACTATGACCGTGATCGCATCCTTTGTTTTTAGGGTGATGATGCTCCCTCATGACGATCAGATCATCACCATCGACTAGCTCACGTACTACGAAAAGAAACCCATGACCACTCTAGATGTTGTACTACCATACATAGATACAACCACATAAACACTCACGAGGTATACATAATTTTTCCCCAGCCAATTCAAACCATCATATATCCTAGGATCATTCCTTGGAGACTCCCCTATTGTACCAGGGTAAGCCCCCGAAAACATGGAGGCACAAGTGTGAATGATGAGCTCATAAAACACTGAAACCAACCCGAAACCAGAAACTAGCAGTACATATGCCAAAGCCGTAGGTACGAAGTTCCTACCTTATGCCATTTCACAGACCCCATTTTTGTATCCCCCACCCAGTTCTAATTCGAAACAGGTCATGGAAACTACGACATTAAAAAATATGGCTTTCACAATACCAGTGTGGTATTTGGTCCTTCCAACCATGCTAGGAAGCCCAGGAATTACCTCTACAGGTATGAACCCTATTGCCCCCAAGAGGTCGTAGAAGTTAAAGAAACACCTTTAGTGATGCCAGCTGGCACTACCAAGAGGAATAAAAAAAAAGAAAAAGAAAATCAAAACCCCCAAGTTGCCTAGGGAATTACAACCTTATGCATTGTGCGATATCTTAGGCCATCTTACTAATATTTTCCTAGAATTAGAATAATTAAAACCTCTTCTATATACTGAAATAAATGTCGCAACCTCAGATACCTGTAAAAAGTATAGGTCATCAACAACCAATGGAAATAATTACGCACCAATCATGCATGCACCATATGCAACCATTACGGGCATTACAACCACCATTTCCCATATATGCCTCGATATAGGGATGCCTTGCAAGCCCTAGAGAAATCCAATCTTGAGGACCCCTCCACAGAATCCATACAAATGGAAGAGGACGGGTCCAAAACCATATTTTACATACGAGAAGAGCCTACACCTTTCTCGTACTCAACCAACCCCACGGCTCAAAGATGGAAAACGGGGGCGACACCCCATGCCCTAGTTTTCATATTGTGCGATGAGCCTGATCACTTGATTATACAATGCCCCAAATTAAGGGCTTTCAACTATTGGTACCCAATACCAAACGTTGCCCAAAGCAACTTATCGTGACACAAATGACACAGATGTCACATCTGTCGAAGCAACCATCACGTGTGCCATTGTCCCAACCTCCATTGTCTCCAATCAATGTTTGATTTCATGCGATGTTTCAACGTTGAAAATCCAGAGTTAGCAAGCTTGGACACAGAATCAACAGACAACACTGCAACTCAAAGGAATGAAGCAAAGAGGACCATATTATATATATTAAAAGAGAGACGGTCACTAGAATGAACACCTCTCCCCCATAACCATCCTCAGCGTCAATTCCATATTTGCGAGTTATGCGACAAACATGATCATTTGATTGCGCAATGTGTAGCTCTAGAGTTGTTTCAAAGGTGGTACCTGGTCAATCCGATGTACTTTAAAGGGTTATGAACTGATCAATATTCTTGTTAGATATGTTAGGATAACCACCATATTACTCATTGTCCCAATGTTCCCGGATTTTATTTAGCGTTAGATTTTCTATGCCTAGCCATATACAATCTTGCTGACTTGGACAGATCAGATTCAGAGTCTGTAGAAAGTTCAAAAACTCAGGATAATGAAGCAAATAGTTCCATCCTAAGTGTATCTAAAGAGAGGCATCCACCAAAGGCATAGCTTCCCACCCCAACCCCTCTCCATGCCCAGTCCCAGCCTGCATACTAAGTGATGAACGTGACCATTTAATCACTCAGTTCCCATATTTAGTATCATTCCGAAAATGGTACCCAATCATCCCAGTGGTCCAAAGGGATTGGAAAACAAAAGAGTGTCAGTCTTCTATAATTTTCCAAGATAACCACCACGCTCGGCATTGCCCCTATGTCCCCTGATTGTGACTAATGCTAGACATCATGCGCTCATTTCTCACCAATAATCCAGATGTAGTCATTTTCGAGTTACCACAACATAGTTAGCTGGTAACGATGAGGCCTACCCCCCATTGGCACTAGCCACTTAAGACCACGAAGGAAACCACTCGCACATTCTTGTAACCACCCCCCATCATCATCCTCTAATATGATGAGTAGTACTGGATCTCACATAATATACTCGGTGAGTACTTTTACTCCGTCCAACATATTCACGAGCCATGATCATGATACAAATTAATGCACTATGTTACGAACATTTTGACACCTTTGCATCCATCAAAATATTCAAATAAAATAAGATACATGTACCTATCATACACCTACAAGAGAGCATGAATCTCCTCTGGCTAAAAAAAAAAACAAACATCACGGAAATTCTTCCGCCATGTAATGTTGACGACACACAACACCATATACGATTCATCTCATCATGCATGGGAACCATGAATCGTGTTGTCTGCTCATCATTCCTTGGTGTCAAGACCGCTGCAACTACCACAATGGTAGTAGTACCTTTGACTGTGCAAAAATAACCTGTTTGCACCCTTTCAACCTCATTTGGTTCCACGACATCAACCACAAAATCATATTCATGTATGTCGACCAACACTGTTAGGCTCGAACTAATTCCTCACGACATCACACGAAAAAATTCCCCCTTAGACATATTATTTCATTCTGATGAGGATATATTATAGGCCATGCCAGAACCAGATTGTACATGGGACCCAATGCATCACCGCTAATTTTCTCTTTTCGAAAAAGCGTTCATGCTTAGCAGCACAAAAAGCCAAGATATTTATGCCATTGAATCCAAAGACTTCCTTTCGTCAGGAAAATTATATTGGTTCAAAAACCCTATCCTAATGCCCGATGTGTTTGAGGAAGGAAATATTCGAATATTTCACCAACCATTAAGGTGAATATCTCGAAAAACTACGCAAAACCGAAGAAATCTTGTTGGGGGAAACATGCTCCCCAAATTAGGTAGTCGCATATAAAAACCTATTAAAAGAGTATAGGAATATCTTCACGTGGGACTATTCGAAAATGGCAGGGTTAAGCCCCACCATCATGGAGCATCACATTGACACTTGTCCTAACGTATCACCAGTCTGCCAAAAAAATGTCAATTACACCCATCCAAAGTAGAAGCGATCAAACAAGAGATAGACAAGCTTCATAAAACTAGATTCTTCTACCCGTCTTGGGTGTCTAACCCTATACCCATCATGAAGAAACATGGAACCATTCGAGTCTATACCGATTTTTGAGATTTAAACAAAGCTTGTCCCAAATACAACTACCCCTCCTTTCATTGACCAAGTCATTGATGCTTGCACTAGTCATGAGGCCTTGTCCTTCATGGATGGATTCTCGGGGTACAATCAAATTCAGATCTGGCATATGGATCTATATAATACTACATTCACCACCCCTTGGGGTATATTTTCATATCAAGTTATTCCATTTGGTCTTAAAAATGTTGGAGCCACCTTTTAGCAGGCCATGAACTGTACCTTCCATGACTCAGATCATTCATTCTAGTTCTCTTGAGGATCCATGTGTGACAATACAAGAAAGGAGCATGATTTGGACGATTTATGTTTCGTATTTAAATGATGCTAACACTACAACCTACGCTTTAACCCTCTTAAGTGTGTCTTATGCGTTAATGAATGTAGACTGTGTTGAGATTGCAACAAGATGATGAGCGTAGTGGAAAGAAGTCGCCTTCTCTAAGTGGGCCCGCAGGCTATTTTTGGCGCAAAGTCTATTTTTAGACTATGTCTATTTTTAGACATATGGATCATGTTCTATGAGTTGCAGGATGTTATTTGTGGATGGTTGGTCATGTCGGAAAAAATAGATGGACTTCTATTTTTAGACATATTTGGCGGAATCTATTTTTAGATTGCTAGTCTAAAAATAGATATGTCGAATATTATTAGCTCTTAATAATATTTGGACTCTAAACATTATCTTATTCTCTTGGAGCACTTCAGTTAAGTGCACAGATGTGGCACAGGAGCTGACAAAAGGAACTACGCTATTCCTGAGGGTTAAGTGGAGCTATTACATGGATACTTCAGTTAGAACTCATGTGAGAGAGTTTGGTGGAGTTGATTGAGGAAGTTAATGGAGTTGTGTTCAGTTTAACTGAGCTAAACATAGTTGAGCTAGTTGTATCTAGTCTAACTGATTGATACACTAGTAAGAGTGGTGTGAATTAATTATTAATTAATTCACTAATTATAAACTCAGTAATCAAATAAAGAATACATCAGTTAACTTCAGTGCATGGACAATTTTTAGTGGAGACCAATGTAGAGATAGAGGAAAGAGCAGGATAACATATCAGTTATTCAAATTTCTACATGGTATTAGAGCTATATTGATCATTGGAGCAATTGCAAAACATTGAAGCAGTTAAGTTTTGAGCTGGTGGAATTCGAATTTGCAGTAGTGTTTTCTTGGTGTCGAAGTTGAGATGTATTTCAACGGATTGCGATTGGAGTATGCCCTTGAGGGCAGCTTAGATTATATTGCATGGAAGGACAGGATGGAGGCGGTGCTGGATGATATTGGGTTGAAGGAGTTCATAGATGCAAAAATTCCAAAACCTACTTCTAGCGATGCTGCCGTACTTGACGCATGGCAAAAGAAGACAACAAAGTGTCGAAGGATTCTATTGGAAGGTGTGAAGGATCACATAGTGTCCAGCCTTCATGGTAAAGCTTCTCCATTCTTGATTTGGAAAGTGTTGACAGACTTATTCCAAAGTAAGAGCGACTAGAGGAAGTTGGCTCTCAAGGATAGACTCAGAAACATAAAAATGGAGAAAGGCGACAGTATACCCAAGTACCTCACGAAGTTTGTCCAGTTCAGGGATGAGCTGGGAAGTGTGGGGGTTACTGTTGATGATGAGGACTTGGTGAGCTTGGCTCTCCTTGGGCTTCCAAAGAGTTGGCATTCCTATCAGGACTCTGTCAATGGTCGGGAGAAATTGTCAGGATGGGAGCGACTTTGGTCGGATCTTGTGCAAGAGGAGATAAGGCGAAGTACCAGGGATGGATCTTCATCAAAGAACTCAGATGAAGAAAATTGCACTTTGGCTGCCAAAGCAAGGAAGGGGAAGAGAAAGAAGAATGCTTCTCAATCCGGTGCAAAAGGCAAGAAGCAGGACATGTCCAAGGTGAAGTGCTTTCACTGTCACCAACACAGACATTATGCCACTAATTGTCCACAAAAGAAGAAAAATAAGTAGGCTGCTGGATCTGCAGCTGGAGAGGCCTTAGCCTCGCATTTTGAGCTGGATTTTTCGCTGATTTCATGCTTGGTCTCAAGTGTGATGGGTTCAGTGTGGTTTCTTGACAGTGGTGCATATTTTCACATGACAGAAGATAGATATTTGTTTACTGATCTGGATGAGAAAGATCTTGGAGTGCACATCGAGATGGGCAATGATGGTAGATATAATGCGACCGGTATCAGTACCATTTCCTTTGAGAGGGAGTCTGGTAAACCCTTCGTATTGAAGGAAGTGATGCATGTTCCAGGATTAAAGAAGAATATTATCTCTGTGGCGATGTTAGAAGGCAAGGGATATGATGTTGTCTTTAGCAAGGGAAAGGCTTTCCTGCACAGTAAGGAAACTGGTGAGACCCGGAGGATAGGGGTTCGAGTTAAGAAAATTTATCAATTGTAGGTAGATGGCTGCACAGCAATGGCAGGCAAAGCAGAAGGAGTGGTGAGCCGGGATGATGGTGAGCTATGGCATAGGAGATTGGGCCACCTTCACCATGGAGCTTTGAAAATTTTACAGCAGATTTCTACCGGGCTTCCCAAAGGTACACTTGCGCAGTCAGATCAGTGCAAGGGATGTACTTTGGGAAAATTTGTGAAAGCCACCTTTCACGAAAAGGATAGTCGCGCCACGAAGATCCTTGAGAGAATTCACATAGACGTGTGTGGACCTTTCTCAGTAGCTTCGACAGCAAAGCACAGGTACTATGTGATATTTGTTGATGATTTTTCTCGTAAGTGATGGATCTTCTTCATGCATAAGAAAAGCAAGACATACTCAAAGTTCTGTGAGTTCAAGGCACTGGTTGAGAAAGAATCGGGGAAGTAGGTGAAGGCTCTTAGGAGCAACAATGGTGGTGAATTCATCTCTGGCGAGTTCAAGGACTTTTGCATCGTAGAAGGAATTCGAAGAGAGCTCATAGCACCTCATAACCCACAGCAGAATGGGGTTGTGGAGAGAAAGAACATAACGATCATGGGTGCTGCACAGGCGATGTTGCATGACGATTAGGGCCTTCCCATACACTTGTGGGCTGAGGTATGCAATACTGCAGTATATGTGCAAAACCGTTGTCCTCACAAGATACTTGGCATGAGTACACCCGAGGAGGCATTTTCTGGTAAGAAGCCTGATATTTCCCATTTGAGGATTTTTGGTTCACCTGTTTACATTCATGTGACGAAGGATTCCAGGAAGAAGCTGGAGCTGACCGAAAAGGTTGGGATATTTGTGGGGTACACTGATACACCCCACAACTATCATGTGTATTTTCCAGACAGTCGCAAGACTGTTGTGCGACGGGATATAAAATTTCATGAGGAGAAAGCCATGAAGTGTTCGCTTGAGAGGGAGCCACACTTGCATGTAGATGAGGAGCTATTAGTTCCTATGGATGAGTCTCTGGATGTGGATCAACCACAAGAGGAGGTTCATGGAGTGGAAGAGACCACTCATGCATCGCCAACCATCAGAGGGCGGAAGCGCACTACAGAAGCTGAGCGACTGGATCAAGATGCAGAGAAGGTTGTAGGAGCACCTACATCACAGCACAGACAGAGACAGTCACCTGACCAGTATACTGGATACATGGCTCTTATGAGAAAGTGTATCGTGACAGAGCCATCCTATTTCGAGGAAGCTGTGGAGGATCCTGCATGGGTAGATGCCATGGTGGAAGAGTATGATTCGATTGTCAGAAACAGTGCATGGGAGATTGTCCCAAGGCTGGAAGGGAAATTAGTGGTGGGTTCGAGATGGATCTACAAAGTGAAGCAAGCAGCTGACGGGAATGTGGAGAAGTACAAGGCAAGATTTGTTGCCCGAGGCTTTTCACAGATTGAGGGGATCGATTATGAGGAAACCTTTGCACCTGTCCCAAGGTATTCTTCCATACGGACGATTCTTGCTCTCTCAGCGCAGATGGGGTGGCACATTCATCAGATGGATGTGAAGATTGCGTTCCTCAATGGGGTGATTGAGGAGGAAGTGTACATAGAGAAGCTCGAAGGTTTCGAGATCTTCAGCAGCGAGTCGCATGTGTGCAGGCTCAAGAGAGCGCTGTATGGGTTGAAACAAGCACCTCGTGCTTGGTACACACGGATAGACAGTTATTTCACCGGACTTGGATTCTCCAAGAGTGAGGCGGATCCTAACCTATACCAGATTGTGGTGGAGGGTAAGTTGTTGATCATTTTACTTTATGTAGATGATTTGATTTTGACAGGTGATGAGCTGTTGATACTCTCATGCAAGGAGGATCTTGCAAAAGAGTTTGAGATGAAGGACTTGGGCCTCCTTCATTATTTCCTGGGATTGGAAATTTGGCAACGCAGTGATGGACTATTTGTTTCTCAGGGTAAGTATGCCTGGGAGATACTGGAGAAGTTCAACATGTATGGCTGCAAGCCTGTTGATACTCCTCTTCCTGGTGGTTGGAGGAAGGAGGATGCTACTTCGGCGGAGGTAGTGGATGCCACTGTTTATCGACAGTTGGTGGGGTCGCTTATGTATCTGGTCAATACACGACCCGACATATGCTATGTTGTTAACCAACTTTCACAAGCTATGGTTAAGCCTACCAAGCTCTACTGGAAGGCAAGCAAGCATGTATTGAGATATCTCAGAGGCACATCGGGATATGGATTATGGTACAGATAGTCGGATGAGGTGAAGCTGTGTGGCTTCATGAATGCAGTTTGGGCAGGGAGCCCAACGGACAGAAAGAGCACATCTGGAGGGATTTTCAGTATCGGGTCGACAGCAGTTTCTTGGTACAGCAGGAAGTAGAGATCTGTGGCACTCAGTTCAGCAAAGGCCGAGTATATGGCAGTGAGTTTGGCTGCATGCGAGGCTATATGGATGACGAATATCCTGGTCGGGTTGTTCGGTTCACACTTAGATCCTACTGTGATTTATTGTGATAATCAGAGTTGCATTAAACTCTTGGTTAATCCATTATGTCATGCTAGATCTAAACACATTGACATCCGGTATCATCATATCAGAGATTGTGTGCAGCGGAAAATCATGTTACTTTCATACATTCCCACGGAGGATCAGGATGCTGATATCTTGACGAAGGCGCTCACCAGGAGCATATTCGAATACCACAGAGGCAAGATAGGGGTGGAAAATAATCCTTATCTTGTTGAGAGGGAGTTTTGAGATTGCAACAAGATGATGAGCTTAGTGGAAAGAAGTCGCCTTCACTAAGTGGGCCCGCAGGCTATTTTTGGCGCAAGGTCTATTTTTAGACTATGTCTATTTTTAGACATATGGATCATGTTCTATGAGTTGCAGGATGCTATTTGTGGATGGTTGGTCAAGTTGGAAAAAATAGATGGACTTCTATTTTTAGACATATTAGGCGGAATCTATTTTTAGATTGCCAGTCTAAAAATAGATATGTCGAATATTATTAGCTCTTAATAATATTTGGACTCTAAACATTATCTTATTCTCTTGGAGCACTTTAGTTAAGTGCACATAAGTGGCACATGCAGCTGACAGAAGGAATTACGCTATTCCCGAGGGTCAAGTGGAGCTATTGCATGGATACTTCAGTTAGAACTCATGTGACAGAGTTTGGTGGAGTTGATTGAGGAAGTTAGTGGAGTTGTATTCAGTTTAACTCAGTTAAACATAGTTGAGCTAGTTGTATCTAGTCTAACTGATTGATACACTAGTGAGAGTGGTGTGAATTAATTATTAATTAATTCACTAATTATAAACTCATTAATCAACTAAAGAATACATCAGTTAACTTCAGTGCATGGAAAATTTTTAGTGGAGACCAGTGCAGAGATAGGTGAAAGAGCAGGATAACATATCAGTTATTCAAATTTCTACAGACTGTTAGGACTCATAGTATCCCAATAAGGAATCATATTTGACCCACTCAAGGTTCAAGAAATAAAAGAGGTTCCACCACCCAAAACATTAAATCAACTTCAAAGTCTACAGGGACAAGCCAACTTCTTATGACGCTTTGTCCTCGACTATGCCACTTGCGCACAGGGCTTCCTGCGTCTACTCCATTAGGAAATTCCATTCAAGTGGGACAATCAGGCTCAAAATTAATTTGAGGCACTAAAAGAAACCTTGTGTTCAACCCCCTTGATCAACCCAACCAATAACGACAAATAATACACCTTATAATTTTTCTGCATTAGATACAACCAGAGTTGAGGTGTTAGTCCAGAACGGACCTAACAACAAAGAGCACATAATTTATTACGTCAGCAAGAACCTAGCTTGCCCTACTTTGAGGTATGAGCTAGAATAAAAATAGCCCTAGCCCTAGTACACACAGTACAAAAGCTTCGACATTACATCATCCCAAGGACCGCAATAGTCATAACAACTACCAACCCCATGCGATATTTGATAACCTGTCGTATGATGAACCATAAGTACGCCCGATGGAGAGTTATACTACAGGAATTCGACCTATAATTTAGCTCCCCCAAGATCAAGATAGCACTCATCCTCGCTGAGTTCATCACTGATCTCCCAAACGCGACCCAAGGATCTTCAGTTAATGACTCACTACCTGATGAACATTTGTTCTTAATGACGACAGAGGATCCTTAGTACGAGAACATTCTTATGTTTCTGCGAACCCAAAAGTTCAAAGCTCGCCTCACCAGTAATGACCGAAGGCGCATACGCCATCAGGCCCCTCGATACCTTCTAATGGGGCACGTCCTTTATCAAATAGGCATTGACACCATTTTGCGTCAATGCCTCACTCACGACCAAGCTGAGCAGGCCTTAAATGACTGCCATAGAGGGGCTTGCGAAGACCATCTCTCCGGGATGGCCACCACCTAAAATTTTTTACGTGTTAGTTTTTTTTGGCCTACCCTATTCCATGATTGCATACAAGCAGTCAAAAGGTGCGAATGATGCCAACGTTGCGCTCACAAGACAAGAGCCCCTCCAGCTCCCCTACACCCAGTCATTGTAGCAGGTCCCTTTTGTAAATGGGGCATCGACTTTATGAATTGCAACCCTACATTTTCTGGCAACCAAAAATACATCATAGTAGCCCTCGACTATTTCGCCAAATGGGTAGAAGCCATGACCACATACAATAACACCGCAAAAACTGCAACTTGGTTTCTCTTCAACCATGTGATCGCATAGTTCGGTGTGTTGAGATTCAAAAAGAAATTTCAGCACCCATGCCTAGTGTGGGACCAGGAGGTCCAAGCAGGACCTACACTAGGGTGGGACCACAGGGCTAAATTTGGTGCATGTCTATTTTAGTTATCCCTTAATTAATATGGATAATAAAATGTAATCTAATCTCAAAATAACTTGTAATAGTTAACTGAGTGTATAAACTCAGCTAACTCATGAATTTCGACTTATAGGTAGTTTGCGAGGCATGCAGAGTAATTCTAATTATAATAGAGTTCGAAGTGCAGTGGTGCATTAGTCAATGCAGGTTGTAATCAGTTTAACTCAATTAAGTGAGTTAAACTCAGTTGTGCTAGTTGTAACTGTTAGATAAACTAGTGAGAGATCAAGTGAATTAAATATTAAACAATTCACAATCATTGATCTCACATGTAACTAAGGATTTACTATTATTAGATGCATGCATGTCAAATCCAGTGGAGACCCATTTGAGATCTAGGTGAAATGGAAGTTGGCTATCAGTTGTAGGATTATTGGGTTTCACCCATGCCCCAAACACCCATTGGAGTGGCCATGATACTTGTGCAATCAAGGAAGGCCAAAATTCCTGAATAATAGGGATTGCATTCATCAGGGATTGCGCAAGAAAGGTAGGCTATCTGGAGGCAGTGAATTGGCTAAGTATTGGTCAGTTTTATGTGTGACAGTGTGAGACAATTAGCTAAGTACATGAGGGCTCTTGTGAGAAGAGTTTTATGTAATTGTTTCATGATTCCATTTTCAATATATAATAGAGGATAGTGGGGTTTTGAGCAACAATAATTCCCTGGGAAATTATCTGTGTTGTGGCTTGATTGATTATTCTTTGCTTCATGTGATTGGAGATTGTGTTTTTAATTCTGAAATTGATTTTTAGAAGCAATTTAGTATTTAACTTTAGTACATTGTTATATTGGATTAAATCCATGATATAAATGCTTTTTTTATAATTTCTACTTGGTATCAGAGCACAAGAAATCACAATTGTGAAGGAGGAGATGAGTTTGTGACTGGATAGAATTTGAATTTGCAAAAAGACTTTCTTTGTGCTACAGCTGATTCAGGATTGAAATGGCTTTCAATGGCTTGAGGTTAGAGTATGCACTTGAGGGCAGCTCAAACTATATTTCTTGGAAGGACAGGATGGAGGAAGTACTCAAAGACAATGGCTTCAAGAAATTCATTGACAATGATGTTCCTAAACCCACTGTGACAGATGCTACAAATCTTGATGCATGACAAAAGAAAGTGGAAAAGGTGAGGAGATCCTATTGAATGGAGTACGAGCCCACATTATCTCAAGCCTCCATGGGAAAGCCACACCATATGCAATGTGGAAGGCTTTTTCAGATCTATTTTAGAGCAGCAACGACCATAGGAAATTGGTGCTCAAAGATAAACTAAGGAAGATCAAGATGGATAGGGGCGACTCCATGCCAAAATATTTAAAAAATTTTGTCCAACTTCAAGACGAACTGGGGAGAATTGGCATAACATTCACTATGATGATTTGGTGAGCTTGGCTCTCCTAGGACTTCCCAAGAGTTGGCACAATTATCAAGACTCTGTCAATGGAAGGGAAAAGCTGCGAGATTGGGAATGACTGTGGTTGGATTTGGTGCAAGAGGAGTTCAGAAGGAACAACAAAGATGTATCTTCATATAATAATGAAGATGAAGAAGATTGTGCTTTGGCTGCCAAGGTGAAGAAGGGGAAGGGGAAGAAATTCCATTCCAAATCCGAGTCCAAAGATGGCAATAAGTGAGATATGTCCAGGGTGAATTGTTTTCACTGTCACGAGCATGGGAATTATGCTACTAACTATCCACAAAGGAAGAAGAACAAGAAGGATGGAGGATTTGCAGCTGGTGAGGCTTTAGCCTCGCAATTTGAGCTTGAATTCTCATTGATCGCATGCATGGTGTCAAGTGCATTGGGATCTGTGTGGTATTTGGATAATGGCGCTTCCTTTCACATGATGGGAGACAAGAAACTTTTCAGTAGCCTGGAGGAGAAGCATCTCCAGATGCATATTGAAATTGGTGATGACAGGTGGTACAATGCTACTAGGATTGGTACCATTACCTTCTAGAGGTAGTCAGGTAAACCATTCCAATTAAAAGATGTAATGCATGTACCATGTTTGAAGAAAAAATTAGTCTCAGTTGCAATGTTGGAGAATAGAGGCTATGGTGTTTTTTTTTAGTGAAGGAAAAGCTTTCCTGCGACATAAAACAACAGGACAAACCAAGAAGATAGGGATTCGAGTTAAGAATCTCTACAAGCTGGATTTAGATGGTTGTACAACATTGATCGGAAAGGCAGAAAAAGTGGTGAGTCAAGATGAGGGCGAATTATGGCATAGGATATTGGGCCATCTTCACCATAGAGCCTTGAAAGTCATGCATCAGATTTCTACTAGTCTTCCCAGTGGTACACTTGTGCAGTCAGACACATGCAAGGGATGTATTATGGGAAAATATGTAAAGGAAAACTTTCATGAGGAGGAGAACTAAGCTTCGAGGATCCTTGAGAGATTTCACACAGATGTGTGTGAACCATTCTCTGTTGCTTTGACAATAAAACATAAGTACTGTGTGATATTTTTTGATGACTTTTCTCGTAAGTGCTGGATCTTCTTCATGCAGAAGAAAGATCATACATTATCTAAGTTTCTTGAGTTTAAGGCACTGGTCGGGGAAAGAGTTGGGGAAGCAAGTGAAGGATCTTAGGAGTGGTAATGGTGGAGAATACATCTCTAACGAATTTAATAAATTATGCAACAAAGAAGTATTTCGAAGAGAACTGATAGTGCCTCATAACCCACATCAGAATGGGGTCGCTGAAATAAATAATAGAACGATTGTGGGCGCAGCAAGAACGTTGTTGCATGATCAAGGCCTATCGATGCATCTGTGGGCGGAAGGATGCAAAAATGTGGTATTTGTGTAGAATCGTTGTCCTCATAGGATAATTGGCATGAGTACACCTGAACAGGCTTTCACTGGTAAGAAACATGATGTTTCACACATTAATATTTTTGGCTCATCTGTTTATGTGCATGTGACCAAAGACACCAAGAAGAAGTTGGAATTGATAGCTGAGATCAGGATTTTTATGGGGTACACTGAAATGCCCCATAACTATCGAGTGTATTTGAAAAACAACAAAATGACTGCTGTGCGACGAGATATAAAATTTGATGAGGAGAAATCCATGCAGTTGTCCCTTGAGAGGGAGCTGGACTTGCATGTAGAGGAGGAACTGTTGGTTCACAAGGATGAGACTCAAGATGTGGAGCAACCACATGCATAGGATCATGTAGTGGAGGAAAACAATCATGCAGAGCCATCCATCAGAAATGGTAGAAGGCGCACCATGGATGCTAATAGATTGAGACTTGATGCTGTAGAGAATGTAGGAGCCCCTACTTCACAGCGCAGACAGAGACAATCTCCAGACAAGTTTACTGGATACGTGGCTCTTATGAGAAAATGTATTGTGACTGAATTGTCTTCCTTTCAGGAAGAAGTGCAGCAACCAACTTGGGTTGATGCAATGGTGGAGGAGTATGACTCCATTGTCAAGAAAAATGCATGGGAGATTATCCCAAGATCGATCGACAAATCAGTGGTTGGATCTATATGGATCTAAAAGGTAAAGCAAGATGATGATGGGAGTGTGGAGAAATACGAGGCCAGATTTGTGGCCGAAGGATTCTCACAGATCAAGGGGAGGAGGATTATTCACATGCAGATGGGCTGACGCATTCATTAGATGGATGTGAAAACTACATTTCTCAATGGGATCATTGAGGAAGAGGTGTACATGGAGCAACCTAAAGGTTTCGATATCTTCAACAGTGAGTCGCATGTGTGTCGAATCAAGAGAGAATTGTATGGGCTGAAGCAAGCACCTCATGGTGCTTGGTACACTCAGATATACAACTATTTCACCAGACTGGGCTTCGCCAAAAGTGAAGTTGATGCAAACCTGTACCAGATTGTGGTTGAGGGTATGCTATTGATTATTATTCTTTATGTTGATGATCTAATTTTGACTGGTGATGAGCAGCTGATACACTCATGCAAGGAGGATCTTGCAAGGGAATTCTAAGTGAAGGACATGGGACTCCTTCATTATTTCCTTTGCTTGGAAATATGGTAGCAGGATGGTGAAGTTTTTGTGTCTCAAGGCACGTACGCCAAAGAGATACTGGGTAAGTTTCACATGGAGAGATGAAAACCCATGGATAATCCTCTTCCAGGAAATTGGAGGAAAGAGGATGGTACTTCTAGAGAGGTAGTGGATGCTACTCTCTACAGGCAGTTAGTTGGTTCACTGATGTATCCAATGAACACCAGACTAGACATTTGCTACGCAGTTAACCAGTTGAGTCAAGCTATGGTTAAGCCTACCAAGCTCTTTTGGAAGGTGGGGAAGCATGTATTGAGATAACTAAGGGGCACATCAGAGTATGGTATATGGTACAAACAGAAAAAGGTAATGAAGCTTCAAGGCTTCATGGATGCAGATTGGGCGGGCAGTCCATCAGACAGAAAGAGCACATCAGGAGGGATCTTCAACATAGGATCGACAATAGTTTCTTTGTACAAAAGGAGGAAAATATCTGTGGCACTCATTTCAGTGGAAGCATAGTACATGACAGAAATTCAAGTTGCATTAGAGGCTATCTAGGCTAGAAAGATCCTAGTTGGTTTTTTTGGTTCTCAGATGGATCCAACAATGATACACTGTGATAATCAGAGTTGCACTAAACTATTGATTAATCCCGTGTTTTATGATAGTTCCAAGCACATAGATATATGGTACCATCATCTCAGATATTGTGTGCAGAGGAGAATGATGTTGCTTCAATACATTCCCACGGAAGATTAGGATGCAGATATTCTGACAAAGGCGCTCACCAGGAGAAAATTTGAATACCATAGAGGCAGGATCAGGGTGAAGGATAATCCCTTTCTTGTTGAGAGGGAGTGTTGAGATTCAACAAGAAATTTTAGCACCCATGCCTAGTGTGGGACCAAGAGGTCCAAGTAGCACCTACACTAGTGTGGGACCATAGGGCTAAATTTGTTGCATGTCTATTTTAGTTATCCCTTAATTAATATGGACAATAAAATGTAATATAATCTCAAAATAACTTGTAATAGTTAACTGAGTGTGATAAACTCAGTTAGCTCATGAATTTCGAGTTAGAGGTAGTTGGTGAGGTATGTAGAGTAATTCTAGTTGTAATAGAGTTTGAAGTGTAGTGGTGCATTAGTTAATGCAGGTTGTAATCAATTTAACTCAGTTGTGCTAGTTGTAACTGTTAGATACACTAGTGAGAGATCAAGTGAATTAAATATTAATTAATTCACAATCAGTGATCTCACATGCAACTAAGGATTTACTATTATTAGTTGCGTGCATGTCAGATCCAGTGGAGACCCAGTTGAGATCTAGGTGAAAGGGAAGTTGACTATCAATTTTAGGATTATTGGGTTGCACCCATGCAACCAAACACCCATTGGAGTGCCCATGATACTTGCAAAGTCAAGGAAGGCCAAAATTCCTAAATAATAGGGATTGCACAAGCAAGGCAGGTTGTCTGGAGGCAGTAAATTGGCTAAGTATTGGTCAGTTATATGTGTGACAGTGTGAGACAATTAGCTGAGTACAAGAGGGCTCTTGTGAGAAGAGTTGTATGTAATTGTCTCATGATTCCATGTTGAATATAAAATAGAGGATAGTGGGGTTTGGAGCAGTAAGTTTTCCCTGGGAAATTATCTGTGTTGTGGCTTGATTGATTCTTCTTTGCTTCATGTGATTAGTGATTGTGTTTTTAGTTCCGCAATTAATTTGTAGAAGCGATTCAATATTTACCTTTAGTACATTGTTAGATCAGATTGAATCCATGATATACATGTTTTTTGTATAATTTCTACATGGTGTACCTAATGAGTTAGTTTCTGACCATGGAAATAATTTTGAGAATGAAATCATCGAGGAGCTACGCCATCACTTTGGCTTCACGCATGAGTTTGCATCACCATACTACCTGTTATCATTCTGTAATTTATAAGATTGGGAGAATAAATCACAGAAAGAAAACATCAAAACCACTTTGGAAGCTAGGATCTAGCCCTGCCAGCTTTAGAGAGGGATCTCTCTTTAAGATTTATTTTTGTTTTGAATTTATATTAGGCTAGTTATGATTGTGCTTGGTAATTGTTTGATTTTGATTGATTTTGGTTGATTAAATATTTATCTTCCCATTGGGCAATGGAGTCAAACATAAAACTGGATTATTTGAATCAATTTTTAAAAGAGTTGTAACAGGGAAAGCTAGGTTGCATTTATTGGATTCTTTGAGATTTTATATGAATAATATGGCAGAAGAGTGAATATCAGTTGAGACTGAAAAGAATTTGAGTATTTTTCAATCTGACTTCAAGTAGGAAACATTTAAATTGTAAAACCAACCAGAATAAGGCATTTTATGTAACATTTCCTATTCATCACACTTTCTGTTTTACAATTAATAATTCTGATAAACAAAGAAAATAAATAACAATGGGAAAACATAGAACAATAGAAACAATTCACCAGTAATTACACCACATGAATCTCGAAATAAGTATTTGTATTATTGATGCTCCAAAAAAAACTTGGAATTTAAATTTGTGCAATAGACAAAAATATGTTTAGAAATCATCCCTTAATACTTCAAACAACAAAG